>OX376309.1:4462924-5062924 GCA_947369205.1 Cantharis rufa | reverse complement strand
CGGGGAGTTCCAAAAACGCGGTATCGTTGCGGGAAAACGCTCGTAAGAGGTAAAAAATTACGTTCAAATATTTCCAACTTTAAAGTCGCATAAATCCTAAAATATCATTCTTACGGCAATTCTGCCTGCGTCAGTCGATTTATCTCAAAAAACTGCATCGGAAAGCGCCAAAAAATGTTTGGATTTGAAACTTTCAATTTTTGGGGTGAAAAAACACCAAAGGGGTTAACCTTACGTTTTTTTCAAAAATCTCCAAAAATTTAAATGGTCTTTTTTTGATCATAACCGACGTGATTTGATGCGGGGAGTTCGAAAAACGCGGTATCGTTGCGGGAAAACGCTCGTAAGAGGTAAAAAATTACGTTCAAATATTTCCAACTTTAAAGACGCTTAAATCCTAAAATATCATTCTTACGGCAAAACTTCCTGCGTCAGTCGATTTATCTCAAAAAACTGCATAGGAAAACGCCAAAAAATGTTTGGATTTGAAACTTTCAATTTTTGGGGTGAAAAAACACCAAAGGGGTTAACCTTACGTTTTTTTCAAAAATCTCCAAAAATTTAAATGGTCTTTTTTTGATCATAACCGACGTGATTTGATGCGGGGAGTTCCAAAAACGCGGTATCGTTGCGGGAAAACGCTCGTAAGAGGTAAAAAATTACGTTCAAATATTTCCAACTTTAAAGTCGCATAAATCCTAAAATATCATTCTTACGGCAAATCTGCCTGCGTCAGTCGATTTATCTCAAAAAACTGCATCGGAAAGCGCCAAAAAATGTTTGGATTTGAAACTTTCAATTTTTGGGGTGAAAAAACACCAAAGGGGTTAACCTTACGTTTTTTTC
This sequence comes from Cantharis rufa, assembly GCA_947369205.1. Lineage (NCBI taxonomy): Eukaryota > Metazoa > Arthropoda > Insecta > Coleoptera > Cantharidae > Cantharis > Cantharis rufa. The sequence goes on along the minus strand of OX376309.1, from coordinate 5,062,078 downwards.
AAAAATCGCCAAAAATTTAAATGGTCTTTTTTTGATCATAACCGACGTGATTTGATGCGGGGAGTTCCAAAAACGCGGTATCGTTGCGGGAAAACGCTCGTAAGAGGTAAAAAATTACGTTCAAATATTTCCAACTTTAAAGACGCATAAATCCTAAAATATCATTCTTACGGCAAATCTGCCTGCGTCAGTCAATTTATCTCAAAAAACTGCATAGAAAAACGCCAAAAAATGTTTGGATTTGAAACTTTCAATTTTTGGGGTGATAAAACACCAAAGGGGTTAACCTTACGTTTTTTTCAAAAATCTCCAAAAATTTAAATGGTCTTTTTTTGATCATAACCGACGTGATTTGATGCGGGGAGTTCCAAAAACGCGGTATCGTTGTGGGAAAACGCTCGTAAGAGGTAAAAAATTACGTTCAAATATTTCCAACTTTAAAGACGCTTAAATCCTAAAATATCATTCTTACGGCAAAACTTCCTGCGTCAGTCGATTTATCTCAAAATACTGCATAGGAAAACGCCAAAAAATGTTTGGATTTGAAACTTTCAATTTTTGGGGTGAAAAAACACCAAAGGGGTTAACCTTACGTTTTTTTCAAAAATCGCCAAAAATTTAAATGGTCTTTTTTTGATCATAACCGACGTGATTTGATGCGGGGAGTTCCAAAAACGCGGTATCGTTGCGGGAAAACGCTCGTAAGAGGTAAAAAATTACGTTTAAATATTTCCAACTTTAAAGACGCATAAATCCTAAAATATCATTCTTACGGCAAATCTGCCTGCGTCAGTCGATTTATCTCAAAAAACTGCATAGGAAAACGCCAAAAAATGTTTGGATTTGAAACTTTCAATTTTTGGGGTGAAAAAACACCAAAGGGGTTAACCTTACGTTTTTTTCAAAAATCGCCAAAAATTTAAATGGTCGTTTTTTGATCATAACCGACGTGATTTGATGCGGGGAGTTCCAAAAACGCGGTATCGTTGCGGGAAAACGCTCGTAAGAGGTAAAAAATTACGTTCAAATATTTCCAACTTTAAAGACGCATAAATCCTAAAATATCATTCTTACGGCAAATCTGCCTGCGTCAGTCGATTTATCTCAAAAAACTGCATAGGAAAACGCCAAGAAATGTTTGGATTTGAAACTTTCAATTTTTGGGGTGAAAAAACACCAAAGGGGTTAACCTTACGTTTTTTTCAAAAATCTCCAAAAATTTAAATGGTCTTTTTTTGATCATAACCGACGTGATTTGATGCGGGGAGTTCGAAAAACGCGGTATCGTTGCGGGAAAACGCTCGTAAGAGGTAAAAAATTACGTTCAAATATTTCCAACTTTAAAGACGCTTAAATCCTAAAATATCATTCTTACGGCAAAACTTCCTGCGTCAGTCGATTTATCTCAAAAAACTGCATAGGAAAACGCCAAAAAATGTTTGGATTTGAAACTTTCAATTTTTGGGGTGAAAAAACACCAAAGGGGTTAACCTTACGTTTTTTTCAAAAATCTCCAAAAATTTAAATGGTCTTTTTTTGATCATAACCGACGTGATTTGATGCGGGGAGTTCCAAAAACGCGGTATCGTTGCGGGAAAACGCTCGTAAGAGGTAAAAAATTACGTTCAAATATTTCCAACTTTAAAGTCGCATAAATCCTAAAATATCATTCTTACGGCAAATCTGCCTGCGTCAGTCGATTTATCTCAAAAAACTGCATCGGAAAGCGCCAAAAAATGTTTGGATTTGAAACTTTCAATTTTTGGGGTGAAAAAACACCAAAGGGGTTAACCTTACGTTTTTTTCAAAAATCGCCAAAAATTTAAATGGTCTTTTTTTGATCATAACCGACGTGATTTGATGCGGGGAGTTCCAAAAACGCGGTATCGTTGCGGGAAAACGCTCGTAAGAGGTAAAAAATTACGTTCAAATATTTCCAACTTTAAAGACGCATAAATCCTAAAATATCATTCTTACGGCAAATCTGCCTGCGTCAGTCAATTTATCTCAAAAAACTGCATAGAAAAACGCCAAAAAATGTTTGGATTTGAAACTTTCAATTTTTGGGGTGATAAAACACCAAAGGGGTTAACCTTACGTTTTTTTCAAAAATCTCCAAAAATTTAAATGGTCTTTTTTTGATCATAACCGACGTGATTTGATGCGGGGAGTTCCAAAAACGCGGTATCGTTGTGGGAAAACGCTCGTAAGAGGTAAAAAATTACGTTCAAATATTTCCAACTTTAAAGACGCTTAAATCCTAAAATATCATTCTTACGGCAAAACTTCCTGCGTCAGTCGATTTATCTCAAAAAACTGCATAGGAAAACGCCAAAAAATGTTTGGATTTGAAACTTTCAATTTTTGGGGTGAAAAAACACCAAAGGGGTTAACCTTACGTTTTTTTCAAAAATCTCCAAAAATATAAATGGTCTTTTTTTGATCATAACCGACGTGATTTGATGCGGGGAGTTCGAAAAACGCGGTATCGTTGCGGGAAAACGCTCGTAAGAGGTAAAAAATTACGTTCAAATATTTCCAACTTTAAAGACGCATAAATCCTAAAATATCATTCTTACGGCAAATCTGCCTGCGTCAGTCGATTTATCTCGAAAAACTGCATAGGAAAACGCCAAAAAATGTTTGGATTTGAAACTTTCAATTTTTGGGGTGAAAAAACACCAAAGGGGTTAACCTTACGTTTTTTTCAAAAATCTCCAAAAATTTAAATGGTCTTTTTTTGATTATAACCGACGTGATTTGATGCGGGGAGTTCCAAAAACGCGGTATCGTTGCGGGAAAACGCTCGTAAGAGGTAAAAAATTACGTTCAAATATTTCCAACTTTAAAGTCGCATAAATCCTAAAATATCATTCTTACGGCAAATCTGCCTGCGTCAGTCGATTTATCTCAAAAAACTGCATCGGAAAGCGCCAAAAAATGTTTGGATTTGAAACTTTCAATTTTTGGGGTGAAAAATCACCAAAGGGGTTAACCTTACGTTTTTTTCAAAAATCGCCAAAAATTTAAATGGTCTTTTTTTGATCATAACCGACGTGATTTGATGCGGGGAGTTCCAAAAACGCGGTATCGTTGCGGGAAAACGCTCGTAAGAGGTAAAAAATTACGTTCAAATATTTCCAACTTTAAAGACGCATAAATCCTAAAATATCATTCTTACGGCAAATCTGCCTGCGTCAGTCGATTTATCTCAAAAAACTGCATAGGAAAACGCCAAAAAATGTTTGGATTTGAAACTTTCAATTTTTGGGGTGAAAAAACACCAAAGGGGTTAACCTTATGTTTTTTTCAAAAATCGCCAAAAATTTAAATGGTCTTTTTTTGATCATAACCGACGTGATTTGATGCGGGGAGTTCGAAAAACGCGGTATCGTTGCGGGAAAACGCTCGTAAGAGGTAAAAAATTACGTTCAAATATTTCCGACTTTAAAGACGCATAAATCCTAAAATATCATTCTTACGGCAAATCTGCCTGCGTCAGTCAATTTATCTCAAAAAACTGCATAGAAAAACGCCAAAAAATGTTTGGATTTGAAACTTTCAATTTTTGGGGTGAAAAAACACCAAAGGGGTTAACCTTACGTTTTTTTCAAAAATCTCCAAAAATTTAAATGGTCTTTTTTTGATCATAACCGACGTGATTTGATGCGGGGAGTTCGAAAAACGCGGTATCGTTGCGGGAAAACACTCGTAAGAGGTAAAAAATTACGTTCAAATATTTCCAACTTTAAAGACTCATAAATCCTAAAATATCATTCTTACGGCAAATCTGCCTACGTCAGTCGATTTATCTCAAAAAACTGCATAGGAAAACGCCAAAAAATGTTTGGATTTGAAACTTTCAATTTTTGGGGTGAAAAAACACCAAAGGGGTTAACCTTACGTTTTTTTCAAAAATCGCCAAAAATTTAAATGGTCTTTTTTTGATCATAACCGACGTGATTTGATGCGGGGAGTTCCAAAAACGCGGTATCGTTGCGGGAAAACGCTCGTAAGAGGTAAAAAATTACGTTCAAATATTTCCAACTTTAAAGACGCATAAATCCTAAAATATCATTCTTACGGCAAATCTGCCTGCATCAGTCAATTTATCTCAAAAAACTGCATAGAAAAACGCCAAAAAATGTTTGGATTTGAAACTTTCAATTTTTGGGGTGAAAAAACACCAAAGGGGTTAACCTTACGTTTTTTTCAAAAATCTCCAAAAATTTAAATGGTCTTTTTTTGATCATAACCGACGTGATTTGATGCGGGGAGTTCCAAAAACGCGGTATCGTTGTGGGAAAACGCTCGTAAGAGGTAAAAAATTACGTTCAAATATTTCCAACTTTAAAGACGCTTAAATCCTAAAATATCATTCTTACGGCAAAACTTCCTGCGTCAGTCGATTTATCTCAAAAAACTGCATAGGAAAACGCCAAAAATTGTTTGGATTTGAAACTTTCAATTTTTGGGGTGAAAAAACAACAAAGGGGTTAACCTTACGTTTTTTTCAAAAATCTCCAAAAATTTAAATGGTCTTTTTTTGATCATAACCGACGTGATTTGATGCGGGGAGTTCGAAAAACGCGGTATCGTTGCGGGAAAACGCTCGTAAGAGGTAAAAAATTACGTTCAAATATTTCCAACTTTAAAGACGCATAAATCCTAAAATATCATTCTTACGGCAAATCTGCCTGCGTCAGTCGATTTATCTCAAAAAACTGCATAGAAAAACGCCAAAAAATGTTTGGATTTGAAACTTTCAATTTTTGGGGTGAAAAAACACCAAAGGGGTTAGCCTTACGTTTTTTTCAAAAATCGCCATAAATTTAAATGGTCTTTTTTTGATCATAACCGACGTGATTTGATGCGGGGAGTTCCAAAAACGCGGTATCGTTGCGGGAAAACGCTCCTAAGAGGTAAAAAAATACGTTCAAATATTTCCAACTTTAAAGACGCATAAATCCTAAAATATCATTCTTACGGCAAATCTGCCTGCGTCAGTCGATTTATCTCAAAAAACTGCATAGGAAAACGCCAAAAAATGTTTGGATTTGAAACTTTCAATTTTTGGGGTGAAAAAACACCAAAGGGGTTAACCTTACGTTTTTTTCAAAAATCGCCAAAAATTTAAATAATCTTTTTTTGATCATAACCAACGTGATTTGATGCGGGGAGTTCCCAAAACGCGGTATCGTTGCGGGAAAACGCTCCTAAGAGGTAAAAAATTACGTTCAAATATTTCCAACTTTAAAGACGCATAAATCCTAAAATATCATTCTTACGGCAAATCTGCCTGCGTCAGTCGATTTATCTCAAAAAACTGCATAGAAAAACGCCAAAAAATGTTTGGATTTGAAACTTTCAATTTTTGGGGTGAAAAAACACCAAAGGGGTTAACCTTACGTTTTTTTCAAAAATCGCCAAAAATTTAAATGGTCTTTTTTTGATCACAACCGACGTGATTTGATGCGGGGAGTTCGAAAAACGCGGTATCGTTGCGGGAAAACGCTCCTAAGAGGTAAAAAATTACGTTCAAATATTTCCAACTTTAAAGACGCATAAATCCTAAAATATCATTCTTACGGCAAATCTGCCTGCGTCAGTCGATTTATCTCAAAAAACTGCATAGGAAAACGCCAAAAAATGTTTGGATTTGAAACTTTCAATTTTTGGGGTGAAAAAACACCAAAGGGGTTAACCTTACGTTTTTTTCAAAAATCGCCAAAAATTTAAATGGTCTTTTTTTGATCATAACCGACGTGATTTGATGCGGGGAGTTCCAAAAACGCGGTATCGTTGCGGGAAAACGCTCGTAAGAGGTAAAAAATTACGTTCAAATATTTCCAACTTTAAAGACGCATAAATCCTAAAATATCATTCTTACGGCAAATCTGCCTGCGTCAGTCAATTTATCTCAAAAAACTGCATAGAAAAACGCCAAAAAATGTTTGGATTTGAAACTTTCAATTTTTGGGGTGAAAAAACACCAAAGGGGTTAACCTTACGTTTTTTTCAAAAATCTCCAAAAATTTAAATGGTCTTTTTTTGATCATAACCGACGTGATTTGATGCGGGGAGTTCCAAAAACGCGGTATCGTTGTGGGAAAACGCTCGTAAGAGGTAAAAAATTACGTTCAAATATTTCCAACTTTAAAGACGCATAAATCCTAAAATATCATTCTTACGGCAAATCTGCCTGCGTCAGTCGATTTATTTAAAAAAACTGCATAGGAAAACGCCAAAAAATGTTTGGATTTGAAACTTTCAACTTTTGGGGTGAAAAAACACCAAAGGGGTTAACCTTACGTTTTTTTCAAAAATCGCCAAAAATTTAAATGGTCTTTTTTTGATCATAACCGACGTGATTTGATGCGGGGAGTTCCAAAAACGCGGTATCGTTGCGGGAAAACGCTCGTAATTGGTAAAAAATTACGTTCAAATATTTCCAACTTTAAAGACGCATAAATCCTAAAATATCATTCTTACGGCAAATCTGCCTGCGTCAGTCGATTTATCTCAAAAAACTGCATAGGAAAACGCCAAAAAATGTTTGGATTTGAAACTTTCAATTTTTGGGGTGAAAAAACACCAAAGGGGTTAACCTTACGTTTTTTTCAAAAATCTCCAAAAATTTAAATACTATTTTTTTGATCATAACCGACGTGATTTGATGCGGGGAGTTCGAAAAACGCGGTATCGTTGCGGGAAAACGCTCGTAAGAGGTAAAAAATTACGTTCAAATATTTCCAACTTTAAAGACGCATAAATCCTAAAATATCATTCTTACGGCAAATCTGCCTGCGTCAGTCGATTTATCTCAAAAAACTGCATAGGAAAACGCCAAAAAATGTTTGGATTTGAAACTTTCAATTTTTGGGGTGAAAAAACACCAAAGGGGTTAACCTTACGTTTTTTTCAAAAATCGCCAAAAATTTAAATGGTCTTTTTTTGATCATAACCGACGTGATTTGATGCGGGGAGTTCCAAAAACGCGGTATCGTTGCGGGAAAACGCTCGTAAGAGGTAAAAAATTACGTTCAAATATTTCCAACTTTAAAGACGCATAAATCCTAAAATATCATTCTTACGGCAAATCTGCCTGCGTCAGTCGATTTATCTCAAAAAACTGCATAGGAAAACGCCAAAAAATGTTTGGATTTGAAACTTTCAATTTTTGGGGTGAAAAAACACCAAAGGGGTTAGCCTTACGTTTTTTTCAAAAATCGCCAAAAATTTAAATGGTCTTTTTTTGATCATAACCGACGTGATTTGATGCGGGGAGTTCCAAAAACGCGGTATCGTTGCGGGAAAACGCTCGTAAGAGGTAAAAAATTACGTTCAAATATTTCCAACTTTAAAGACGCATAAATCCTAAAATATCATTCTTACGGCAAATCTGCCTGCGTCAGTCAATTTATCTCAAAAAACTGCATAGAAAAACGCCAAAAAATGTTTGGATTTGAAACTTTCAATTTTTGGGGTGAAAAAACACCAAAGGGGTTAACCTTACGTTTTTTTCAAAAATCGCCAAAAATTTAAATGGTCTTTTTTTGATCATAACCGACGTGATTTGATGCGGGGAGTTCCAAAAACGCGGTATCGTTGCGGGAAAACGCTCGTAATTGGTAAAAAATTACGTTCAAATATTTCCAACTTTAAAGACGCATAAATCCTAAAATATCATTCTTACGGTAAATCTGCCTGCGTCAGTCGATTTATCTCGAAAAACTGCATAGGAAAACGCCAAAAAATGTTTGGATTTGAAACTTTCAATTTTTGGGGTGAAAAAACACCAAAGGGGTTAACCTTACGTTTTTTTCAAAAATCTCCAAAAATTTAAATGGTCTTTTTTTGATCATAACCGACGTGATTTGATGCGGGGAGTTCGAAAAACGCGGTATCGTTGCGGGAAAACGCTCGTAAGAGGTAAAAAATTACGTTCAAATATTTCCAACTTTAAAGACGCATAAATCCTAAAATATCATTCTTACGGCAAATCTGCCTGCGTCAGTCAATTTATCTCAAAAAACTGCATAGAAAAACGCCAAAAAATGTTTGGATTTGAAACTTTCAATTTTTGGGGTGAAAAAACACCAAAGGGGTTAACCTTACGTTTTTTTCAAAAATCGCCAAAAATTTAAATGGTCTTTTTTTGATCATAACCGACGTGATTTGATGCGGGGAGTTCCAAAAACGCGGTATCGTTGCGGGAAAACGCTCGTAATTGGTAAAAAATTACGTTCAAATATTTCCAACTTTAAAGACGCATAAATCCTAAAATATCATTCTTACGGCAAATCTGCCTGCGTCAGTCGATTTATCTCGAAAAACTGCATAGGAAAACGCCAAAAAATGTTTGGATTTGAAACTTTCAATTTTTGGGGTGAAAAAACACCAAAGGGGTTAACCTTACGTTTTTTTCAAAAATCTCCAAAAATTTAAATGGTCTTTTTTTGATCATAACCGACGTGATTTGATGCGGGGAGTTCGAAAAACGCGGTATCGTTGCGGGAAAACGCTCGTAAGAGGTAAAAAATTACGTTCAAATATTTCCAACTTTAAAGACGCATAAATCCTAAAATATCATTCTTACGGCAAATCTGCCTGCGTCAGTCGATTTATCTCAAAAAACTGCATCGGAAAGCGCCAAAAAATGTTTGGATTTGAAACTTTCAATTTTTGGGGTGAAAAAACACCAAAGGGGTTAACCTTACGTTTTTTTCAAAAATCGCCAAAAATTTAAATGGTCTTTTTTTGATCATAACCGACGTGATTTGATGCGGGGAGTTCCAAAAAGCGGTATCGTTGCGGGAAAACGCTCGTAAGAGGTAAAAAATTACGTTCAAATATTTCCAACTTTAAAGACGCATAAATCCTAAAATATCATTCTTACGGCAAATCTGCCTGCGTCAGTCGATTTATCTCAAAAAACTGCATAGGAAAACGCCAAGAAATGTTTGGATTTGAAACTTTCAATTTTTGGGGTGAAAAAACACCAAAGGGGTTAACCTTACGTTTTTTTCAAAAATCGCCAAAAATTTAAATAGTCTTTTTTTGATCATAACCGACGTGATTTGATGCGGGGAGTTCCAAAAACGCGGTATCGTTGCGGGAAAACGCTCGTAAGAGGTAAAAAATTACGTTCAAATATTTCCAACTTTAAAGACGCATAAATCCTAAAATATCATTCTTACGGCAAATCTGCCTGCGTCAGTCGATTTATCTCAAAAAACTGCATAGGAAAACGCCAGAAAATGTTTGGATTTGAAACTTTCAATTTTTGGGGTGAAAAAACACCAAAGGGGTTAACCTTACGTTTTTTTCAAAAATCTCCAAAAATTTAAATGGTCTTTTTTTGATTATAACCGACGTGATTTGATGCGGGGAGTTCCAAAAACGCGGTATCGTTGCGGGAAAACGCTCGTAAGAGGTAAAAAATTACGTTCAAATATTTCCAACTTTAAAGTCGCATAAATCCTAAAATATCATTCTTACGGCAAATCTGCCTGCGTCAGTCGATTTATCTCAAAAAACTGCATCGGAAAGCGCCAAAAAATGTTTGGATTTGAAACTTTCAATTTTTGGGGTGAAAAAACACCAAAGGGGTTAACCTTATGTTTTTTTCAAAAATCGCCAAAAATTTAAATGGTCGTTTTTTGATCATAACCGACGTGATTTGATGCGGGGAGTTCCAAAAACGCGGTATCGTTGCGGGAAAACGCTCGTAAGAGGTAAAAAATTACGTTCAAATATTTCCAACTTTAAAGACGCATAAATCCTAAAATATCATTCTTACGGCAAATCTGCCTGCGTCAGTCGATTTATCTCAAAAAACTGCATAGGAAAACGCCAAGAAATGTTTGGATTTGAAACTTTCAATTTTTGGGGTGAAAAAACACCAAAGGGGTTAACCTTACGTTTTTTTCAAAAATCGCCAAAAATTTAAATGTTCTTTTTTTGATCATAACCGACGTGATTTGATGCGGGGAGTTCCAAAAACGCGGTATCGTTGCGGGAAAACGCTCGTAAGAGGTAAAAAATTACGTTCAAATATTTCCAACTTTAAAGTCGCATAAATCCTAAAATATCATTCTTACGGCAATTCGGCCTGCGTCAGTCGATTTATCTCAAAAAACTGCATCGGAAAGCGCCAAAAAATGTTTGGATTTGAAACTTTCAATTTTTGGGGTGAAAAAACACCAAAGGGGTTAACCTTACGTTTTTTTCAAAAATCTCCAAAAATTTAAATGGTCTTTTTTTGATCATAACCGACGTGATTTGATGCGGGGAGTTCGAAAAACGCGGTATCGTTGCGGGAAAACGCTCGTAAGAGGTAAAAAATTACGTTCAAATATTTCCAACTTTAAAGACGCTTAAATCCTAAAATATCATTCTTACGGCAAAACTTCCTGCGTCAGTCGATTTATCTCAAAAAACTGCATAGGAAAACGCCAAAAAATGTTTGGATTTGAAACTTTCAATTTTTGGGGTGAAAAAACACCAAAGGGGTTAACCTTACGTTTTTTTCAAAAATCTCCAAAAATTTAAATGGTCTTTTTTTGATCATAACCGACGTGATTTGATGCGGGGAGTTCCAAAAACGCGGTATCGTTGCGGGAAAACGCTCGTAAGAGGTAAAAAATTACGTTCAAATATTTCCAACTTTAAAGTCGCATAAATCCTAAAATATCATTCTTACGGCAAATCTGCCTGCGTCAGTCGATTTATCTCAAAAAACTGCATCGGAAAGCGCCAAAAAATGTTTGGATTTGAAACTTTCAATTTTTGGGGTGAAAAAACACCAAAGGGGTTAACCTTACGTTTTTTTCAAAAATCGCCAAAAATTTAAATGGTCTTTTTTTGATCATAACCGACGTGATTTGATGCGGGGAGTTCCAAAAACGCGGTATCGTTGCGGGAAAACGCTCGTAAGAGGTAAAAAATTACGTTCAAATATTTCCAACTTTAAAGACGCATAAATCCTAAAATATCATTCTTACGGCAAATCTGCCTGCGTCAGTCAATTTATCTCAAAAAACTGCATAGAAAAACGCCAAAAAATGTTTGGATTTGAAACTTTCAATTTTTGGGGTGATAAAACACCAAAGGGGTTAACCTTACGTTTTTTTCAAAAATCTCCAAAAATTTAAATGGTCTTTTTTTGATCATAACCGACGTGATTTGATGCGGGGAGTTCCAAAAACGCGGTATCGTTGTGGGAAAACGCTCGTAAGAGGTAAAAAATTACGTTCAAATATTTCCAACTTTAAAGACGCTTAAATCCTAAAATATCATTCTTACGGCAAAACTTCCTGCGTCAGTCGATTTATCTCAAAATACTGCATAGGAAAACGCCAAAAAATGTTTGGATTTGAAACTTTCAATTTTTGGGGTGAAAAAACACCAAAGGGGTTAACCTTACGTTTTTTTCAAAAATCGCCAAAAATTTAAATGGTCTTTTTTTGATCATAACCGACGTGATTTGATGCGGGGAGTTCCAAAAACGCGGTATCGTTGCGGGAAAACGCTCGTAAGAGGTAAAAAATTACGTTTAAATATTTCCAACTTTAAAGACGCATAAATCCTAAAATATCATTCTTACGGCAAATCTGCCTGCGTCAGTCGATTTATCTCAAAAAACTGCATAGGAAAACGCCAAAAAATGTTTGGATTTGAAACTTTCAATTTTTGGGGTGAAAAAACACCAAAGGGGTTAACCTTACGTTTTTTTCAAAAATCGCCAAAAATTTAAATGGTCGTTTTTTGATCATAACCGACGTGATTTGATGCGGGGAGTTCCAAAAACGCGGTATCGTTGCGGGAAAACGCTCGTAAGAGGTAAAAAATTACGTTCAAATATTTCCAACTTTAAAGACGCATAAATCCTAAAATATCATTCTTACGGCAAATCTGCCTGCGTCAGTCGATTTATCTCAAAAAACTGCATAGGAAAACGCCAAGAAATGTTTGGATTTGAAACTTTCAATTTTTGGGGTGAAAAAACACCAAAGGGGTTAACCTTACGTTTTTTTCAAAAATCTCCAAAAATTTAAATGGTCTTTTTTTGATCATAACCGACGTGATTTGATGCGGGGAGTTCGAAAAACGCGGTATCGTTGCGGGAAAACGCTCGTAAGAGGTAAAAAATTACGTTCAAATATTTCCAACTTTAAAGACGCTTAAATCCTAAAATATCATTCTTACGGCAAAACTTCCTGCGTCAGTCGATTTATCTCAAAAAACTGCATAGGAAAACGCCAAAAAATGTTTGGATTTGAAACTTTCAATTTTTGGGGTGAAAAAACACCAAAGGGGTTAACCTTACGTTTTTTTCAAAAATCTCCAAAAATTTAAATGGTCTTTTTTTGATCATAACCGACGTGATTTGATGCGGGGAGTTCCAAAAACGCGGTATCGTTGCGGGAAAACGCTCGTAAGAGGTAAAAAATTACGTTCAAATATTTCCAACTTTAAAGTCGCATAAATCCTAAAATATCATTCTTACGGCAAATCTGCCTGCGTCAGTCGATTTATCTCAAAAAACTGCATCGGAAAGCGCCAAAAAATGTTTGGATTTGAAACTTTCAATTTTTGGGGTGAAAAAACACCAAAGGGGTTAACCTTACGTTTTTTTCAAAAATCGCCAAAAATTTAAATGGTCTTTTTTTGATCATAACCGACGTGATTTGATGCGGGGAGTTCCAAAAACGCGGTATCGTTGCGGGAAAACGCTCGTAAGAGGTAAAAAATTACGTTCAAATATTTCCAACTTTAAAGACGCATAAATCCTAAAATATCATTCTTACGGCAAATCTGCCTGCGTCAGTCAATTTATCTCAAAAAACTGCATAGAAAAACGCCAAAAAATGTTTGGATTTGAAACTTTCAATTTTTGGGGTGATAAAACACCAAAGGGGTTAACCTTACGTTTTTTTCAAAAATCTCCAAAAATTTAAATGGTCTTTTTTTGATCATAACCGACGTGATTTGATGCGGGGAGTTCCAAAAACGCGGTATCGTTGTGGGAAAACGCTCGTAAGAGGTAAAAAATTACGTTCAAATATTTCCAACTTTAAAGACGCTTAAATCCTAAAATATCATTCTTACGGCAAAACTTCCTGCGTCAGTCGATTTATCTCAAAAAACTGCATAGGAAAACGCCAAAAAATGTTTGGATTTGAAACTTTCAATTTTTGGGGTGAAAAAACACCAAAGGGGTTAACCTTACGTTTTTTTCAAAAATCTCCAAAAATATAAATGGTCTTTTTTTGATCATAACCGACGTGATTTGATGCGGGGAGTTCGAAAAACGCGGTATCGTTGCGGGAAAACGCTCGTAAGAGGTAAAAAATTACGTTCAAATATTTCCAACTTTAAAGACGCATAAATCCTAAAATATCATTCTTACGGCAAATCTGCCTGCGTCAGTCGATTTATCTCGAAAAACTGCATAGGAAAACGCCAAAAAATGTTTGGATTTGAAACTTTCAATTTTTGGGGTGAAAAAACACCAAAGGGGTTAACCTTACGTTTTTTTCAAAAATCTCCAAAAATTTAAATGGTCTTTTTTTGATTATAACCGACGTGATTTGATGCGGGGAGTTCCAAAAACGCGGTATCGTTGCGGGAAAACGCTCGTAAGAGGTAAAAAATTACGTTCAAATATTTCCAACTTTAAAGTCGCATAAATCCTAAAATATCATTCTTACGGCAAATCTGCCTGCGTCAGTCGATTTATCTCAAAAAACTGCATCGGAAAGCGCCAAAAAATGTTTGGATTTGAAACTTTCAATTTTTGGGGTGAAAAATCACCAAAGGGGTTAACCTTACGTTTTTTTCAAAAATCGCCAAAAATTTAAATGGTCTTTTTTTGATCATAACCGACGTGATTTGATGCGGGGAGTTCCAAAAACGCGGTATCGTTGCGGGAAAACGCTCGTAAGAGGTAAAAAATTACGTTCAAATATTTCCAACTTTAAAGACGCATAAATCCTAAAATATCATTCTTACGGCAAATCTGCCTGCGTCAGTCGATTTATCTCAAAAAACTGCATAGGAAAACGCCAAAAAATGTTTGGATTTGAAACTTTCAATTTTTGGGGTGAAAAAACACCAAAGGGGTTAACCTTATGTTTTTTTCAAAAATCGCCAAAAATTTAAATGGTCTTTTTTTGATCATAACCGACGTGATTTGATGCGGGGAGTTCGAAAAACGCGGTATCGTTGCGGGAAAACGCTCGTAAGAGGTAAAAAATTACGTTCAAATATTTCCGACTTTAAAGACGCATAAATCCTAAAATATCATTCTTACGGCAAATCTGCCTGCGTCAGTCAATTTATCTCAAAAAACTGCATAGAAAAACGCCAAAAAATGTTTGGATTTGAAACTTTCAATTTTTGGGGTGAAAAAACACCAAAGGGGTTAACCTTACGTTTTTTTCAAAAATCTCCAAAAATTTAAATGGTCTTTTTTTGATCATAACCGACGTGATTTGATGCGGGGAGTTCGAAAAACGCGGTATCGTTGCGGGAAAACACTCGTAAGAGGTAAAAAATTACGTTCAAATATTTCCAACTTTAAAGACGCATAAATCCTAAAATATCATTCTTACGGCAAATCTGCCTACGTCAGTCGATTTATCTCAAAAAACTGCATAGGAAAACGCCAAAAAATGTTTGGATTTGAAACTTTCAATTTTTGGGGTGAAAAAACACCAAAGGGGTTAACCTTACGTTTTTTTCAAAAATCGCCAAAAATTTAAATGGTCTTTTTTTGATCATAACCGACGTGATTTGATGCGGGGAGTTCCAAAAACGCGGTATCGTTGCGGGAAAACGCTCGTAAGAGGTAAAAAATTACGTTCAAATATTTCCAACTTTAAAGACGCATAAATCCTAAAATATCATTCTTACGGCAAATCTGCCTGCATCAGTCAATTTATCTCAAAAAACTGCATAGAAAAACGCCAAAAAATGTTTGGATTTGAAACTTTCAATTTTTGGGGTGAAAAAACACCAAAGGGGTTAACCTTACGTTTTTTTCAAAAATCTCCAAAAATTTAAATGGTCTTTTTTTGATCATAACCGACGTGATTTGATGCGGGGAGTTCCAAAAACGCGGTATCGTTGTGGGAAAACGCTCGTAAGAGGTAAAAAATTACGTTCAAATATTTCCAACTTTAAAGACGCTTAAATCCTAAAATATCATTCTTACGGCAAAACTTCCTGCGTCAGTCGATTTATCTCAAAAAACTGCATAGGAAAACGCCAAAAATTGTTTGGATTTGAAACTTTCAATTTTTGGGGTGAAAAAACACCAAAGGGGTTAACCTTACGTTTTTTTCAAAAATCTCCAAAAATTTAAATGGTCTTTTTTTGATCATAACCGACGTGATTTGATGCGGGGAGTTCGAAAAACGCGGTATCGTTGCGGGAAAACGCTCGTAAGAGGTAAAAAATTACGTTCAAATATTTCCAACTTTAAAGACGCATAAATCCTAAAATATCATTCTTACGGCAAATCTGCCTGCGTCAGTCGATTTATCTCAAAAAACTGCATAGAAAAACGCCAAAAAATGTTTGGATTTGAAACTTTCAATTTTTGGGGTGAAAAAACACCAAAGGGGTTAGCCTTACGTTTTTTTCAAAAATCGCCATAAATTTAAATGGTCTTTTTTTGATCATAACCGACGTGATTTGATGCGGGGAGTTCCAAAAACGCGGTATCGTTGCGGGAAAACGCTCCTAAGAGGTAAAAAAATACGTTCAAATATTTCCAACTTTAAAGACGCATAAATCCTAAAATATCATTCTTACGGCAAATCTGCCTGCGTCAGTCGATTTATCTCAAAAAACTGCATAGGAAAACGCCAAAAAATGTTTGGATTTGAAACTTTCAATTTTTGGGGTGAAAAAACACCAAAGGGGTTAACCTTACGTTTTTTTCAAAAATCGCCAAAAATTTAAATAATCTTTTTTTGATCATAACCAACGTGATTTGATGCGGGGAGTTCCCAAAACGCGGTATCGTTGCGGGAAAACGCTCCTAAGAGGTAAAAAATTACGTTCAAATATTTCGGACTTTAAAGACGCATAAATCCTAAAATACCATTCTTACGGCAAATCTGCCTGCGTCAGTCGATTTATCTCAAAAAACTGCATAGAAAAACGCCAAAAAATGTTTGGATTTGAAACTTTCAATTTTTGGGGTGAAAAAACACCAAAGGGGTTAACCTTACGTTTTTTTCAAAAATCGCCAAAAATTTAAATGGTCTTTTTTTGATCATAACCGACGTGATTTGATGCGGGGAGTTCCAAAAACGCGGTATCGTTGCGGGAAAACGCTCGTAAGAGGTAAAAAATTACGTTCAAATATTTCCAACTTTAAAGACGCATAAATCCTAAAATATCATTCTTACGGCAAATCTGCCTGCGTCAGTCGATTTATCTCAAAAAACTGCATAGGAAAACGCCAAAAAATGTTTGGATTTGAAACTTTCAATTTTTGGGGTGAAAAAACACCAAAGGGGTTAGCCTTACGTTTTTTTCAAAAATCGCCAAAAATTTAAATGGTCTTTTTTTGATCATAACCGACGTGACTTGATGCGGGGAGTTCCAAAAACGCGGTATCGTTGCGGGAAAACGCTCCTAAGAGGTAAAAAATTACGTTCAAATATTTCCAACTTTAAAGACGCATAAATCCTAAAATATCATTCTTACGGCAAATCTGCCTGCGTCAGTCGATTTATCTCAAAAAACTGCATAGGAAAACGCCAAAAAATGTTTGGATTTGAAACTTTCAATTTTTGGGGTGAAAAAACACCAAAGGGGTTAACCTTACGTTTTTTTCAAAAATCGCCAAAAATTTAAATGGTCTTTTTTTGATCATAACCGACGTGATTTGATGCGGGGAGTTCCAAAAACGCGGTATCGTTGCGGGAAAACGCTCGTAAGAGGTAAAAAATTACGTTCAAATATTTCCAACTTTAAAGACGCATAAATCCTAAAATATCATTCTTACGGCAAATCTGCCTGCGTCAGTCGATTTATCTCAAAAAACTGCATAGGAAAACGCCAAAAAATGTTTGGATTTGAAACTTTCAATTTTTGGGGTGAAAAAACACCAAAGGGGTTAGCCTTACGTTTTTTTCAAAAATCGCCAAAAATTTAAATGGTCTTTTTTTGATCATAACCGACGTGACTTGATGCGGGGAGTTCCAAAAACGCGGTATCGTTGCGGGAAAACGCTCCTAAGAGGTAAAAAATTACGTTCAAATATTTCCAACTTTAAAGACGCATAAATCCTAAAATATCATTCTTACGGCAAATCTGCCTGCGTCAGTCGATTTATCTCAAAAAACTGCATAGAAAAACGCCAAAAAATGTTTGGATTTGAAACTTTCAATTTTTGGGGTGAATAAATACCAAAGGGGTTAACCTTACGTTTTTTTCAAAAATTGCCAAAAATTTAAATGGTCTTTTTTGATCATAACCGACGTGATTTGATGCGGGGAGTTCGAAAAACGCGGTATCGTTGCGGGAAAACGCTCGTAAGAGGTAAAAAATTACGTTCAAATATTTCCAACTTTAAAGACGCATAAATCCTAAAATATCATTCTTACGGCAAATCTGCCTGCGTCAGTCAATTTATCTCAAAAAACTGCATAGAAAAACGCCAAAAAATGTTTGGATTTGAAACTTTCAATTTTTGGGGTGAAAAAACACCAAAGGGGTTAACCTTACGTTTTTTTCAAAAATCTCCAAAAATTTAAATGGTCTTTTTTTGATCATAACCGACGTGATTTGATGCGGGGAGTTCCAAAAACGCGGTATCGTTGTGGGAAAACGCTCGTAAGAGGTAAAAAATTACGTTCAAATATTTCCAACTTTAAAGACGCTTAAATCCTAAAATATCATTCTTACGGCAAAACTTCCTGCGTCAGTCGATTTATCTCAAAAAACTGCATAGGAAAACGCCAAAAATTGTTTGGATTTGAAACTTTCAATTTTTGGGGTGAAAAAACACCAAAGGGGTTAACCTTACGTTTTTTTCAAAAATCTCCAAAAATTTAAATGGTCTTTTTTTGATCATAACCGACGTGATTTGATGCGGGGAGTTCGAAAAACGCGGTATCGTTGCGAGAAAACGCTCGTAAGAGGTAAAAAATTACGTTCAAATATTTCCAACTTTAAAGACGCATAAATCCTAAAATATCATTCTTACGGCAAATCTGCCTGCGTCAGTCGATTTATCTCAAAAAACTGCATAGAAAAACGCCAAAAAATGTTTGGATTTGAAACTTTCAATTTTTGGGGTGAAAAAACACGTTAGCCTTACGTTTTTTTCAAAAATCGCCATAAATTTAAATGGTCTTTTTTTGATCATAACCGACGTGATTTGATGCGGGGAGTTCCAAAAACGCGGTATCGTTGCGGGAAAACGCTCCTAAGAGGTAAAAAAATACGTTCAAATATTTCCAACTTTAAAGACGCATAAATCCTAAAATATCATTCTTACGGCAAATCTGCCTGCGTCAGTCGATTTATCTCAAAAAACTGCATAGGAAAACGCCAAAAAATGTTTGGATTTGAAACTTTCAATTTTTGGGGTGAAAAAACACCAGAGGGGTTAACCTTACGTTTTTTTCAAAAATCGCCAAAAATTTAAATAATCTTTTTTTGATCATAACCAACGTGATTTGATGCGGGGAGTTCCCAAAACGCGGTATCGTTGCGGGAAAACGCTCCTAAGAGGTAAAAAATTACGTTCAAATATTTCGGACTTTAAAGACGCATAAATCCTAAAATACCATTCTTACGGCAAATCTGCCTGCGTCAGTCGATTTATCTCAAAAAACTGCATAGAAAAACGCCAAAAAATGTTTGGATTTGAAACTTTCAATTTTTGGGGTGAAAAAACACCAAAGGGGTTAACCTTACGTTTTTTTTCAAAAATCGCCAAAAATTTAAATGGTCTTTTTTTGATCATAACCGACGTGATTTGATGCGGGGAGTTCCATAAACGCGGTATCGTTGCGGGAAAACGCTCGTAAGAGGTAAAAAATTACGTTCAAATATTTCCGACTTTAAAGACGCATAAATCCTAAAATATCATTCTTACGGCAAATCTGCCTGCGTCAGTCGATTTATCTCAAAAAACTGCATAGGAAAACGCCAAAAAATGTTTGGATTTGAAACTTTCAATTTTTGGGGTGAAAAAACACCAAAGGGGTTAGCCTTACGTTTTTTTCAAAAATCGCCAAAAATTTAAATGGTCTTTTTTTGATCATAACCGACGTGACTTGATGCGGGGAGTTCCAAAAACGCGGTATCGTTGCGGGAAAACGCTCCTAAGAGGTAAAAAATTACGTTCAAATATTTCCAACTTTAAAGACGCATAAATCCTAAAATATCATTCTTACGGCAAATCTGCCTGCGTCAGTCGATTTATCTCAAAAAACTGCATAGAAAAACGCCAAAAAATGTTTGGATTTGAAACTTTCAATTTTTGGGGTGAATAAATACCAAAGGGGTTAACCTTACGTTTTTTTCAAAAATTGCCAAAAATTTAAATGGTCTTTTTTGATCATAACCGACGTGATTTGATGCGGGGAGTTCGAAAAACGCGGTATCGTTGCGGGAAAACGCTCGTAAGAGGTAAAAAATTACGTTCAAATATTTCCAACTTTAAAGACGCATAAATCCTAAAATATCATTCTTACGGCAAATCTGCCTGCGTCAGTCAATTTATCTCAAAAAACTGCATAGAAAAACGCCAAAAAATGTTTGGATTTGAAACTTTCAATTTTTGGGGTGAAAAAACAACAAAGGGGTTAACCTTACGTTTTTTTCAAAAATCTCCAAAAATTTAAATGGTCTTTTTTTGATCATAACCGACGTGATTTGATGCGGGGAGTTCCAAAAACGCGGTATCGTTGTGGGAAAACGCTCGTAAGAGGTAAAAAATTACGTTCAAATATTTCCAACTTTAAAGACGCTTAAATCCTAAAATATCATTCTTACGGCAAAACTTCCTGCGTCAGTCGATTTATCTCAAAAAACTGCATAGGAAAACGCCAAAAATTGTTTGGATTTGAAACTTTCAATTTTTGGGGTGAAAAAACACCAAAGGGGTTAACCTTACGTTTTTTTCAAAAATCTCCAAAAATTTAAATGGTCTTTTTTTGATCATAACCGACGTGATTTGATGCGGGGAGTTCGAAAAACGCGGTATCGTTGCGAGAAAACGCTCGTAAGAGGTAAAAAATTACGTTCAAATATTTCCAACTTTAAAGACGCATAAATCCTAAAATATCATTCTTACGGCAAATCTGCCTGCGTCAGTCGATTTATCTCAAAAAACTGCATAGAAAAACGCCAAAAAATGTTTGGATTTGAAACTTTCAATTTTTGGGGTGAAAAAACACGTTAGCCTTACGTTTTTTTCAAAAATCGCCATAAATTTAAATGGTCTTTTTTTGATCATAACCGACGTGATTTGATGCGGGGAGTTCCAAAAACGCGGTATCGTTGCGGGAAAACGCTCCTAAGAGGTAAAAAAATACGTTCAAATATTTCCAACTTTAAAGACGCATAAATCCTAAAATATCATTCTTACGGCAAATCTGCCTGCGTCAGTCGATTTATCTCAAAAAACTGCATAGGAAAACGCCAAAAAATGTTTGGATTTGAAACTTTCAATTTTTGGGGTGAAAAAACACCAAAGGGGTTAACCTTACGTTTTTTTCAAAAATCGCCAAAAATTTAAATAATCTTTTTTTGATCATAACCAACGTGATTTGATGCGGGGAGTTCCCAAAACGCGGTATCGTTGCGGGAAAACGCTCCTAAGAGGTAAAAAATTACGTTCAAATATTTCGGACTTTAAAGACGCATAAATCCTAAAATACCATTCTTACGGCAAATCTGCCTGCGTCAGTCGATTTATCTCAAAAAACTGCATAGAAAAACGCCAAAAAATGTTTGGATTTGAAACTTTCAATTTTTGGGGTGAAAAAACACCAAAGGGGTTAACCTTACGTTTTTTTTCAAAAATCGCCAAAAATTTAAATGGTCTTTTTTTGATCATAACCGACGTGATTTGATGCGGGGAGTTCCATAAACGCGGTATCGTTGCGGGAAAACGCTCGTAAGAGGTAAAAAATTACGTTCAAATATTTCCGACTTTAAAGACGCATAAATCCTAAAATATCATTCTTACGGCAAATCTGCCTGCGTCAGTCAATTTATCTCAAAAAACTGCATAGAAAAACGCCAAAAAATGTTTGGATTTGAAACTTTCAATTTTTGGGGTGAAAAAACACCAAAGGGGTTAACCTTACGTTTTTTTCAAAAATCTCCAAAAATTTAAATGGTCTTTTTTTGATCATAACCGACGTGATTTGATGCGGGGAGTTCGAAAAACGCGGTATCGTTGCGAGAAAACGCTCGTAAGAGGTAAAAAATTACGTTCAAATATTTCCAACTTTAAAGACGCATAAATCCTAAAATATCATTCTTACGGCAAATCTGCCTGCGTCAGTCGATTTATCTCAAAAAACTGCATAGAAAAACGCCAAAAAATGTTTGGATTTGAAACTTTCAATTTTTGGGGTGAAAAAACACGTTAGCCTTACGTTTTTTTCAAAAATCGCCATAAATTTAAATGGTCTTTTTTTGATCATAACCGACGTGATTTGATGCGGGGAGTTCCAAAAACGCGGTATCGTTGCGGGAAAACGCTCCTAAGAGGTAAAAAAATACGTTCAAATATTTCCAACTTTAAAGACGCATAAATCCTAAAATATCATTCTTACGGCAAATCTGCCTGCGTCAGTCGATTTATCTCAAAAAACTGCATAGGAAAACGCCAAAAAATGTTTGGATTTGAAACTTTCAATTTTTGGGGTGAAAAAACACCAAAGGGGTTAACCTTACGTTTTTTTCAAAAATCGCCAAAAATTTAAATAATCTTTTTTTGATCATAACCAACGTGATTTGATGCGGGGAGTTCCCAAAACGCGGTATCGTTGCGGGAAAACGCTCCTAAGAGGTAAAAAATTACGTTCAAATATTTCGGACTTTAAAGACGCATAAATCCTAAAATACCATTCTTACGGCAAATCTGCCTGCGTCAGTCGATTTATCTCAAAAAACTGCATAGAAAAACGCCAAAAAATGTTTGGATTTGAAACTTTCAATTTTTGGGGTGAAAAAACACCAAAGGGGTTAACCTTACGTTTTTTTTCAAAAATCGCCAAAAATTTAAATGGTCTTTTTTTGATCATAACCGACGTGATTTGATGCGGGGAGTTCCATAAACGCGGTATCGTTGCGGGAAAACGCTCGTAAGAGGTAAAAAATTACGTTCAAATATTTCCGACTTTAAAGACGCATAAATCCTAAAATATCATTCTTACGGCAAATCTGCCTGCGTCAGTCAATTTATCTCAAAAAACTGCATAGAAAAACGCCAAAAAATGTTTGGATTTGAAACTTTCAATTTTTGGGGTGAAAAAACACCAAAGGGGTTAACCTTACGTTTTTTTCAAAAATCTCCAAAAATTTAAATGGTCTTTTTTTGATCATAACCGACGTGATTTGATGCGGGGAGTTCCAAAAACGCGGTATCGTTATGGGAAAACGCTCGTAAGAGGTAAAAAATTACGTTCAAATATTTCCAACTTTAAAGACGCTTAAATCCTAAAATATCATTCTTACGGCAAAACTTCCTGCGTCAGTCGATTTATCTCAAAAAACTGCATAGGAAAACGCCAAAAATTGTTTGGATTTGAAACTTTCAATTTTTGGGGTGAAAAAACACCAAAGGGGTTAACCTTACGTTTTTTTCAAAAATCTCCAAAAATTTAAATGGTCTTTTTTTGATCATAACCGACGTGATTTGATGCGGGGAGTTCGAAAAACGCGGTATCGTTGCGGGAAAACGCTCGTAAGAGGTAAAAAATTACGTTCAAATATTTCCAACTTTAAAGACGCATAAATCCTAAAATATCATTCTTACGGCAAATCTGCCTGCGTCAGTCGATTTATCTCAAAAAACTGCATAGAAAAACGCCAAAAAATGTTTGGATTTGAAACTTTCAATTTTTGGGGTGAAAAAACACCAAAGGGGTTAGCCTTACGTTTTTTTCAAAAATCGCCAAAAATTTAAATGGTCTTTTTTTGATCATAACCGACGTGATTTGATGCGGGGAGTTCCAAAAACGCGGTATCGTTGCGGGAAAACGCTCCTAAGAGGTAAAAAATTACGTTCAAATATTTCCAACTTTAAAGACGCATAAATCCTAAAATATCATTCTTACGGCAAATCTGCCTGCGTCAGTCGATTTATCTCAAAAAACTGCATAGGAAAACGCCAAAAAATGTTTGGATTTGAAACTTTCAATTTTTGGGGTGAAAAAACACCAAAGGGGTTAACCTTACGTTTTTTTCAAAAATCGCCAAAAATTTAAATAATCTTTTTTTGATCATAACCAACGTGATTTGATGCGGGGAGTTCGAAAAACGCGGTATCGTTGCGGGAAAACGCTCGTAAGAGGTAAAAAATTACGTTCAAATATTTCCAACTTTAAAGACGCATAAATCCTAAAATATCATTCTTACGGCAAATCTGCCTGCGTCAGTCGATTTATCTCAAAAAACTGCATAGGAAAACGCCAAAAAATGTTTGGATTTGAAACTTTCAATTTTTGGGGTGAAAAAACACCAAAGGGGTTAGCCTTACGTTTTTTTCAAAAATCGCCAAAAATTTAAATGGTCTTTTTTTGATCATAACCGACGTGATTTGATGCGGGGAGTTCGAAAAACGCGGTATCGTTGCGGGAAAACGCTCGTAAGAGGTAAAAAATTACGTTCAAATATTTCCAACTTTAAAGACGCATAAATCCTAAAATATCATTCTTACGGCAAATCTGCCTGCGTCAGTCGATTTATCTCAAAAAACTGCATAGAAAAACGCCAAAAAATGTTTGGATTTGAAACTTTCAATTTTTGGGGTGAAAAAACACCAAAGGGGTTAGCCTTACGTTTTTTTCAAAAATCGCCAAAAATTTAAATGGTCTTTTTTTGATCATAACCGACGTGATTTGATGCGGGGAGTTCCAAAAACGCGGTATCGTTGCGGGAAAACGCTCGTAAGAGGTAAAAAATTACGTTCAAATATTTCCAACTTTAAAGACGCATAAATCCTAAAATATCATACTTACGGCAAATCTGCCTGCGTCAGTCGATTTATCTCAAAAAACTGCATAGAAATATGCCAAAAAATGTTTGGATTTGAAACTTTCAATTTTTGGGGTGAAAAAACACCAAACCTTACGTTTTTTTCAAAAATCGCCAAAAATTTAAATGGTCTTCTTTTGATCATAACCGACGTGATTTGATGCGGGGAGTTCGAAAAACGCGGTATCGTTGCGGGAAAACGCTCATAATGGGTAAAAAATTACGTTCAAATATTTCCAACTTTAAAGACGCATAAATCCTAAAATATCATACTTACGGCAAATCTGCCTGCGTCAGTCGATTTATTTAAAAAGACTGCATAGGAAAACGCCAAAAAATGTTTTGAATTGAAACTTTCAATTTTTGGGGTGAAAAAACACCAAAACCTTACGTTTTTTTCAAAAATCGCCAAAAATTTAAATGGTCTTTTTTTGATCATAACCGACGTGATTTGATGCGGGGAGTTTGAAAAACGCGGTATCGTTGCGGGAAAACGCTCGTAAGAGGTAAAAAATTACGTTCAAATATTTCCAACTTTAAAGACGCATAAATCCTAAAATATCATACTTACGGCAAATCTGCCTGCGTCAGTCGATTTATCTCAAAAAACTGCATAGGCAAACGCCAAAAAATGTTTGGATTTGAAACTTTCAATTTTTGGGGTGAAAAAACACCAACCCTTACGTTTTTTTCAAAAATCGCCAAAAATTAAATGGTCTTTTTTTGATCATAACCGACGTGATTTGATGCGGGGAGTTCGAAAAACGCGGTATCGTAGCGGGTGTTCAAATATTTCCAACTTTAAAGACGAATAAATCCTAAAATATCATTCTTACGGCAAATCTGCCTGCGTCAGTCCATTTATCTCAAAAAACTGCATAGGAAAACGCCAAAAAATGTTTGGATTTGAAACTTTCAATTTTTGGGGTGAAAAAACACCAAAGGGGTTAACCTTACGTTTTTTTCAAAAATCGCCTAAAATGTAAATGGTCTTTTTTTGATCATAACCGACGTGATTTGATGCGGGGAGTTCCAAAAACGCGGTATCGTTGCGGGAAAACGCTCGTAAGAGGTAAAAAATTACGTTCAAATATTTCCAACTTTAAAGACGCATAAATCCTAAAATATCATACTTACGGCAAATCTGCCTGCGTCAGTCGATTTATCTCAAAAAACTGCATAGGCAAACGCCAAAAAATGTTTGGATTTGAAACTTTCAATTTTTGGGGTGAAAAAACACCAACCCTTACGTTTTTTTCAAAAATCGCCAAAAATTAAATGGTCTTTTTTTGATCATAACCGACGTGATTTGATGCGGGGTGTTCGAAAAACGCGGTATCGTAGCGGGTGTTCAAATATTTCCAACTTTAAAGACGAATAAATCCTAAAATATCATTTTTACGGCAAATCTGCCTGCGTCAGTCGATTTATCTCAAAAAACTGCATAGGAAAACGCCAAAAAATGTTTGGATTTGAAACTTTCAATTTTTGGGGTGAAAAAACACCAAAGGGGTTAACCTTACGTTTTTTTCAAAAATCGCCAAAAATTTAAATGGTCTTTTTTTGATCATAACCGACGTGATTTGATGCGGGGAGTTCGAAAAACGCGGTATCGTTGCGGGAAAACGCTCGTAAGAGGTAAAAAATTGCGTTTAAATATTTCCAATTTTAAAGACGCATAAATCCTAAAATATCATTCTTACGGCAAATCTGCCTGCGTCAGTCGATTTATCTCAAAAAACTGCATAGGAAAACGCAAAAAAATGTTTGCATTTGAAACTTTCAATTTTTGGGGTGAAAAAACACTAAAGGGGTTATTAACCTTATGATTTTTTCAAAAATCGCCAAAAATTTAAATGGTCTTTTTTTGATCATAACCGACGTGATTTGATGCGGGGAGTTCGAAAAACGCGGTATCGTTGCGGGAAAACGCTCGTAAGAGGTAAAAAATTCCGTTCAAATATTTCCAACTTTAAAGACGCAAAAATCCTAAAATATCATTCTTACGGCAAATCTGCCTGCGTCAGTCGTTTTATCTCAAAAAACTGCATAAGAAAACGCCAAAAAATGTTTGGATTTAAAACTTTCAATTTTGGGGTGAAAAAACACCAAAGGGGTTAACCTTACGTTTTTTTCAAAAATCGCTTAAAATTTAAATGGTCTTCTTTTGATCATAACCGACGTTATTTGATGCGGGGAGTTCGAAAAACGCGGTATCGTTGCGGGAAAACGCTCGTAAGAGGTAAAAAATTGCGTTCAAATATTTCCAACTTTAAAGACGCATAAATCCTAAAATATCATTCTTACGGCAAATCTGCCTGGGTCAGTCGATTTATCTCAAAAAACTGCATAGGAAAACGCCAAAAAATGTTTGGATTTGAAACTTTCAATTTTTGGGGTGAAAAAACACCAAAGTTATTAACCTTATGATTTTTTCAAAAATCGCCAAAAATTTAAATGGTCTTTTTTTGATCATAACCGACGTGATTTGATGCGGGGAGTTCGAAAAACGCGGTATCGTTGCGAGAAAACGCTCGTAAGAGGTAAAAAATTACGTTCAAATATTTCCAACTTTAAAGACTCATAAATCCTAAAATATCATTCTTACGGCAAATCTGCCTGCGTCAGTCGATTTATCTCAAAAAACTGCATAGGAAAACGCCAAAAAATGTTTTGAATTGAAACTTTCAATTTTTGGGGTGAAAAAACACCAAAACCTTACGTTTTTTTCAAAAATCGCCAAAAATTTAAATGGTCTTTTTTTGATCATAACCGACGTGATTTGATGCGGGGAGTTCGAAAAACGCGGTATGGTTGCGGGAAAACGCTCATAATGGGTAAAAAATTACGTTCAAATATTTCCAACTTTAAAGACGCATAAATCCTAAAATATCATACTTACGGCAAATCTGCCTGCGTCAGTCGATTTATTTAAAAAAACTGCATAGGAAAACGCCAAAAAATGTTTTGAATTGAGACTTTCAATTTTTGGGGTGAAAAAACACCAAAACCTTACGTTTTTTTCAAAAATCGCCAAAAATTTAAATGGTCTTTTTTTGATCATAACCGACGTGATTTGATGCGGGGAGTTCGAAAAACGCGGTATCGTAGCGGGTGTTCAAATATTTCCAACTTTAAAGACGCATAAATCCTAAAATATCATTCTTACGGCAAATCTGCCTGCGTCAGTCGATTTATCTCAAAAAACTGCATAGGAAAACGCCAAAAAATGTTTGGATTTGAAACTTTCAATTTTTGGGGTGAAAAAACACCAAAGGGGTTAACCTTACGTTTTTTTCAAAAACCGCCAAAAATTTAAATAGTCTTTTTTTGATCATAACCGACATGATTTGATGCGGGGAGTTCGAAAAACGCGGTATCGTTGCGGGAAAACGCTCGTAAAGCTGGATCCAGACACTGCGAGGCTGCCGCGCGCGGCTGCTGCGCGAGGCAGGTGCCTCGCTCAGTGTGGACCAATTGTGTCTCAGCTAGCGCGAGCCAGAATTTTCAAGGCTGCTTCAAATGTATCCCCTGCGATTGCGTAGTTGCCTCTGTAGAATGCATCTCCAGTTAGTTGACATCTTATCATGGCATCTGAGTATATAAATACCGTGTAAACGGAGCATGGAAGTTATAAATCCAATCTTTTAAAGAAATAATTAAAAATTTTTTTTAAGAAAGAATAAATAAGTTCACGGATAAACCTTTCTTATTTATTTCAAAAATATTACCAGTTACACTTATTCTTTAAGTAGCGTGAAAACGTTAGTAAAAGATATATTGGTGTTATTGTTGTGAATATCATAGCACTTACCTGAGGTTTATTATTTCTGATTTATAAGTTCGAAAAATAATTACTAAACGAAGTCGATAAACTAATAATAATTACCTACCTACAACTTGCATAATGTTTTTTTTACATCTATGAAAATTTTATCATAACATTCATTCTTTCTGTAATTAAATAATTGTAGTACTAATCAATTTTATAATGATTACCTAAAAGTAACTAATTATGTATTTATTTTATTATCAATTTAGTTAGTTTGCGATGTTCTTTTACAATTTTGCATTTTTATTTGCCGATTACCTACTAATTAATCAATAAAAAAAAGAAAACAATTGTTTGCTGGAAAATAACAACATATTCCTATTTTTAAACTAATATGTATAAACATGACGTGTATAGACAATGACAAGTTAGGCTAAAATTTTAAAAGTTTTAAAATTTGAAATGCACATGGTCATAAATTATGTAATAAATAACACCTAAAATTGAACACTTAATGGCAATATATATTCAATTAAATACCCAAGTATGACAGTAATGTTAACTTTATCCTGTTTGGAAACTTTGTTTATTTACTCGACCACTTTTGTACGTAGTCTTTTCTTTGAGTCGACCGACAAAATTTGGCTCGCAGCGAGGCAGCTCCGTTTTGTATCTCCGTTACTGTAAACATGGGCTAGACCATTCCGATGTGGCTAGCGAGGCAGCTTTGCCTCGCTCGACACATGTCTACTTAATGAAATTCCTATAAGAAAATTATCGTCCACACAGCGCGAAGCGTGCCGCGCGCGGCAGCCTCGCAGGAAACATGGTCCACACAGCGCGAGGCTTGTATCCCGAGGCTGCCGCGCGCTTCAGCCTCGCAGTGTCTGGATCCACCTTAAGAGGTAAAAAATTACGTTCAAATATTTCCAACTTTAAAGACGCATAAATCCTAAAATATCATACTTACGGCAAATCTGCCTGCGTCAGTCGATTTATCTCAAAAAACTGCATATGAAAATGCCAAAAAATGTTTGGATTTGAAACTTTCAATTTTTGGGGTGAAAAAACACCAAAGGGGTTAACCATACGTTTTTTTCTGAAATCGCCAAAAATTTAAATGGTCTTTTTTTGATCATAACCGACGTGATTTGATGCGGGGAGTTCGAAAAACGCGGTATCGTTGCGGGAAACGCTCGTAAGAGGTAAAAAATTACGTTCAAATATTTCCAACTTTAAAGACGCATAAATCCTAAAATATCATACTTACGGCAAATCTACCTGCGTTAGTCGATTTATCTCAAAAAACTGCATAGGAAAACGCCAAAAAATGTTTGGATTTGAAACTTTCAATTTTTGGGGTGAAAAAACACCAAAGGGGTTAACCATACGTTTTTTCTAAAATCGCCAAAAATTTAAATGGTCTTTTTTTGATCATAACCGACGTGATTTGATGCGGGGAGTTCGAAAAACGCGGTATCGTTGCGGGAAAACGCTCGTAAGAGGTAAAAAATTACGTTCAAATATTTCCAACTTTAAAGACGCATAAATCCTAAAATATCATACTTACGGCAAATCTACCTGCGTCAGTCGATTTATCTTAAAAAACTGCATAGGAAAACGCCAAGAAATGTTTGGATTTGAAACTTTCAATTTTTGGGGTGAAAAAACACCAAAGGGGTTAACCTTACGTTTTTTTCAAAAATCGCCAAAAATTTAAATGGTCTTTTTTTGATCATAACCGACGTGATTTGATGCGGGGAGTTCGAAAAACGCGGTATCGTTGCAGGAAAACGCTCGTAAGAGGTAAAAAATTACGTTCAAATATTTCCAACTTTAAAGACGCATAAATCCTAAAATATCATACTTACGGCAAATCTGCCTGCGTCAGTTGATTTATCTCAAAAAACTGCATAGGAAAACGCCAAAAAATGTTTGGATTTGAAACTTTCAATTTTTGGGGTGAAAAAACACCAAAGGGGTTAACCTTACGTTTTTTTCAAAAATCGCCAAAAATTTAAATACTATTTTTTTGATCATAACCGACGTGATTTGAGGCGGGGAGTTCGAAAAACGCGGTATCGTTGCGGGAAAACGCTCGTAAGAGGTAAAAAATTGGGTGAATGTGAACTGCGCAAATTTGGCAGGTATAAGAAAAAGAAAAGTGTAGATTGCGCTCCGAGCAAAAAGCTCGACAGTAATCTGAAATGTAAATTGCGCAAATCTAGGTAGGGTATTACTATAAGTACGGTATAAATCTGAATAGATTTAAAAAGATTAATATAATAAACTTAATTTTAAAAAAATTGTAGAAAGTTATTAAACAAGTAGATAAAATTTACAAGCTTTACAAAAAAAAACAATTAATAAAAAAAATTTGTTCTGTAACAAAAAAAAGACTGCCTTGACAAAATCTAACCGCGATATTTGTTTGTTATTGTACTTGAATAATAGTTCGCAAATCTTTTTTTGCTTATTTTTGGAATTACTATTTTGTGTGGGCGGCTTCGCAGTACTGTTTAAAGCAATGTAAACTTTGTTTTGCTCTTGTTGAAGAGCATGTACAAATTCGTATATATTGGGATGAGGACTATTAAAATTAAGTTTAAATGCGGCATGGAATGATTCACAACCGTTAGTTGTATAAATCAAATCCGCCGATGGTTTAGCCCATACTCTCGGAGAAAACACAGCTTGTCTACCCACATAATAAGTTAATAAATAATCACAAAACTTATCAAGATTCGCATTAATCGGTTTGATTCAAGTAAATCGTTAAATGTTTCAAAGACATCTTCCGCTTTTAAAAATTTCATACCAAAACAATAACGCAACCATTTTCCCACTTCAGAAAAATGTACATCCGTGTAATATGAAGCCAATCCGTTCCTTTGAACAGCACGATACCATGCTTGAGCAAGATGAAACCTGCAACCTTCCACCGATGCTGCTGTCCTGTACTATGTCTAATTAAAGACCTAATTTGGTAACATTAACTTAAAATGGACCCGTTACTATTAGTATATTTCTATTTAATAAAATCGTAGTGAAATTTAAATAACCCTAATCAAAAAAACTGGCTCCGGCTCTGTATTACATCTAATAAAAAACATGTATAATTAAAGACATAATTTGGTAACATTGACGAAAAATGGACCCATTTCTATTAGTATATTGTTATTTTTTCGATAAAATCGTTTTTAAATTTAAATAACCCTAATCAAAAGGACTGGTGCCGGCCCTGTAGTATGTCTAATAAAGGACATACCTAATTAATGGCATAATTTAGTAACATTTACGAAAAATGTTCCATTTCTATTAGTATATTTCTATTTAATGTAATTATTCTTAAATTTAAATAACCTTAATCTCCTCTTAACATCATAAGTAGGTATAAGTAGGTGACCCATCGTTAAATGGTTGGGAGCGCAATTTACATTTTGGATTATGTCAACCTTTTTGCTTGGAGCGCAATTCACATACTTTGGAGCGCAATTTACATTACCCCAAAAAATTACGTTCAAATATTTCCAACTTTAAAGACGCATAAATCCTAAAATATCATACTTACGGCAAATCTGCCTGCGTCAGTCGATTTATCTAAAAAAACTGCATATGAAAATGCCAAAAAATGTTTGGATTTGAAACTTTCAATTTTTGGGGTGAAAAAACACCAAAGGGGTTAACCTTACGTTTTTTTCAAAAAACGCCAAAAATTTAAATGGTCTATTTTTTATCATAACCGACGTGATTTGATGCGGGGAGTTCGAAAAACGCGGTATCGTTGCGGGAAAACGCTCGTAAGATGTAAAAAATTACGTTCAAATATTTCCAACTTTAAAGACGCATAAATCCTAAAATGTCATACTGACGGCAAATCTGCCTGCGTCAGTCGATTTATCTCAAAAAACTGCATAGGAAAACGCCCAAAAATGTTTGGATTTGAAACTTTCAATTTTTGGGGTGAAAAAACACCAAAGGGGTTAACCATACGTTTTTTTCTAAAATCGCCAAAAATTTAAATGGTCTTTTTTTGATCATAACCGACGTGATTTGATGCGGGGAGTTCGAAAAACGCGGTATCGTTGCGGGAAAACGCTCGTAAGAGGTAAAAAATTACGTTCAAATATTTCGGACTTTAAAGACGCATAAATCCTAAAATACCATTCTTACGGCAAATCTACCTGCGTCAGTCGATTTATCTCAAAAAACTGCATAGGAAAACGCCAAAAAATGTTTTGAATTGAAACTTTCAATTTTTGGGGTGAAAAAACACCAAAACCTTACGTTTTTTTCAAAAATCGCCAAAAATTTAAATGGTCTTTTTTTGATCATAACCGACGTAATTTGATGCGGGGAGTTCGAAAAACGCGGTATCGTTGCGGGAAAACGCTCGTAAGAGGTAAAAAATTACGTTCAAATATTACCAACTTTAAAGACGCATAAATCCTAAAATATCATTCTTACGGCAAATCTGCCTGCGTCAGTCGATTTATCTCAAAAAACTGCATAGGAAAACGCCAAAAAATGTTTGGATTTGAAACTTTCAATTTTTGGGGTGAAAAAACACCAAAGGGGTTAACCTTACGTTTTTTTCAAAAACCGCCAAAAATTTAAATGGTCTTTTTTTGATGATAACCGATTTGATTTGATGCGGGGAGTTCGAAAAACGCGGTATCGTTGCAGGAAAACGCTCGTAAGAGGTAAAAATTTCCGTTCAAATATTTCCAACTTTAAAGACGCATAAATCCTAAAATATCATACTTACGGCAAATCTGCCTGCGTCAGTCGATTTATCTCAAAAAACTGCATATGAAAATGCCAAAAAATGTTTGGATTTGAAACTTTCAATTTTTGGGGTGAAAAAACACCAAAGGGGTTAACCTTACGTTTTTTTCAAAAATCGCAAAAAATTTAAATGGTCTTTTTTTTATCATAACCGACGTGATTTGATGCGGGGAGTTCGAAAAACGCGGTATCGTTGCGGAAAAACGCTCGTAAGATGTAAAAAATTACGTTCAAATATTTCCAACTTTAAAGACGCATAAATCCTAAAATATCATACTTACGGCAAATCTGCCTGCGTCAGTAGATTTATCTAAAAAAACTGCATATGAAAATGCCAAAAAATGTTTGGATTTGAAACTTTCAATTTTTGGGGTGAAAAAACACCAAAGGGGACAACCTTACGTTTTTTTCAAAAAACGCCAAAAATTTAAATGGTCTATTTTTTATCATAACCGACGTGATTTGATGCGGGGAGTTCGAAAAACGCGGTATCGTTGCGGGAAAACGCTCGTAAGATGTAAAAAATTACGTTCAAATATTTCCAACTTTAAAGACGCATAAATCCTAAAATGTCATACTGACGGCAAATCTGCCTGCGTCAGTCGATTTATCTCAAAAAACTGCATAGGAAAACGCCCAAAAATGTTTGGATTTGAAACTTTCAATTTTTGGGGTGAAAAAACACCAAAGGGGTTAACCATACGTTTTTTTCTAAAATCGCCAAAAATTTAAATGGTCTTTTTTTGATCATAACCGACGTGATTTGATGCGGGGAGTTCGAAAAACGCGGTATCGTTGCGGGAAAACGCTCGTAAGAGGTAAAAAATTACGTTCAAATATTTCCAACTTTAAAGACGCATAAATCCTAAAATATCATACTTACGGCAAATCTACCTGCGTCAGTCGATTTATCTCAAAAAACTGCATAGGAAAACGCCAAAAAATGTTTTGAATTGAAACTTTCAATTTTTGGGGTGAAAAAACGGACGGTGGTAAGTTTCACCGATGGTCAGTTTTTAATCCGCTTTTTTTGCTAAGCTACCGATGTCAACATGTAAGTTCCACCGCTGGTAAAAAAGGTAACATGTAAGTTCCACCGGTGGAAACTTAAAGTATTACTGGATTAAGACCCGCAAAGCCGGTGATAGTAATTATGGCAATATTGCATTGATAATTCAAACTGCAAAAATTGATTCTTCAAAATAGGTTAAAAAAATATAATTTTTTAAGAAATTTCAACTGTGATTGTTTTATTTATGTATTTTTATTAAAAAGAAAAGTATATAGGTAACATATTAATCTAAAATGAAATAAAAAATATTTTAGTCACCCCCCCCCCTTTTCATTCACATTTTATCTCACAGAAGCGATTAGAAATATGTTGTACAAATTGAAATCTGTTAATTTCTTTGGTGGAATATAATTGAAGTAAATGCTCCAACCGTTTGCGTTTCCTTGCAGTATCACAATTACTATGTTTAGTTATGAGAACGCTGTTAAGTTTGATATATGTTTCTGCTTGGATTTCTTTCAGTTTCTCCAAAAACGTATATAATGGTGGGTGGGCAGTATAAAACTGCGGATTAAACATATTGTGAAAAGACTCACAGGCGTTAGTGGTCCGACACATACTAGCTGAATTTGCAGCCCAAAGCTCAGGAGGATATGCTAAAGTTGCATCGACATACGTGTGCGAAATAAATAATCCGAATATTTTAGCAACCGTGGATCGTCCGGTATAATGGATATTAAGTCTTCGCTGTAGACTGCATCGACTTCATTTAGACTTAAATATTGCAAACCAAAACTATAACGCAGCCAATTACCAATCTGCGAGGAAGCATCTTTATATTCTCTGGCTAATCCAAACTTCTTAATATTCCTATACGAAGACTGGCCTAAATGGAATCTACAGCCAATTAATACAATATTTTCCCAAACGTATTTTAAGCTAGCGTGTATTGCAAGTTCAAAATCCACAGTGGCAAACTTTGGTTGAAACTGCAAATTGTGTTGATGACAAATTTCATCTAATTTTTGGGAAACAGTCACGATATGTATTTTGTGTCTTGTTTTTCTAAAGACAAAACACCAAAGGTATATAATAACCATTACTGTACCCATGGATGGTAAATAACTGAGTAAAATATTTTGTGCAGTAATTGAAAGTGCCATCCATAAATACATTTTCAATGGAACACAAAAAGCGTAAATTAGTTAAACGTGAAAAAATAATGAGGTTGCTGGGGCTATCATTCAACATTAAAAATTCTTCGTCAGACCATGTCACAATATTGATGGCATCTAAAGCGGAATGCACATCTTGCATTGACGTTGGCAAAGGCGGTTGTATTTGTCGTCTTGCATTATATGCATTTCTTTTAATCCGCGCAACATCAGGTTCTGTAATATTAACAGGCGGAAGACTTTTTAAAGCATCATGGAATATCTTAGAAGGTTTTCCCGATATATCTTCAATCGCTTTTTTTTTTACAACCCCACTTACCGCTTGACGTTCAATTTTTTCTTGATTTTCCGTGTGATTATGTATATCATTTTTTTGGAAATCTCACGTAGTTCTCCCTCTCCTTTGGTGTATAGATTTGCTGAACACTTGTATTGCTACAACGCCACTTAATAGTTTTATTTAATAACACGGATTGTTTATAAAATGTGAATCCTTTGTACACTAACAATGTATTACCACGAACGCCCAATATCTCTGAAAGTGTTTCCATAGTATTCGATAATTATAAGTAATCTCTTGCAATTTGTATTATTTGCAATGGTTAATTTCTCGTTCTTCTTTTGTATTTCTATAATAATTATTCATTGATGTTTTCCTTAATTAGATGTATAATTAGATGTTGTAATTGTATTACCAATTACAAGTTGGCAACCTAATTAAAAGTAGACCCCTCCCCATCGACTCTATTTATTATAAATAAGAAAATTTAGAGCTGTATTTAATTTCTCTCTGATGCGATTATTACGTATCTACTGATAGAATGGCGTCAAAACAAGATTCCGACTCTTACCTTTGAGACACCCTGTATTTATAAAATCAAAATAAAATGTGGTTTATTTGCTAGTTGTGCTTACACAGCGTTTTATTTTATAACATCAGAATAATTTTCGTCTCATGAAATCTATATTTGATATAATTATAGACTATATAATTTTATATATTATGGAGCTTGCCTAGAACTAATTTTATTGTAAGTGAAATTGCATCATAACTCACAATTTTTTTAAACAACTTGAATGAAACTAATTTCTCACAACACAATGAAAGCTTAAAAGGGCTTAAAAGATTATTAATAACTTTGACAACCTCGACTTAATTGACCGACCGGTGGAACTTACATATTGCAAGGTAGTGACCCAAAACTGACCGGTGGAACTTACATGTCGGATTAAAAAGGATTTGACCGAACGGTGGAACTTACAATCGCCCGAAAAAACACCAAAACATTACGTTTTTTTCAAAAATCGCCAAAAATTTAAATGGTCTTTTTTTGATCATAACCGACGTGATTTGATGCGGGGAGTTCGAAAAACGCGGTATGGTTGCGGGAAAACGCTCATAATGGGTAAAAAATTACGTTCAAATATTTCCAACTTTAAAGACGCATAAATCCTAAAATATCATACTTACGGCAAATCTGCCTGCGTCAGTCGATTTATTTAAAAAAACTGCATAGGAAAACGCCAAAAAATGTTTTGAATTGAGACTTTCAATTTTTGGGGTGAAAAAACACCAAAACCTTACGTTTTTTTCAAAAATCGCCAAAAATTTAAATGGTCTTTTTTTGATCATAACCGACGTGATTTGATGCGGGGAGTTCGAAAAACGCGGTATCGTAGCGGGTGTTCAAATATTTCCAACTTTAAAGACGCATAAATCCTAAAATATCATTCTTACGGCAAATCTGCCTGCGTCAGTCGATTTATCTCAAAAAACTGCATAGGAAAACGCCCAAAAATGTTTGGATTTGAAACTTTCAATTTTTGGGGTGAAAAAACACCAAAGGGGTTAACCATACGTTTTTTTCTAAAATCGCCAAAAATTTAAATGGTCTTTTTTTGATCATAACCGACGTGATTTGATGTGGGGAGTTCGAAAAACGCGGTATCGTTGCGGGAAAACGCTCGTAAGAGGTAAAAAATTACGTTCAAATATTTCCAACTTTAAAGACGCATAAATCCTAAAATATCATACTTACGGCAAATCTGCCTGCGTCAGTCTATTTATCTCAAAAAACTGCATATGAAAATGCCAAAAAATGTTTGGATTTGAAACTTTCAATTTTTGGGGTGAAAAAACACCAAAGGGGTTAACCTTACGTTTTTTTCAAAAATCGCAAAAAATTTAAATGGTCTTTTTTTATCATAACCGACGTGATTTGATGCGGAGAGTTCGAAAAACGCGGTATCGTTGCGGGAAAACGCTCGTAAGATGTAAAAAATTACGTTCAAATATTTCCAACTTTAAAGACGCATAAATCCTAAAATGTCATACTGACGGCAAATCTGCCTGCGTCAGTCGATTTATCTCAAAAAACTGCATAGGAAAACGCCCAAAAAT
Source organism: Cantharis rufa (assembly GCA_947369205.1). NCBI lineage: Eukaryota > Metazoa > Arthropoda > Insecta > Coleoptera > Cantharidae > Cantharis > Cantharis rufa. The sequence goes on along the minus strand of OX376309.1, from coordinate 5,024,684 downwards.
GTTTGGATTTGAAACTTTCAATTTTTGGGGTGAAAAAACACCAAAGGGGTTAACCATACGTTTTTTTCTAAAATCGCCAAAAATTTAAATGGTCTTTTTTTGATCATAACCGACGTGATTTGATGCGGGGAGTTCGAAAAACGCGGTATCGTTGCGGGAAAACGCTCGTAAGAGGTAAAAAATTACGTTCAAATATTTCCAACTTTAAAGACGCATAAATCCTAAAATATCATACTTACGGCAAATCTACCTGCGTCAGTCGATTTATCTTAAAAAACTGCATAGGAAAACGCCAAGAAATGTTTGGATTTGAAACTTTCAATTTTTGGTGTGAAAAAACACCAAAGGGGTTAACCTTACGTTTTTTTCAAAAACCGCCAAAAATTTAAATGGTCTTTTTTTGATGATAACCAACGTGATTTGATGCGGGGAGTACGAAAAACGCGGTATCGTTGCGGGAAAACGCTCGTAAGAGGTAAAAAATTACGTTCAAATATTTCCAACTTTAAAGACGCATAAATCCTAAAATATCATACTTACGGCAAATCTGTCTGCGTCAGTCGATTTATCTCAAAAAACTGCATATGAAAATGCCAAAAAGTGTTTGGATTTGAAACTTTCAATTTTTGGGGTGAAAAAACACCAAAGGGGTTAACCTTACGTTTTTTTCAAAAATCGCCAAAAATTTAAATACTATTTTTTTGATCATAACCGACGTGATTTGATGCGGGGAGTTCGAAAAACGCGGTATCGTTGCGGGAAAACGCTCGTAAGAGGTAAAAAATTACGTTCAAATATTTCCAACTTTAAAGACGCATATATCCTAAAATATCATACTTACGGCAAATCTACCTGCGTTAGTCGATTTATCTCAAAAAACTGCATAGGAAAACGCCAAAAAATGTTTGGATTTGAAACTTTCAATTTTTGGGTGAAAAAACACCAAAGGGTTTCCTTACGTTTTTTTCTAAAATCGCCAAAAATTTAAATGGTCTTTTTTTGATCATAACCGACGTGATTTGATGCGGGGAGTTCGAAAAACGCGGTATCGTTGCGGGAAAACGCTCGTAAGAGGTAAAAAATTACGTTCAAATATTTCCAACTTTAAAGACGCATAAATCCTAAAATATCATACTTACGGCAAATCTGTCTGCGTCAGTCGATTAATCTCAAAAAACTGCATGTGAAAATGCCAAAAAGTGTTTGGATTTGAAACTTTCAATTTTTGTAGTGAAAAAACACCAAAGGGGTTAACCTTACGTTTTTTTCAAAAATCGCCAAAAATTTAAATACTATTTTTTTGATCATAACCGACGTGATTTGATCCGGGGAGTTCGAAAAACGCGGTATCGTTGCGGGAAAACGCTCGTAAGAGGTAAAAAATTACGTTCAAATATTTCCAACTTTAAAGACGCATAAATCCTAAAATATCATACTTACGGCAAATCTGCCTGCGTCAGTCGATTTATCTCCAAAAACTGCATATGAAAATGCCAAAAAATGTTTGGATTTGAAACTTTCAATTTTTGGGGTGAAAAAACACCAAAGGGGTTAACCTTACGTTTTTTTCAAAAATCGCCAAAAATTTAAATGGTCTTTTTTTTATCATAACCGACGTGATTTGATGCGGGGAGTTCGAAAAACGCGGTATCGTTGCGGGAAAACGCTCGTAAGATGTAAAAAATTACGTTCAAATATTTCTAACTTTAAAGACGCATAAATCCTAAAATATCACACTTACGGCAAATCTGCCTGCGTCAGTCGATTTATCTCAAAAAACTGCATATGAAAATGCCAAAAAATGTTTGGATTTGAAACTTTCAATTTTTGGGGTGAAAAAACACCAAAGGGGTTGACCATACGTTTTTTTCAAAAATCGCAAAAAATTTAAATGGTCTTTTTTTGATCATAACCGACGTGATTTGATGCGGGGAGTTCGAAAAACGCGGTATCGTTGCGGGAAAACGCTCGTAAGAGGTAAAAAATTACGTTCAAATATTTCCAACTTTAAAGACGCATAAATCCTAAAATATCATACTTACGGCAAAACTGTCTGCGTCAGTCGATTTATCTCAAAAAACTGCATATGAAAATGCCAAAAAATGTTTGGATTTGAAACTTTCAATTTTTGGGGTGAAAAAACACCAAAGGGGTTATCCTTACGTTTTTTTCAAAAATCGCAAAAAATTTAAATGGTCTTTTTTTGATCATAACCGACGTGATTTGATGCGGGGAGTTCGAAAAACGCGGTATCGTTGCGGGAAAACGCTCGTAAGAGGTAAAAAATTACGTTCAAATATTTCCAACTTTAAAGACGCATAAATCCTAAAATATCATACTTACGGCAAAACTGTCTGCGTCAGTCGATTTATCTCAAAAAACTGCATATGAAAATGCCAAAAAATGTTTGGATTTGAAACTTTCAATTTTTGGGGTGAAAAAACACCAAAGGGGTTAACCTTACGTTTTTTTCTAAAATCGCCAAAAATTTAAATGGCCTTTTTTGGATCATAACCGACGTGATTTGATGCGGTTAGTTCGAAAAACGCGGTATCGTTGCGGGAAAACGCTCGTAAGAGGTAAAAAATTACGTTCAAATATTTCTAACTTTAAAGACGCATAAATCCTAAAATATCTAACTTACGGCAAATCTACCTGCGTCAGTCGATTTATCTTAAAAAACTGCATAGGAAAACGCCAAGAAATGTTTGGATTTGAAACTTTCAATTTTTGGGGTGAAAAAACACCAAAGGGGTTAACCTTACGTTTTTTTCAAAAATCGCCAAAAATTTAAATGGTCTTTTTTTGATCATAACCGACGTGATTTGATGCGGGGAGTTCGAAAAACGCGGTATCGTTGGGGGAAAACGCTCGTAAGAGGTAAAAAATTACGTTCAAATATTTCCAACTTTAAAGACGCATAAATCCTAAAATATCATACTTACGGCAAATCTGCCTGCGTCAGTCGATTTATCTAAAAAAACTGCATATGAAAATGCCAAAAAATGTTTGGATTTGAAACTTTCAATTTTTGGGGTGAAAAAACACCAAAGGGGTTAACCTTACGTTTTTTTCAAAAATCGCCAAAAATTTAAATGGTCTTTTTTTTATCATAACCGACGTGATTTGATGCGGGGAGTTCGAAAAACGCGGTATCGTTGCGGGTAAACGCTCGTAAGATGTAAAAAATTACGTTCAAATATTTCCAACTTTAAAGACGCATAAATCCTAAAATATCATACTTACGGCAAATCTGCCTGCGTCAGTCGATTTATCTCAAAAAACTGCATATGAAAATGCCAAAAAATGTTTGGATTTGAAACTTTCAATTTTTGGGGTGAAAAAACACCAAAGGGGTTAACCATACGTTTTTTTCTAAAATCGCCAAAAATTTAAATGGTCTTTTTTTGATCATAACCGACGTGATTTGATGCGGGGAGTTCGAAAAACGCGGTATCGTTGCGGGAAAACGCTCGTAAGATGTAAAAAATTACGTTCAAATATTTCCAACTTTAAAGACGCATAAATCCTAAAATATCACACTTACGGCAAATCTGCCTGCGTCAGTCGATTTATCTCAAAAAACTGCATATGAAAATGCCAAAAAATGTTTGGATTTGAAACTTTCAATTTTTGGGGTGAAAAAACACCAAAGGGGTTGACCATACGTTTTTTTCAAAAATCGCCAAAAATTTAAATGGTCTTTTTTTGATCATAACCGACGTGATTTGATGCGGGGAGTTCGAAAAACGCGGTATCGTTGCGGGAAAACGCTCGTAAGAGGTAAAAAATTACGTTCAAATATTTCCAACTTTAAAGACGCATAAATCCTAAAATATCATACTTACGGCAAATCTGCCTGCGTCAGTCGATTTATCTCAAAAAACTGCATATGAAGATGCCAAAAAAGGTTTGGATTTGAAACTTTCAATTTTTGGGGTGAAAAAACACCAAAGGGGTTATCCTTACGTTTTTTTCAAAAATCGCAAAAAATTTAAATGGTCTTTTTTTGATCATAACCGACGTGATTTGATGCGGGGAGTTCGAAAAACGCGGTATCGTTGCGGGAAAACGCTCGTAAGAGGTAAAAAATTACGTTCAAATATTTCCAACTTTAAAGACGCATAAATCCTAAAATATCATACTTACGGCAAAACTGTCTGCGTCAGTCGATTTATCTCAAAAAACTGCATATGAAAATGCCAAAAAATGTTTGGATTTGAAACTTTCAATTTTTGGGGTGAAAAAACACCAAAGGGGTTAACCTTACGTTTTTTTCTAAAATCGCCAAAAATTTAAATGGCCTTTTTTGGATCATAACCGACGTGATTTGATGCGGTTAGTTCGAAAAACGCGGTATCGTTGCGGGAAAACGCTCGTAAGAGGTAAAAAATTACGTTCAAATATTTCTAACTTTAAAGACGCATAAATCCTAAAATATCTAACTTACGGCAAATCTACCTGCGTCAGTCGATTTATCTTAAAAAACTGCATAGGAAAACGCCAAGAAATGTTTGGATTTGAAACTTTCAATTTTTGGGGTGAAAAAACACCAAAGGGGTTAACCTTACGTTTTTTTCAAAAATCGCCAAAAATTTAAATGGTCTTTTTTTGATCATAACCGACGTGATTTGATGCGGGGAGTTCGAAAAACGCGGTATCGTTGGGGGAAAACGCTCGTAAGAGGTAAAAAATTACGTTCAAATATTTCCAACTTTAAAGACGCATAAATCCTAAAATATCATACTTACGGCAAATCTGCCTGCGTCAGTCGATTTATCTAAAAAAACTGCATATGAAAATGCCAAAAAATGTTTGGATTTGAAACTTTCAATTTTTGGGGTGAAAAAACACCAAAGGGGTTAACCTTACGTTTTTTTCAAAAATCGCCAAAAACTTAAATGGTCTTTTTTTTATCATAACCGACGTGATTTGATGCGGGGAGTTCGAAAAACGCGGTATCGTTGCGGGTAAACGCTCGTAAGATGTAAAAAATTACGTTCAAATATTTCCAACTTTAAAGACGCATAAATCCTAAAATATCATACTTACGGCAAATCTGCCTGCGTCAGTCGATTTATCTCAAAAAACTGCATATGAAAATGCCAAAAAATGTTTGGATTTGAAACTTTCAATTTTTGGGGTGAAAAAACACCAAAGGGGTTAACCATACGTTTTTTTCTAAAATCGCCAAAAATTTAAATGGTCTTTTTTTGATCATAACCGACGTGATTTGATGCGGGGAGTTCGAAAAACGCGGTATCGTTGCGGGAAAACGCTCGTAAGATGTAAAAAATTACGTTCAAATATTTCCAACTTTAAAGACGCATAAATCCTAAAATATCACACTTACGGCAAATCTGCCTGCGTCAGTCGATTTATCTCAAAAAACTGCATATGAAAATGCCAAAAAATGTTTGGATTTGAAACTTTCAATTTTTGGGGTGAAAAAACACCAAAGGGGTTGACCATACGTTTTTTTCAAAAATCGCCAAAAATTTAAATGGTCTTTTTTTGATCATAACCGACGTGATTTGATGCGGGGAGTTCGAAAAACGCGGTATCGTTGCGGGAAAACGCTCGTAAGAGGTAAAAAATTACGTTCAAATATTTCCAACTTTAAAGACGCATAAATCCTAAAATATCATACTTACGGCAAATCTGCCTGCGTCAGTCGATTTATCTCAAAAAACTGCATATGAAGATGCCAAAAAAGGTTTGGATTTGAAACTTTCAATTTTTGGGGTGAAAAAACACCAAAGGGGTTATCCTTACGTTTTTTTCAAAAATCGCAAAAAATTTAAATGGTCTTTTTTTGATCATAACCGACGTGATTTGATGCGGGGAGTTCGAAAAACGCGGTATCGTTGCGGGAAAACGCTCGTAAGAGGTAAAAAATTACGTTCAAATATTTCCAACTTTAAAGACGCATAAATCCTAAAATATCATACTTACGGCAAAACTGTCTGCGTCAGTCGATTTATCTCAAAAAACTGCATATGAAAATGCCAAAAAATGTTTGGATTTGAAACTTTCAATTTTTGGGGTGAAAAAACACCAAAGGGGTTATCCTTACGTTTTTTTCAAAAATCGCAAAAAATTTAATTGGTCTTTTTTTGACTAAAACCGACGTGATTTGATGCGAGGAGCTCGAAAATCGCGGTATCGTTGGGGGAAAACGCTCGTAAGCGGTTGAAAATGACGTTCAAATATTTCCAACTTTAAAGACGCATAAATTCTAAAATATTATACTTACGGCAAATCTGCCTGCGTCAGTCGATTTATCTCAAAAAACTGCATAGGAAAACAACAAAAAATGTGTGGATTTGAAACTTTCAATTTTTGGGGCGAAAAAATACCAACCTTACGCTTTTTTCAAAAATCGCCAAAAATTTAATTGGTCTTTTTTTGACTAAAACCGACGTGATTTGATGCGAGGAGCTCGAAAAACGCGGTATCGTTGGGGGAAAACGCTCGTAAGCGGTTCAAAATGACGTTCAAATATTTCCAACTTTAAAGACGCATAAATCCTAAAATATTATACTTACGGCAAATCTGCCTGCGTCAGTCGATTTATCTCAAAAAACTGCATAGGAAAACAACAAAAAATGTGTGTATTTGGAACTTTCAATTTTTGGGGAGAAAAAGCACCAAAGGGGTTAAACCTTACGTTTTTTTCAAAAATCGCCAAAAATTTAATTGGTCTTTTTTTGACTAAAACCGACGTGATTTGATGCGAGGAGTTCGAAAAACGCGGTATCGTTGGGTGAAAACGCTCGTAAGCGGTTCAAAATGACGTTTAAATATTTCCAACTTTAAAGACGCATAAATTCTAAAATATTATACTTACGGCAAATGTGCCTTCGTCAGTCGATTTATCTCAAAAAACTGCATAGGAAAACGACAAAAAATGTGTGGATTTGAAACTTTCAATTTTTGGGGTGAAAAAACACCAAAGGGGTTAACCTTACGTTTTTTTCAAAAATCGCCAAAAATTTAATTGGTCTTTTTTTGACTAAATCCGACGTGATTTGATGCGAGGAGTTCGAAAAACGCGATATCGTTGGAGTAAACGCTCGTAAGCTGTTCAAAATGACGTTTAAATATTTCCAACTTTAAAGACGCATAAATCTTAAAATATTATACTTACGGCAAATGTGCCTTCGTCAGTCAATTTATCTCAAAAAACTGCATAGGAAAACGACAAAAAATGTGTGGATTTGAAACTTTCAATTTTTGGGGCGAAAAAACACCTTAAAAAAACACCTTACGTTTTTTTCAAAAATTGCCAAAAATTTAATTGGTGTTTTTATTACTTAAATCGACTCGTTCGTATGCGTAGAGCTCAAAAAAGTATCGTGGACGTTGCGGACAGGTGCAAAACCGTGTAAAATTTCGAAATAAAACGCAGATTGCAAAAACTGCATTTCTTCACTTTAAAGTGAAGTAAAAAGTGAAATATCATACTTACGGAAAACCTGACTGCGGCGTTCGAATTTTCTAGTCCACTTACGTAGGACACCATGTAAAAATTTACAGATTTCCAACCTTCAAATTTTTGTGGTCAAAAAGTAGCAAAGTGTATCTTTGTTTTTTTCAAAAATCGTCAAAAGTTTAGATGGTCTTTTTATTGCTTAAATCGACTCGTTCGTTTGCGTCAAACTCAAATAAGACTTGTGGACGTGGCGGAAAGGTGCGAACCCTGTAAAATTTCGAAATAAAACACAGATTGCAAAAAATGCATATCCTCACTGTGTGAAGTAAAAAGAAGTGATTTTTTTTTGACCAGCGACGGCGCCAGGATTTTTGTAGTGGGTGGGCACAAGGTGTACAATAATATATTTACAAAAAATTATAATTAAATACTAGATAATTTAAATATTTAATAATTTTCTCGAGTGACTCAAGTTCTTTTTAAAAGTAATTTGCGAGGATGTATTTGTGCAAATTTCGTAATTATTGCATCGAAATCAAAATATTTCGTAATTTTTTTTAATCTTTTCAAACAGGAAAATGTTCGCTCGCAAGCAGCACTTGACACAGGTACTGTAATACTAATTATACGTAATTTATAAATTTCGGTAAAAGCTAATCTAATTTATTTAACTTTTCCGATAATTGTAGAATATTGACAATTTTTATGTTTTGCTTTTTTTCAATCTTAAAACAATGCAATCTTAAAACTTCTCTTTCGGAGGACTTGACCATTTCATCTATTCCTTGTTCCATTCCATTCCATCATTTGCGACTTGGTCCAACTTTTAAGTGGTCTCTTGTCTTTTCTTCTCGAATGATATGAAGCGTTGTCCATTACTATAACACAATTAGGTTCCAAAGGAGGTAAAATTCTCACCATCCATTCTTCAAATACAGTTGAATTCATCTCTTCATGATAGTCGCCAGTGTTTTTCGATTTAAAACATAATAATCTATTTTCCACAAATCCTGCATCGTTTTCTATTTGAAGAATAAATGATCGCGTACCTTTACCTGAGGGGCTTTGTAATCCTGACTAAAATATATTTATAATTTAGTAATTGAAAATCATATAAATTAGTGTAAACTATTACCGAGAGACCTTTGTTTCACCTTCACTTTCAGCTTCACTCACCAAAGCTTCACCTGCACTTGTAAAAATATACTTACTGGCCAGAACTATTTTGGAGTCGAGTTATAGGAGATAAAACTATGTTAGAACTCTTGAGGACTGTCAAAAATCCCAGGTTCGAAGTCAGCACCCCGAGTTTTCCGGAGATGCGGTGCTGATTTCAATCAAAAATTCGAAAAAAAATATTTCTGACTCGGAACGGTTTTTGAAACCTATCTAGAACTATTCGAAAACTTTCAAAAGCCGCCTGCAATTTTTTTTTTGTGATTTTGAAGTGCTACCAAAAGTTAGCGTGGTTCTAGAACTTTTTTCGAATTGAGTCATAGGGAGTAAAACTATGTCGGAACTGTCGAAAATCCCAGGTTTTAAGTCAGCACCTTGAATTCCGGAAATGCGGTGCTGGTTCCCAATCTTCAAAAATTCGAAAACATTATTTTCGACTTGGAACTTTTTTTAAATTATATCTAGAACTATAGAACTATTCGAGAACTTTCGAAAGCCGTCAGAAAAATATTTTTTTTTTTACGATTTTCAAAATCAATTTCCAGGTGACCAGTACCGGAACTTTTTTTTTAAATTATCAGGAACTGTAGAACTTTCTTGGGTGCTAATGGAACTGACCTTAAAATAGTCGATTTAAAAAAGTGAGGTACCAGGTTCACGCACATTTATAAACCTTCGCTGAAAACTTCAACATATAATTATTGTACTTTATTGGTTTTAATTAACTTGTTACTTTGAAGTTCTAATTTTATTAATTTTCACAAGTTAAGAATTTTATTGTTTCGATATGAGTGATAATCCTCAAGGTATGTATAAGTAAGTTTGATAGTTTTTTGTGAATATTTTCAAGTTTTTTGCGTAAAATTTTATGGACTTTTGGAACCGTGCAATTAATTTTACCATCAACATTTTATAAGTAACTTCGGAGGTTCAGTTATGTTTCCAATCGAGTCCAAGCTATTCTTTTTACATGACATGAAAGACTTTCACACACATATAGATAATATTTACAAAAAATTGGTCGCGGTTTCCCGCCTCCCGCGGGTCAGTTGTTGGCGATTTTATTACTTTTTATTTTGTAATACATTTTATAATATAAATTTAATTAAATTGCACTCTCTCGCACTTTGTATTATTATTATTAGTGATTAATTTTGGTCACATTATGACATTTGAATTGAAATTTAAATTATGTGAATTGTTTTTCAAAAATAAATGAAATATGAAAGTTATACAGGGTAAAACCTAAAAATTTACACAGCTAATAATTAATTTATTACTCGTTGATTCACATTAATGAATTCTTATTAACTGTGTCAATTTTTGATCTTGTCCTGTATAACTTATATATTTAATTTGATTTAAAAAATCAATTCGTGTAATTTCAAGGTCGGATGAAAGTCATACATTGAAAAACGAGTTCTGCATATTTCAAGTAAATATTTTGTAGTAATTTCTCTCTTTCTTTAACAATTTTTTTTAAATTTTCTTTAAATTAAAAAAAAAGAGTTGAACGATTTACTAAAAATTTATAGTATTTGATTGTAGCACTTATCCTACTAAAGAAAAGTCAAAGCATTTACTACAAAAAATATAAGATTGTTTAGCTCCTCGCTGCTTAACAACAACTGTAACATCCTTCCATTTTTCTAGAATTATAAGAAAAATTGCAATACATTTTTGTCAGTGTATGTGATCGAAACTATAGTTCCCGATAGTAACAATAAAAAGTACGATGAAAATAGTGCAATTTAATTGAATTTTCTAGAATTCGAATTCAAAGTTTTAAAATTTTACTAAATTATTTTTAATCAAAATGAAATATCATAATCATGTTAAGTTAAAACTTTTTGAAAATCTTACTGTTGGAAAAGCAACTAAGTTGACAATCTGCTACATTTGATATATCATATGTTTCGAATTTTAGAATCTCATCAGGCAGACCTAGAACATCTATAATCAAAATTAACCTGAACAGTATGAACTCAAAACAAAATTAATACATTAAATAAACATTTATTAATAAAAATTCCTACTACTTGATACCAAAATTAGTTGATAAAATGTAAAAAAAAATATATTTTGAAAAAATCTAAACTGAGCCAATAAAACAAATTAATGGCGATGAAAACCCAATTCCAAAATCTCAGGGATGCGAGCTTAGTTAAAATGTAAAGGCTAATCTACACAATAATTGTATCAGATTAGCCTTTACATTTCAACCTTTTCATTGTAATCTGTCAAAAATTACAAGCTGCCAAAGTTTAAACTTCAGGAGTGAATAACTCGCGAAGTACTGAAGGGATCTCAACCAAATTTTGTGTGTAGGAACATTGCCCCTACAGAACTTGACAGCATATAGAACCATTTGATAAAAATCAAGAATTTAATATTAAAAAAAAAGATTACTTTTTTTTTTGCAAAAACCTGAAAAAAGTCCTTGTCCCTCGATTTTCTTCGTCGATGACAGTCAAACTTTTTGGGCTAATGTCTGGTGGGCTCTAGTGATGAAAATAAGGTTTTGGCAGAGAAATATTTGCCAGGGCTTTGCTGATAGAGCTTTTAAAATACAAGTATTGGTGGGGAAACAATTGAGTCAAATGTAAAAGCAAGAAAATTACAGAAAATATTAACTACAATTTCTAATAGTTGGGTTTTTTGGGTATGTTCTTGCCGAAAGATACCCAAAAACCCAACTATTAGAAATAATCTTAATGTTTAATAAATAAAATTAACTGCAATCTTACTTTATCTATTTTTTTTGTCAAAATTTATTAGATGGCTTATCATATGACGTTTGCTCTCTTCCACCAACGGTTCTCAGAGTTTAATCTTCTAGGTGAAAATTTGTCAACAAATACACATAACACTCAAATACAAAAAATTCATAAAATTACTAATAAATCCAAATTCAATATATAAAGTTACATCAGGGAATATTAAAGAGAAGCACCCAGTTCAAAATTATCAAATATAAATATTGTAACCAGATCCTCTCTTGGACAAACCCTATGATTATTTTTCATTACTTGCTACATATTAATGTTTAACTTACAATTACAAAAGTTTTCTATATTTTTTTAGAAAATATTGAAATAATTAGTAAGTTTTCTGTAGTGGATAAATAAATTAGTATGGGACTGTATCACAATGTATAATATGGTAAGTCGACTAACATCTGATGGAGTAAACTTTGCCAAAAAGATACACTTGACCACCCAGTATAGAATATTAACTGATGTGGCAAAATGTACCTTTTCGGCAAAACTCAGAAATTTCAAGTTGCTGTCCTTCCATGCCTACCTAAAATTTGAGTTATGAAATTTTATAAAATTGGATTAGTGTTTAGAAATGGAATTAGAGATTATTACAGATGAGACTCTTCATTGTTTCTTCAAGTGCCCTCTCCAACCAACTCTTCTGTGAGTTTAAAATTTTTAGGATACATTTTGTTACAAATATACACACAATATATAAAAATTATATAAGTTATTGACATATAGTGACAACATAATTTTATTTTGAAAAAATTATAAAAGCAATATTTTTTAACGTTCAGGTATATAAAAAGTGATAAATATACAGTGTTTTTAAGCCAGTTATGCAAGATGTGAAATCTAAACTATGAATAGTCAACCTCAAATAGGAGACGCGGATTGCCCGTACTGTGGCAAAAAATTCAAACGCGCCGGTCTCCAGCGCCACATAAGAGCTGCCCATGCAGCCCCTGTTACTTTATCACAACCATCCAACCACGGCTGCGTCACCCCAGTTTCCCCTTCCTTCGTTGCTTTCTCTTCACAGCTAGAAACTGCCTACGGGGCTCCATTCTTAAACAAAGTCGGACCTAGGACTGCAATCTGGTCTAAAAGGTGGGATAAGGTATGTGGCCTTCATGGAAAACTTTACGACCTACCCTCAGGTGCCACCAGATGAAAATTTGTGCAAATACTGGCAGATGAAATTGAATTGCTCACTAAGTCTACCTATCCGTCAGAACGAGTGCTCATATTTGTACCCGTTATGCTGCAAAGAGACAAAAATGTCAGACAAGCAAAAGATATCATCGTGATTGAAGCAACCGGCTCTGAAGTGACTGAGGCCTGCGCCCAAAAACAGCTATGTAGCGGTTTGAGCGGAGGAATCGAAGGTGCCATCCATGCCATGGACACCCAATTCCAACGGAATTGCCAACCAGGTGGCCCAACTGGGGAATGCTTCTTGTCGAAGCCGACAACGCTTTCAATGCGGTGAACAGACAACTGGCCCTTTGGCAGACAAGAATACATTGGTCACACTGCGCGAGGTTCTTATACAACATCTACAACGGCCATGCCGAGCTAGTCTTTCGTGACTCTGACACAAGGCTATACAGCAAAGAAGGAGTAACCCAAGGAGACCCGCTTGCCATGCCTTTATATTCCCTTGCAAGTCTTCCTCTTATAGACACATTGAAAGATGATAAAAAAACCACCCAATGCTGGTACGCCGATGACTCTTCAGCCCATGGCACGTTCCCAAATTTACGTCTCTGGTGGGATAAAATAAATAGTACTGGCCCAGATTTCGGCTATTTTCCACAAGGGAAAAAATCTTTTCTCGTAGTGACGGAGACTGACAAAGATACCGCTCGGAAGATATTGAAAGGAACCAATTTGACAGTTGTAACAAGAGCACGATTCCTCTATCTGCAAAGATTCACCACAAGCCGCCTACACGACTCTCACCAAGGCATGTCAATTCAAGTGGTCCTTTTTACTACGTGTTATAAAAAACGCCAATGAACTGTTTGAACCACTCACACAATCACTGCGCACCAGCTTCCTGCCAACTCTTCTAGGGGGTGATATCTCAACGCAGGAGGCAAGCTTATTTACTCTCCCCGTCAATAATGGAGGCCTGGCCATATCTGACCCATCTAATGCACCACACTTGAATTACGAAACATCTAAAAGGGGATCCAAAATTTTATCATATGCCATAATAGACCATACAAACATGAACCCGGCACAACATCACAAATCCCTGGCAGATGCTAGGAAATATGGTAAAAAGGAGAAAGATGCGAATGACGACAAACTTTTAGAAAACATTCTAGAAAATCTTCCACCCATCAAAAAAGGGCTATCGAAAGATCAATTGCGGAAAAAATGAAAACAAAATCATCTACCTGGCTCTCCGTAATTCCCACAAAGAAAGATAATTTGGATCTTTCCCCTTTTTAGCCATTAGAGACGCTTTAGCCATCCGCTACTACAGAACACCCGTGTCAATGCCACCGTCCTGCGACGGCTGTGGTACCGACAACTTCAACATCGATCACGCCCTATGCTGTAAAACCGGAGGCCTCATCACACAATGAAATACAAGACCTGTTCTGCGAACTTTGCAATGAAGCATGGGGCAATGTTGTAAAAGAACCTATTGTTTCTGAAAATTCTCAAGGTGAATGTATGCTTCGTGGCGACTTAGCCTGCCGAGGTGAATGGGATGCCCAGAGGGAGGCGTTATTTGATATTCGTGTCGTTGACACCGATGCTCCCTCTTACATCTCACGCCCGGTAGGCTCCATACTACGATCCGCTGAAGATGAGAAAAAAAGAAAATACTCCGCTGCCTGTGAAGCTAAACATGCCACTTTCACCCCACTAGTAACCTCCGTGGACGGCGTCTTCGCACCACAGATGGCTACATTTGTCAGGAACCTTGGAGAGGCCATATCAGATCGTTGGGGCCGCTTATGTTCCTCGGTCATGGGTTGGCTGAGAGCACGAATTGCAATCCGAAGAACAAGACATAAGTGAAGGTCCGCCACCCTAATTGGTTTTGAAGACGGTGCCGCTCTCCCCCAAGTGCGTGAATAGCTCTAGTGTTAGTCCTTAATTTTAGATATTGTAATAAATTTAATTGAATGTACATTATGTAAAATAAAAATAATTATTATCAAATAGTTATAATAAATATAAATAAGATATGCTCTCTTTGACTAACTCTAATATCTTTTCGTTACTCAACTACATATTGACAATAATTACACATTAGTCTATTTACATTTTTATAATCACAGTGAAATTCATCTTTCATTCATCTTTCATCTTTCAATTCACCAAATAAAATCATTTTTACGGGGCGAACTTCACGGATTATGTTCAAACTTTGTGGAGATGTTCTCTATAATAAGAAAAAAATTCTCTGAAAGTTTTAGCTCTTAATATGCAGCAGTTTCGGAGTTATGATTTTTCGAAGTTTTCGAAAAAAATTTTATTCAACATTTTCATCAATGCTTTTGCTGAGAACTTTTTCATTTAAATTAATGTAAAACTGTATCTTGTGGGAAAAATTCTCAGCTTTCGAATAAAAATATCCATTTTATCCTAAACTCACCAATAGACCCTTAAATATCCAATTAAAGTGGAAAATCGATTTTTTTCTATGTGCGGCGCAAGATACTTCAAATTTGACTTTTTTTCTTAAAGCTGAGTTTTTTCTACAAACTATATTGTTTTTGCGATGTGCATATTTTTTCTTTTATTGGATATTTAAGGCTCTACTGATGAGTTTAGGATAAAATGGATATTTTTATTCGGAAGCTATAATATAATAATTGAACAAATGAATATAATTGAACAAATGAAATACCATGTTAACCTTTTCGGCCACCACTGGGTGTTTAGGCAAGATCCTATTATGAAGCAAACCAGTTGAAATTTGGTTTCGGACTTCTTGATAAGCTTCCGATCAATAATAATTAACAAAATAAATTTTATTTTCAAATTTAAAAATCCAGGGCTGAAAGGATTAATATAAAACTTGAAGATTTTGATTATGATTTAACAAATTCATACAAAAAAAATGAAGTTCAATCAGAGAATATAAAAGAGATCCTTCTGGTACAATATTTTCAAATGTAAATATTGTAACCAAATGATCCCTTCTACAACTCCTTGGATTTATTTTTGTTAATTTCGTTAAAAAATAGACCACAAATACTTACAATATTATGAAGCACATGAGGGATATTATTATGGAGACACACCCAATTCCAAATTATTACATATAAATTGGTAACTAGATGTTCACTTCGATAAACCCTATAATGTATTTCCGCTACCTGATTACATGTAGAAATTAACTACATATTAGTGCAGCTCCTGTGGAGCGCGCCCCCCCTTTTTCGTAATAACAATAGAAATTGA
The DNA here is from genome assembly GCA_947369205.1 of Cantharis rufa. NCBI lineage: Eukaryota > Metazoa > Arthropoda > Insecta > Coleoptera > Cantharidae > Cantharis > Cantharis rufa. The sequence goes on along the minus strand of OX376309.1, from coordinate 5,008,877 downwards.
GGCTACATGTTATTAGAAAAATTATTTAATATACTGAAAGACAACCAAAATTAAAACATTCTGACATAATAAAAAAATAAAATACACGAAAATATAAAAAAGTATGTATACAAAAAAGACTATTTGTCTTTTTCAACATATTCCGATAATAGAAGTTTAAATTTAAATCAAATTAAAAACTACCCTGACATTTTACCGTCAAATAAAGCATTAAAGATAATCTATACAAATAATTGAAATAATTTAGAAAAGCAATAAACCGAGTTAGAGATTTTCAAGCTACATCTACAATATTCTACCAAGAAAAAATAAATATAACACACCCAATTCCAAATTATCAAATATAAATATGGTAACTAGATGTTCTCTTCGATAAACCCTATAATATATTTCCGCTACCTGATTACATGTAGAAATTAACTACATACATATTAGTGCACATATTAGTACATCCACAACCTAATACTACTAACAAATCCATATGATGGCAGGATGGCACTGAATAAGTTTAAAAAGTTTGCAAGTGGCCATGGGCGTACCCAGCTTTTGGCCTAGGGGGGGGGCAAATCCGGAATTTTCTGTTGATAAATAATTATCTTGGCATAGGCAAATAATTAAGCAGCTAAATGTATGGGAGACAGGAAGGATCCAGAGAGCGGCAGCTTCCCCTCCCTGCCCCCCACTGGGTACGCCCATGCAAGTGGCAGTTAACCAGAAATTCATCCAATATTATGTAGATAAATCGGAGAATGCAAAAAAGATCTCTTAGTACAATATTTTCAAATGCAAATATTGTTAAAAAGGGATCTATTCTACAAACTCCTTGTGTTTATTTATCGTCACCTTCCTTACAAAATAGAGCCTTTTGGACAACTTAAAATATTTGCAAGTTTCTGTGCTACCCTGCCCTGAAATTACTTCAAATAATGGCACCAAATCCAGGTAGAAAATTTTGCATGTAGCAGCTGTTTAGTAATTCGAACATAATATGCAGCTACATAGGGAATATTAAGAAGACACACCCAATTCCAAATTATCAAATATTAATATGGTAACTTCACTTGAAATACAATGTAAATCAAAATTATCTTCAAATGGATGTATCAAAATGGACCTCTTGGCCAAGCTAAAATATTTACAAGCTACATCTGCAATATTCTACCAACAAAAACTAAATAATATGAATTACATCCCCAACCACAGGTTTTACACTTTACACTAATACTACTAACAATTCCAAATGATGGGACTGAATAAGCTTAAAAATTTTAAAAATGGTAATTAACCAGAACTTCGTACAATATTATGAAGTTAAATCAGAGAAAATAAAAGAGATCACTTAGTACAATATCTTCAAACATAAATATTGTCACCAAATAATCTCATTTCCTAACTCCTTGGCTTTATTTTTCATTGTACTGGTTACAAAATGGACCCTTTTTGGACATGTTATAAAATTTTCAAGTTTCTATGCTGCCCTGCCCTTACCGACGTAAAATAAATAGTAGGAATTATATCTTCAACTACAGGGTTCACAATAATTGTACAAATTAATTCAAATGATGGCCAAAAACAGCTACAAAACTTTGCATGAATCAATTGACCAGAAATTCTTACAATATGTGTAGTTACATGAGGGAATATTAAAGAAAACTACTCAATTCCAAATTATCAAATATAAATATGGTAATCAGATGTTCTCCTCGACAAACCTTGTAATTTATTTCCGTTACCTGGCTACCGAAATAATCTGATGAAATAGAAATTCATCCAATATGAAGTTAAATCAGAGAATATAAAAGAGACCTTTTGGTACAATATTTTCTAATGCAAATATTGTAACCAAGTGATCCCTTTAACAGACTCCTTGGGTTTATTTATTTTTTTGTTTTTGTTTGCAAACCGCGCGTTTGGCGATTTTAATTTGTAATTCTAATTTTGTAAACGCATAAGAGGCGTTTTGGTTGACGTGTGGTTTGGAATGCCGACTGTAGTTTTTGGATAACCTAATGCAGAAGGTAGGCTATTTTAGTTTATGACCGATTGACGTTATTAATATTCTCAATTGTAGTACTGAAGAAGAGTTGAAAATTAAACTCGAAACGTCGACAGAAAAGTAAAAGGTGTTTATTTTCCCATAGTCCAATTCGCAATAAAAGTTTTTTAATTAAATTTTACGGACGATAAAATGACAATGGATAATTCTGACAATAAAAAAATAAAATAAACAAAATAAAATGTAGAAAATTTTGCTGAAACAGTTGACCAGAAATTCTTACATTATGTGATGTTACGTTAGGAAATATTAAAGAGAAACATCGAATTCCAAATTATCAAATATAAATATGGTAACCAGAGGCTCTCTTCCACAAACCCCATAATTTATTCATGAATTTCAGAATTTCATTCATACAATATTATAAAGTTAAATCAGAGAATATAAAAAAGATCATTTAGTTCCGTATTTTCAAATGTATAAATATAGCAACCAAATGATCTCTTTTCCAAACTCCTTGGCTTTAGTTTTCGTTACACTGCACTGGTTACAAAATGTTTACAAAACATGTATAAAACTGTAAAAATAAATTTTTTTGTACATTGTATTTTTATGCTATATTTAATTACGTACAAGTGATAAAAAAAAAGATAAAAAGTTATCGAGTGTAATAAAATTGGGTGTGCACAGGACCCGAGATGTTCATAAATTCAAATGTTCACGTTATCGAGTGTCTACTATAATACTCATTTCCGTACTTTTTAGTGCATGCTTGTAGTATACTTTCTACTAGTATACTTTCCATGTAGGAAAGACGACCTCTAATGGCTTAGGGATAACTTCTCCATAAAGACACATTTCCTCACTCAGAATATCATGTTAACTGACGTGACAAAATGAACCTTTTTGGCCAAGCTAAAATATATCCAAATTCCTGCTCTGCCCTTTCCATATACAATAAATAGTGGGAACTATTTCCCAACGTCCCCATTGTGCATTTGACCACAAATTCATACAATATTTGAAATTATTAGTAATATTAACTCTTGAAAATATATTAAATGAATTAAAATATTGGAGTTAAAGGAACAAATCAAACAACAATCTTCGAGCTTTTATGGTATATCTTTCATTTACCAATATCGAAAATTTGAAATTAATTGGTAGATATACAGGGTGTTCCCCTGACCGTGGAGAACCTTTGGAAGCGTTCATAAACCACGTAGTTTGATTTTGACCTCTTTAGAACCCCTCCCTCCCATCATGTAGCTTAACGTAGCTTTTACCATGATAATCCTACACCCCCCCCCTAGATGAAACGTAGTTTTTTTTCCTATAAAGTCCAGAAGACATGTTATGTTTTCTGTTAACAAAACTATTTAAAAATTATTTGGTATAAAAAATGAATAACCGATATTTGTTTTTAAAACAAATAGCGCACCTATATAAAATATAAATAAAAAAATCCAAATACGGAAATAAATATCCATATTATGTTGTCGCTTATATTCTGAAAATTGCTTTCATAATAAATGAAGAAAACTACGTAGCTTGACTATAATCCCCCCGTATCCTCACGTAGCCCTGCGTAGCTTTCTACCTAACCCCTCCCCCCCCCTTGGCCAAACCACGTAGTTTATAAACGCTCCCTTTGAGGTGGTGATAATGGACACTTTTCTAAGACAAATTTTCAAATAAAACTTTTGTCTAAGTCTAAACCCTTTACTCTTTAAAGCAATATTTTGAATTTCTAATTTCAAACGGCCATAACTCCGATATTATAGATTTTTTAAGCTTAATGGATTAAAACATTTTTAAAGATCATTCGTTTATCTACAAATTAAGTAATAACTCCTTATTGTCTAGAATTAATGGATTTCGAATTATAAATTAAATCAAAAGAAAAAATGTTTAAAAAAATTCAGGTTTAACTTTTTTTACTTTTCTTGCAAACCCCGTATCTCTTAAACGAAACGTCCCAGAACAAAATTGATGGTCCAAATCGGATAGAAATTTTAACAGGCTACAACTTTGGTTAAATAAATTTTTTTGGAAAACCTACCGTTTTCACAGAAATTCTGAAAATAATGAACAAGGTGTAGGCAAAAAAAATAAATTAATGGAAAGAATACAGATAGGTGTAACAGAACTTACCAAAAGAAGCACCATTATAAATAATAGCGTGCAACACCTTTTGAAAAGAGCACGCATGTGTGCTGAAAATGAGGGAGGCCATTTTGAAAATTTATTAAAATAAATTTTGTGAATTTATTATTTTTTCACCTACACCTTGTTCATTATTTTCAAAATTTCTGTGAAAACGATTGGTTTCCCAAAATAATTTATTTGACCAAAGTTTTAGCCCGTTAAATTTCCTATTTGATTTGGGTCATCAGTTTTTTTCTAAAACGTTTCGTTTAAGAGATACGAGGTTTGCAAGAAAAGTAAAAAAAATAAAACCTGAATTAAAAAAAAAACTTTTTTTCCTTAATTTAATTTATAACTCGAAATCCGTTGATTTTAAGAGGGATAACCTATTTTATAGATAAGCAAATGATATTTAAAAATGTTTTAACCCATTAAGTTTAAAACATCAAAAACATTTGAGCTATGGCCGTTTGAAATTAGAAATTCAAAAAATTGCTTTAAAGTGAGATACCCGCCAAGGGTTTGGACTTAGACAAAAATTTTATTTGAAAGTTTGTCGTAGAAAAGTGTCCTTTATCACCACCTTAAAGGTTCTCAACGATCACGGGACTCCTGTATAAATGAATTTAGAGTTAATTAATATTATAATTTTTGTGAATTTGTGACACCAAGTTTTTCGCCTACACCGCTATTTTACTAATTTCCTATTTCAATAAAAATAAAAATTTTGAAATCTTACGAGTGGGCCCCAGAAGGTAGGCCTAGGGCCTACTAGAACCGAAAATAGGCACTGGCAAAAGGGGATACTCATGTTGATTACGCTCTGGACTTTTATGTTTTATTGCTCTCCTATGCTAATTTATAAAAATATAGCGTATAAAATATTCTCCATAAAATTTTGCTTTGTGTGCTTTGTGTTTCGTGTACAAATTTTCAAATTTCAATTTGACAAGAATGCTATTAAAGAAAAACTTTCCAGTTTGACCGAAAAAATTTCACACAAATTTCTTACTGCTAATACTAAATTAGAGTTAATTAAAATTAAACATACATATTTTTATAATGTTGTTGGAAGGAAGGCATTTCAAGCTAAATAGTAGTCTTAAAATCATCCCGGTAACTACAGCAATTTTCAAGTAAGAACGATATTTTAAAAGTTTTAAAAGTCTTCTTTTTATGTTTTCTTCATTCTTTTTTATAGCATAAAGAGAAGACCGGAAAAATAAATTGGGAATTAATATTTAAACAACAAACATGGTTTTTGCCATTCACTATTTCGAGATGCTACTGCAATAATTAAAAACAAATGATTTCTTTTTAGTTTTGGGCTTATAATATTTTGTCCCTCACAACGGTCAAATGCAAAAAAAATTGAAATCTATAGATTGCAAAATTTTATAACATTTATTTGTTTCATTATTGTTTTTGTACATTTGTCTATTTTGCCGTACCGTTTCTGAGCATGTAGAAAATTTTACCCTACTGAATTTTAATTGGACGCAGAAAAAATAGTTCCGATTAGGAAAAGCCTTTACATTTATGTGATATTTCGTGTAGTTCACATGAAAATTTAGATGGATTGTTTTCAAATGTACACCCTGCATATTAAATACTCCAATAATAAATAAGTTAATAGTACTAATAATATGTAACCTAAAATGGCAAAATTTTTGGAACGGCAAATTTCTGTTAAGTACATTTTTTAAAAATGTTATACACAACAAAATTTAAAAAAATAGAAGTGGTACCGACACCTAATTATATTGTTGGAAATCAATAGATTTCTTTTAGAAATAATCTAAAAATCAAAAAGAAGCTCACCGAAATAGCAAAATTCATCGACTAGGAACGGCAAATTTATAAATCCTCCACTGGTTGGTTATACATCAATATATTTGGTGTTACCATAAAAATTTTACTTGTTATAATAATTTGTGGTTTTAAACATATCCGTTTTTCGAGAACGAAAAAGTATTTCAACATTCATAATGATAAAAAATCCCATTTTCCCATGTAAGAAAAAACAGAATATAGACTGTTCTTTGAAAAACTCTCTCATTTGGTTTTAAAAAAGAGTATATAATTTTGTTCCTAGCGCAGGTTGTACCATAAACGTTTTATTAAAAAAATTGGAAAAGACAAAGTAAGGTAGACAAAAAAGTAACTTACAATTTTTGTTTTCTTTCATCCAAATATTGGTCCAAGCAAGTTTGAATTGAATTCTTGGTTGGAGAAATTATCATTTTTCTTTATTTGAAGATTACAGATGAATTACCGTAGTTAAAAGCAAACATCACTGCTTTTGTTAATATTTTTGATGAGGAACCGATATCGAGAATTTAAAAATTGTTCAAAACACTTTTTAATTAATTTACAAAGAAATTCGCGACCATTCCGTGAAAAATTAGTATCACAAAAATCAAAGAAAGGCTAACCCTCATTTCACGATGTGCACCACACAAAGGCAAGTAAAAGACTAATGGAAGAAATGGTGTTGCAGTGCAAATGGTGCATCATGCAGTGCTGATAACGTGATAACCACTAGGCACTTCAAGGTAACATAGTATATGACAAACCACCCACTTTTTATTCACAATTTTAAATTATTTGCTGAAATAAAGTTGAAAAATCCATTTAAAACAATTTTTGTTTTACCCAATTTGGTATATATTAATTTATAATAATGGCATGTAGCTATCGCAACCTTGGTAAATTGTTACATGTTTGAGTGCTTTCACCAAGTTACAGCGAACTTGGTTGTTACATGGTTTGATGTGAACGATAACCTTGGCTATGTGTTCAAGTAGAATTTTCTAGAAATTATCAACTTTGTAAAAAATGATTTGATAATTTTGAGTTTCATAAATGTTAAATATTTCCAGGCAAGGGCGGGGATGGGCAACATCTTAGCGGCCCGGGAAATAATATTTGTCGGCCCTTTTTTAATTTCCGGATATGGCTAAAATATACATTTACAGGGTGTTACGCATTTTTCCTTTAAAATTAAATAGAGCATAGGTTTATTGCAGATTTTTGAATCAGATTACATTTACTATTCAAAAAACATTCTTTTATGTTTAGAAATTAATGACCCACAGTACAGACCCTCTCTTTGTTAGACGTACTTTCAGCCACCGGCGCTCTGAACAACCGGCCCACCGGAAAATTTGCCGGTTCGTCTTATGGCCCATCCACCCCTGTTTCCAGGTTATATTCAATCATAGTGTAATAGGTAATAAGATTTTAGTACACATTTATGGTATGTATAAAATCCTCTATCACAATAATTTCACTTTTGTTTTTATTAGGGTTTTTGTACCAATTTTTGATTGACCCAGTAAACGACATTTCTCAGCAAAATTAAATAAAAACCACTGTTTGTAATATCATATTACATTAACAAATAGTTTTAAATAATCAATAGATACATGGATTAAGAAGTGAAACTCCATATTAACCATATCAATATTTCAAAAAACCATAAAACCCACTTATTAGAACTAAAATGTTTTTAACTTAAAAACATTTTAGTTCTAAATACTGCCATTTACATTTTAGTTCTAGATACCGATAACTTAAAAATTTTAAGTTAAAAATTTTAAGTTATCAGTATCACAAATAAAATACACTGTAAGTAAAATTATCACCATTTTCTAGTTCATCGCCCGTTGATGCACAAATGTGTCTTCTGGATGTCCACTGGATGTCTTGACAAGATAATCTTGTATCTAGAGGATATCTATGTTAGGCTGTCAAATACAGTGGATATCATCGTACCACGATTATCTGTAACACAGATCACATATATATAATAAATATCCAGATAAAGTCCTATATTACATACATTATCTGGATTGGAACTGGATATCCAGTGAGTGTTATCTGGGAGTATTCTATTTGTAATAAATAATGTTTTTTAAATATTGTTATAGTTAAACAGGTTTGATATACATATTATTTAAATTTCTTGTGTGTATTTAATTGATTATTATTAATAGTATAAAAATTTCATGTAAGTCTTCTAATTAGTTTTCTTAATTTAACTTTCTGGATTATTATTGTTTTAGAAATGAAACGTACATATACGTATTAAAAAATTTTAAAAACAAAATATGTAAATATAATAATTGGATCGTGTTATGAATATAATTTAAAAATTAAATTAAGATATTAAAATCTACTATAAATTTAACACCTTTTCAATATATTGGTATAACAAACTATGTTGGTTTTTTTTCATAAAACATTGTTTTATATTATAATGCAGTAATATAATATGTATAATATATATTTTTATTATATGTATGTATATTTAATATATTTATATATTAAATAGTATGTTAATAATATATCTTAACTATATATTTAAAATTCTTATATACCTACTACTACCTACACATAATATATTTTATGTATTTATTATATAATATATATTATTATAATACATATAAATAATACGAACTTCATAATATCGAATTAATTTATATTATAATACAGTAATATAATATGTTCAATATATATTATTATTATGTGTATGTAATGTATTAAATAGTGTGTATAGAATATTTAATATATTTTGTAGTATATTTATTTATATATTAAATAGTATGTTATAAATATATGTTAACTATATATTTAAATTATCTACATACCTACACTACCTAGACATAATAGATTTTATATATTTATTATATAATATATATTATTTTAATACATATAAAAAATACGAATGGCATAATATACATATTGTCGACGGAATCATACGATATTTATTATACTACATATATAACGAACATAGTCGGTACATATATACAGTGTAGAAAACATACTATAATATATAGTGCCTATATATTGTATTGTATTGCTATTTTACTTATAGATCATAGAAATTTTATCCAAATTAATTTGGTTTATTTACTTGCGGTTCCGAAACTTGTATACGTATCAATATTGTGATAATCACAATTTAAATAATTTATTGGGAAAAAGTGCTGCAGTTAGCTCAAGTCCTGCGAGGTTGATACTTCTCTTTCTGAGAAAAAAAAACATTTAAAAAAACAGATTAGTCAAAATAAATATCTATTTATTAAAAAGTGTATGTTAACTATATATATTTAAATTACCTACTAATAATAATATATAGGTATTATGTATTTACTATTATAGTATATATTATTTAAGCATAAATAATTAATAATAATTATATTGTGATAAAATAACCTCGTTTCAGGACAATACACATAATATGTGTACATATGTATGTAGTACATGCAATAAAACAACTAAATAATCAGATAAATGGTCCATCACGTCCATAGATTAACATATTTATTGTGTTTTTGTCCAATTAACCCATGATCCAAAACCCAAAAAGAAAGAGATTTAGGGACAGTTCAAAGAGATAGTTCCGATAAAAAAAGATACCTTTTAGTTGAATACTTTTACTTTACCAGAAAGCTTAGCGTTTTTATGATTATATAATTAAAGGTGATCCAAGAGGCAGTATATGCTAATCGATTATATAATTTTCTTTGTTCAATTTGTAATTTAGAATGTAGTGATAAACACACAGGTTGCGAGATAATTCGTGTTCATTTATGGATATTTTAGATTTTGTAAATTTTTTTAGTGACAATTAGTGTGACTGGATGTAATTATTCCAACTTCTTTTATTTAGATTTTTCAAATTTTGGTGTTTATTGTTATACGTGAGCAGACATGTAACTTATTTTTTACAGTTGTTAAGTCTACATAAAGGTAATTTTGATATTTCGATTTAAATTCCATTTAATGTAAATTTCTTTGCAGTCCTGATGATAAGTAAGATAAATACGCTAAACGTCTCTACAATTAGTCGTTTTTTTAACCTTGATCCGACAAAAAAATTAAATAAGTAATAGAGCATAATTATCTCATTTTGCAGTTTATCTGGTTAAATAACAGCATCAAGCAAATGTCGAGAACACTGAATTCCGATATAATGTCGTCTTCCATAATCCTGTTTCAAAAAATTCAATTTTTGATTTTTAATTTTATTGGCTAAACCATTTTTGAATTATTTTGTGAGATAGAAATTTATTTTGCAATTTTGATATTTTCTTGTAATTATTGTAAATTTGAAAATATTTGAAATTGCTCGACTTTTCGCACTGACAAAATTTAGGTTGGCAGGAAGTTTAGAAAAAACTGTGATTTTTGCGTGGTCGATTTACGGAGAAGGGTCTCCGTTATTTTGAATTTTGTGTCTACTTGAGATTAATCTGATTAAATTGATGAATAAATAGTTGTTGATTACCTATAAGTGGATTTTATTATTAATATTTTAGATATTTTCGTCCATATTGGACGAGTTATTTTGAAGACGATATTTAGATTAGTGAATTTTGGAGATTGTATAATCTCCTTAACTTCCTAATTAATTGGTTTATTAATCTTGAATGAACTTAATTATTAAAATTTGATTTTCAAAGGTTCAAGTTTAAAAAGTGTTAAAAATTAAATTGAAGGCGATGCAAAAAAATTTCGATAGCGAGGTCACATTTAACTTTGTATTGCATTTGTAAAGTTATTTTATAAATTATTATTATTATTATTAAATAATTTCGATTTGGATAAAAAATGTTGGTTTTGATTATTGAATTTTGAAATAATGCAGGATAGTCTCATGATAATAAATAATCGATTACTGTAGGTGAGGCATTTTTCATTAGGGTAATTTAAATTTTATTACAATTTTTACAGTTTTTTAAAGTCACTCTATCTCGAAAATGGTGAGACGAAATAAAAATATGTTATATAAACAAAAATAAAGAAATGAAAATTTCAACACAAAATGTCGAATAAATTTTGATGTAAAATAAGCGATTTTTATAATATGAGAAAACATATTTTCAAAAGATGCAATTTACATTCACTTAATATATACATTTCACAATTTCGTTTATCTTATTTTGTCTAGGCCCGGCACTGCGCTTCTCTTTGGATCGGTCATGGCAGTTGAAAGTTGCATGAAATGTAAAATTATTTTCTATGCAGATCCTTAGGAAGAAGATATTTTATATTGGAAATGTAGATAAAAACATAGTTGGGTAATTAAAATCAAAATTGTCTTAAATTCCCTATTTAATTCGTTTAGTAAAAAAAAAATGAAAACGAAAATAGTTTTAAAGCACATGTTATTCTTTGGTTGGCTACTACTATTTTAATGATACACCGTTTGCAAATTTTAGTAATGTGGAATGGCTGCTTTGCACAAACTTCCGGTTAATGATAAGACGTATTTATGTTAATCGGCCACAATATGATGAGTTTAGATTTTTGTGTGGGTAGTTTATGCAAGAAAAATGCAGATAACCACATAATCAAGACGTGCAAAGCTGGAATGAATATAATATCACGTAAATAAATATAAACAAGGATTCATAGTGCAGCCAAGGATACTTGATAGCAACTTTATCACTTATATAAAGTATTTTAGACATTTTTGATATTTTATAACGACTTTTCTCATCGAAAATGCTTATGTATATTCTACGAAATTTAAAATTAGACACGTTTTACTAAATTTAATTTTACATTTAAAAACAAAATTTTAAATTCAATGCTATTTCGATGTAATTTATAATAGCCTCATGTCGCCATAAACTGGAAAAGATTAATCAACAATATTGAAGAACCCCAGTGTAATATTAAAATAACTGCTTATCAGCAAATAAAATAAATAAAAATTTTCTCCAAATAATATTTTTAACGAGGACTCGTTTTGAAATTTTATTATAGCTTCCTCTTCGGTGTAAATAAAGCACAAAAGATTTGTCCAAGTGTTAAAGCTACAAAATTTCTCTGCGGAATACACGATGCAATACTTAGCCAAATGCCCATTCTTCCACATCGATAACATCTAATACTATTATCCATATGTAATATCCCAAGTGCATTCAAATTGTCGACAATTTTTTTGAGCTCACGAATGCGTTTGTTGCTTTTGCAATTTTTCCGACTCGAAGAGGAGGGAAAATTACAAAAAAAATTTTTTATGTGGTTTCATATGAATTAGCATAGGGAGGAGGCGAGGCTGTAAAATGTTTGGTGCAATATTTTAAAATTGGATTAAATAATGTTGGTATTGAAACTGGACGGATTGAATATAATCCAATCTTTGAAAAAACTGCTTAAGGAGGTGCACAATGTTTAGCAGATAGCAAACGGTTAATTCATAATTCTGTCAATCCCGAAAGATGTTATGTGCAATATTAATTTCTATTTAAATAATTTTAAATTTATAAATTTACAAATTAATCAATTTGTAGATTTATAAAATTAACTAAATTATAATTTGAGTTCCTGTCGAAAGCACAATTTTTTACAAGTTTATCAGTTATTAATATTTTATGTATTATTTAAATGTTGCAGTTAATAAAAAAAATTGTCGCTTATATTTGCTTTAAAATCAACTTTAAAAAATTGTAGCAAGCAATACCACAAGAGCTTTAATTTATCCGGATAATTTTTAATTTTAACTAATACGTGATTAGCAATTTAGCGAGAGAAAACTGGGTCGACTAAAATCACGAGAGCGATCGAGCGTTATCGAGATTGCTTGTGTGATTTTGTCTGACCAACAGTTTTCTCGAGCCAAATTTTAAAAATTTTATTTTATTTTTAATGTATTTGTATTTTGTAGATAAAAGGTTATCGCAATCTTGCCAGTATAAATTAATATACTTTCTTTAAATTAAAATTTAAAAAATTAAACACAATTAAGTAAGAGCGGCAGACACACACTGCTTTATCGACTATCAAGCCATCATACCACGTATGTGTTTCTGACTCATTAGTCGTCATCAGTGCCGCATACTTTGATGAAAAACACTTAATTGTGTGCACTTAAATAGCTGTGTTAAGTGTTTTTCATCAAAGTATGCGGCACTGATGACGACTAATGAGTCAGAAACACATACGTGGTATGATGGCTTGATAGTCGATAAAGCAGTGTGTGTCTGCCGCTCTTACTTAATTGTGTTTAATTTTTTAAATTTTAATTTAAAGAAAGTATATTAATTTATACTGGCAAGATTGCGATAACCTTTTATCTTCATTATATTGTATGAGCGCTGTGCTCGCGATTGCACGTTGGCAGGGTCGGGTTCGTGTTAGTGGCGTTCGTATTAGAAGTCCGGCATGTTCTTCAGACCACAGCTATTTAAGTGCACACAATTAAGTGTTTTTCATCAAAGTATGCGGCACTGATGACGACTAATGAGTCAGAAACACATACGTGGTATGATGGCTTGATAGTCGATAAAGCAGTGTGTGTCTGCCGCTCTTACTTAATTGTGTTTAATTTTTTAAATTTGTATTTTGTATTTCAAATACATTAAAAATATGTGTTGTAATACAAAATACGAAATACAAAATGTATTTCAAATACAAGCATTTCAAATACTGCCTAGCCCTGTAAGACAATGCATAAGAAACGTCAAACTTGAAAGTTTACTAGAACAGAAATGCAAGTGGATATTTTTTGTGGATAGTGGTAGTATATATACTGTACAAAATACAAAATATTTTAAAATTAATAAATATACAGGGCCGTATTCAGTAAGAGTAACGTAAAAATTTTTGTTTACGATTTTTTTCATTCCACGATGTCACTGAATACGGCCGTGCCGTTGTATTGTATTGTTATTTGTTTTGTTCCCAACCAGGGCTGTATCTCGGACTTTGATTCGGGGGGGGGGGGGGGTTGAATGATAAATAAATAAATTAAATAATAAATTAAAGTGCGCTGCGTCAGCCCGAATACTGGGGGGTATGGAATACCTCCCAGAAAATTGCGCCGCAGGCAAAAATTGTTGAAATTTTTAAGGACAATCTCTCTACTGTAAAGTTAGAAATGCCAATTTTCAGGTTTTGATGGATTCTTATGTATTTTTTAACGCTCTTTTTAGTGGAACAATGGCGTAACTTCCATCGCTTATCATTTAAGTGCTATTTAGCCAACAACAGTTCTAGATTTCAGAAGAATGAACAGCTTTGCAAATTTTAAAATGCAATTATCTCAAGACATGCTTTTGAAAGTTACGACAGTTGTCGTCTCAGGGTGCGATATTCTAGGATTTTATCTCGCGCTTTATTTGGGGGGGGGGTGACCCCTCCTAAGATACGGGCCTGTTCCCAAACAGGTATAACAAATTATTATACAAAGTGTTATACAAATTGTTAAACAAATTGTTAAACAAATTGTTATAAAACTTGTTATACAAATTGTATAACAAATTGTTATACCTGCATGATGTATTTTGTATTTGAAATGTTATATTTTGTATTTGAAATACTGTATTTTGTGTTTTGTATTTTAAATACTCGGAACAAAATGTGTTTGTATTTTGTATTTCAAATACATATTTTCATGTATTTTGTCCACCCCTGTTGTTTTACACATTATTTAATAATTATCGCGGCAATTCGCTTATATTTGCTTTAAAATTAACTTTAAAAAATTGTCGCTGCAATTCGATTGCTATTGGCTGAACGATTCGTTGTTTCTTCATTCCATAGCAAAATAGTCCTCTCAACAGTGCAGGATTTAGGCTTAGGCTCGTGCCTAGGGCGGCAAAATTCTAGGGGCGCCTAAACTTTAGAGGCAAGAAAATTTTGAAGTTATGAAATTTAAAGAAAAATTAAAATTAAAAATTTGATTCGGCTTAGCTCTTCTGTGAATGTATGAACAAATTTCTGTAAAGGATTTATAATAATTGTTAAAAAGATAGCTCCCCAATCTATGGAGCTAGCACCCAAATACTAAAGCTAGCATCTTTACAGTTTTTTCACAAATCTACATTGAAACTGGGGGTGGGGGCTAATATTTTGGCTTCAAAAGCTAATTCTCTAATCAATGCCTATATAGTTTTGAAATCCTTTTTTGGCAATAAAAATCGATTTTATAGCAAAACTTTTTAGAGATTTTTTGTTGCAAATTTTATTGTCCTTTATTTTTTATTTTGTCGCGCCGTTTCTAACTGACAGCTGCTTAAACATGACTCGGTAAAATACGAAAAATATTGTCATCTTTATCTCGGAAACGGTGCGACCAAATAGAAAAGTTTAGATGAACAAAGATGTAGAAAATAAAATTTACAAGAAAATATGCATATTCATTTTTTTATTTTGTAGTGCCGTTTCCGAGACACAGATGACAATATTTTTTGTATTTTACCGAGTCTTGTTTAAGCCGCTATCAGTCAGAAACGGCGAGACAAATTAAAAAAATGTATATAAACAAAATTGAAGGCAATGCAATTTTCAACAAACGACGTCGAAAAATTTTTGCTGTTAAATAGATTGTTATATGCCAAAAAACGGCTTCAAAAGTGGCAATTTGCATTTTTAACATAGGAGTGTCCAGATTTCATTATGAATCACTGCAACTAGCACCCAAATATTAGAGCTAGCACCATTACAGGTTTTTCAGTTAGTTGATGTTTTCTTGAAAGCAAGAAAAACAAAATTTATGTGATTAGTCATAAAAAATTCATTCATTGTTCCGTTTTAAGAAATTTATTATTTACTAATAAGAAATTTATATTTGGATTAATAAACCTCAAAATGAAATACAGTCGAGTCTCGAAACAGTGAATAGTAAAAGTCATGCTTGTTTTTTTATTATTAAATCTGAATTTTTATCTTATTTTTTTTATTATAGCATAACAAAGATTGAAGAAAAAAGATTTTTGTATCATAAAAAGAGGAAAAAAAAAATAGAAATAAATGGGGAAGTAATATTTAAAGAACAAACATAGTTTTCGTTTTTCGTTGTTTACTGTTATATTTATTTTTATCTTTAGCAAAAGTTCCTGAAAAATAAACCAAAATATAATAAAATTGTATAACCTTAGTTGTCTTCTTTCTTGAGCTGATGTAATCCAATTTTAATGTTGACAAGTTGTTTATAACACAGAACCGTATTAACGAAATTCACACTAAACTTAAAATTTATATATGCACGCTAAACATTTATTTAAACAAATCTCCATGAAATTTTTCACATCGGAACAATTAATCGTTAATTGTAATTAATAAATTAAATTAAATTTTTAAATCGCCGTTCTGACGGAGAGGGGCTATCGCAGCATCTTCAACAAAAGTTTTGCACTAACTGATGAAATTTTAAAAAACCACCTCCTTTTATGCGAAATTTTCTGTTTTGCTAAAAATCCGCGTTGTCCAATGAAATGGATTAATTATACCAAAACAATTAGGGGTGGAGCCTACCCAAATGGTGTTCCACTCAGAATTCGTCTTTCTATAATTCCAGTTTTACGACTGGCAAATCCTGCCCCAAATTTGTTGGTTTTTCCCTTGGAATTGACAAACGACTAAATTTCTGGATCTGGGAACTTCACTAATTTAACACCCTTAGAATTCTGCATCTGTTCGTAATATTTTCTTCATCTAAATTATTTTAGTTTTATCCCTAGTTGAATGTTAATGATCCAAATTTTCCAAGTTTGTCCAACTTCCTAGACGGGAATCGTTCCAGATTTTCCAATTTTTCACCTAAATTTCCCATTTTGCTTCTACCTGTAGTGAAATTATCTTCTCTTTCTTATAATCCAAATAGATTTTCATTTGAACGTTGCGTTCTAAGTTAAATGAAGATTTTCATTGCGGTATATGCGCACACTACGCGATTTCGTACATACGCACTTGAAATTTTATCTTTTCCACAATTAACTATAATATTTTCAAATTGTCTTTTGCGCACACCTTTTTATAGATTTAATTTGGCAAACAACATTGTCTCACATTATCAACATTTCTTAAAATTACATCTTAAGCTACTACAAAACATTAATATGTTTTATATCCACAGGTCAGTGACCCTACATAATTATTAAGACACAACGATTTTATATTGTCGGAAACACGACAACCAACCAACCAACCAACCTTGCAATATTGGCGTGGACAAATTGACTTTAATTCCTAAATATTCACTATAACTACAACCAAATTATGAGCCTCCCAAGTTCACGATATCAACTATAACCCTACTTCTTGGTCAGAGCCGGCATGCTTTGGATTTGTGGTGTGGTTCTCACGTAATACTATACATAACAATTAATTAAAAATTTTTTATTCTGTTAACGTTCACGCAAATGTCTTTTTTATAGAGAAAAACATGATAAGGTATATTTATAAAAATTGCGAAAAAATAAAATTGGGATTTTATTATTATTCTTAATGATACTTGATACCTGCTTGATATCTCATAATACTTGTAAATACTCAGTAGAGCCGTCCTTAGCAAATGCGAGACCTGGAACAAAACATCTTTCTAGGCCTTTTTTAATAATGATTACCGCGGGGTCTTTGGGTATGGAATACCCCCTGGGGGAGAGGGGGGACCGAGGGCTGTCTCCCGGAAATTTTTGCAAAATTATACTTGCAAAGTCGTCATTTTAAGCACTTTGACGAAGAAAAAGTTTAATCTCTTAAGCCTGTGTCCCACGATCAATATTTCCATCAATATTTTGATGATAATGTTGATACATCTGACGTCATTAAATATGGTTTGATCAAAATTTTAGGTTAAGTCACACGATCAAAATTTTCATCAAAATATTGATAAAATCAGTCTGCTGTGAATGACAGATCATCAAAAGTAATGTTACCAGACGTCCGGTTTTTTTGGCGGCTGACGGCGCCCCTGAACAAAATTTAAATTCTTCACCAACAAGCATGAAAATTTTTGCTATATATTAAATGAATTTGGGTACTAAAAATGAGGTTAAAAGCGTCTAGAAGTCTAGATACATGCATACAATCGTTCGTTCAACTTGAATAGTTTGACACTGCGATGTTTACGTTGAGACCAGATCTGTCCTTTGGTCCAGATGCATTCCAAGATATTTTATGTCTTCTGCTTGGGGAAGCAAATTGCCATTTAGAGAGATTTTCGGACACGTTTCTCTGCACATTGTAAATGTGATGCGCACAGATTTTTTGTTATTAGCTTTGATTCGCCACAGTTTAATTCATATTTGGATACCGTTCAAGTTTGACTGAAGCATATGTGAGGTAATGAATGGGTTTGCGTGTAATACCATGATAGTTGATCGTCAGCAAAGGTGTCTACCATGACATTAGTAGAAAATGGGAAGTCTGTAGTAAATAGAAGGTATATAATTAGACCCAGGACGCTTCCATGTGGAACTTCTAAATGAATAGGAACTACACTGAAAAAAAGTAGGTTATATTGATGAACACTATTCATCAAGTGAAATTCATCGTAATGATGAACAAATCATCAATATGTTGTACAAAATTATCGACTAAATTTGATGAATGCTGAATGATTCATCAATATAATGAATTTGGTTGCTTCAGTTTATCTTTATCATAGAGAGGAAATAATCATCAATATAACGTACCAAGTCATCGATGAAGTTTAAAGATTTCTAAAGGGCGGATTTATATGCGCTAAAAACGTGTAAACAAATCATTACTTAATGAGGCTTTACAAAAACCTGCTAGGATTTGCATTGATTGGATTAAAAAAATTCTAGCAGCTTTTTGTCAAGCCCAATTAAGTAAATCTTTGTTTACACGTTTTTAGCGCATATAAATCCGCTCTTTAATGATGAATGATTCATCAATACAGTGAATTTCATTTCATCAATTTATTTTTATTATGTGGATAAAATAATCATCAATATGACGTACCAAGGTCATTTATAAAATTTGATAAATGATGAATGATTCATCAATACTGTGGTTTTGTTTAATCAATTTGGTAATGGAACCTTCAATGAATAACAATTTTCCAGGTTCGATTACAGTGGACAAATTTAAATACCAGGTTATTTAGGTTCAACCAAACCTTCTTTCTTTCTTTTGTTCGTCGGGAATGGGAAAATCTTGCATAGAACTCGCAGTAGGTATTCTTTCCGCCCGCCCGCATCACACCTTTCTGTAGGGCCTCTGTAGTTTTGCCCTTTTCAGGTGGCTATACTTGTTCTTCTAGACTTTGTTTCCTATTATCTCTTTAGCAAGATTCTCAATCGCTACCCAGTTGTCAGCATCGGCCAACATTGCCTCTGTTGGGGTTGATTGGTGCTTGTAGATAAACAATTTATAAAAAACAATAATTTATTTTTAAACTACAAACAAAATATATAGTGGACTGTAAATAAGTTAAAATAAACGTGTTTGAATCTTGGCAGTCAAAATGCTAATGCCTAATAAAATGCAGCGTTGCACTAAGAAAGGGAAATTTAGCGGGAATGAAAGGTAGTGGGGCGAAACGCCACAACAGCCTCCATAAGCAATTCGGGGCTCAAGGTTGTTTCCAACAACTCCTCGGCCTGTCTTCATTGGTCGTACCATTGACGGCACACAAAGAACGTGTGGTGCGCCGTATCCACCTCCGCGCAGTATGAGCAGACGTTGGTATCCACTCTTTAGAAACGGTACAGGTAATCCTCAAAGCAGCCCCGTGAGCAGCTGTGTCAGCTCGTAGGTCAGCTTTCCGTGTGTTCTATTGTACCGCGGCTGAATGCTTTTTATCAGCCTGTAAGTCCATCACCCTTTTTCACAGATGTCCCATCTGGCCTGCCATTTGAGCAAAGAATCAGTGCACTAAATATATTTCTTAGAATTTTTTCAACTTTTTTCACCCAACCCAACAAAAGTTATGAATTTTTCAAAAATTTGGCTATTTTTCAAATATCCATAACTGTTTCAAAAATTGACTAAATCCAACGTTCTTTTTTTTAAATTTTTCAGTTTTGAATGTACTATTCAGATAAAAATATGAAAAATTTTTTCGATACAGGTGAAATAAAAGTTTCATGAAATTTTTCAGTTTTTTGAGAAAAATCATCAATTTTTCAAATTCCGACACTTTTAATTTTTGATTTTTTTTTCTGAAAAAAACTTCAACTTATTCTGCAGTTAATGCCGCTAAACCCAGAGTGGGCCGATTCTGATTTCTATTTTTTTTTTCAATTGAAAATTTTTTTTGTTTATTTTACCACAATCTAACTTTGTTTTTATAATAAATAAAAGTTAAATAAATATATCTTAAATTATTTTTACTTTATTCGTAATCTTAACTAATGATTTATAACTGAAAATAATTTTTTATTTCATTATTCTTGGTCGCCGTTTAAATAATTTAGAGACTTATGAACTCTTTTGAATTAGATAAATTTCTAACAAACATACATAGACTGCTAAAATCATAATCATTCCTTTTTGCCTGTGCAATTGCTAAGTTTGTTTATTTTACTACTATCCAACTTAAATAATTAATTAATTAAATAATAAATTAAATTTAAATAAATATATCTATAGTATGTTATACTAAATGTACAAATTTTCCTTAATGAGAAGATTTTTGAATAGTTTTAAATTAATTTGATGAGATTTTTGTCAATTTATACTACCACAACAGTGATTTTGGAATGCCCGCTGAATGGCATTTTTTGCGATTGCTCATGGAAAAGGTTCGTGTGATAGAATTGGTGGTACCATCAAAAGAGCACCTGCGAAAGCAAGTCTTCAACTATAGCAGTTGATAACCAAAAACCACACCTTACGAGCTATATGCATGTACTTCTGCACCGAATAATCTTCCAACTACATATAACGGTAAAGTTTTCGCCAGAAGAGGATTATAATAAAGCTGTAAACGACCTAAATGACCGATTTTAAATAACGAAAACCATTGCAGGAACTCAGCAATTGCACTTGCACAGTGTGATACCAGACACAGATATATTAGAAATTCTTTTTATTATTCTTTTATAAATTCTTTAGATTATTAGAAATTTTTCTAATTCAGAGGAGTATACAGTCTGTAAATTATTTAATCAATCAGTCAATCAAAATCAAAAGCTTCATTTATACCCAAAGGTGTTGAGGTGTCCCTCTTATCTCTTTTAATATAGTGGCATTTTTATTTATAAATTTCCGCCACTCTCTTCTATCTAGTGCCATTTGTTTTGCCTCGTTCCATGTTTTCCCCATCTCTTTTAGTATCTGTCCAATATTATCGTCTCATGTTTTTGCAGGTCTGCATCTTGTTCTCTTCCCCGCTGTTTTTGCCTGCCACCTGCCACACATTTCTCACTGGCATATCGCCCTTCATCCGGTTCAGATGTCCGAACCATCTCAGTGGATTGTCGATTACTTTCCTCATTGCTGGCTCTACTGCTAATTTATCCCTAATCTCTACGTTCCTTACTCTATCCAAAATTATTTAAACGATCAAGAATAATGAAATAAAAAATTATTTTCAATTATAAATCATTAGTTAAGATCAGAGCTGGGTAAGTACTTACAAAAAGGACTTAAGTACAAAGTACAAGTACTTTCATAAAAATGTACTTAAGTACAAGTACAAAGTACTTGCTCTTCAAAATGTACTTAAGTACAAATTTGGTCAAGTACGTTCAAAAAGTACTTGCAAGTACTTTTTATAAGTACTTTTGCAAATACTTTTTAAATCAACTTTAAATTTAGTTTAGTACCGAAATATACTGTGAAAAGATTAATGTGCAACAAATTTTGTTTTAATTAAAAAACTGTTGCTTTTTTACAATAAAATATTTTTTATTTATATCAACAAAGAAAACAAATTACAAAACAAATCTGTATGTAATTAAATCAATAATTTAAAAAATTTAAATTTGGTTATTTTATAAATTCACGTTATTGCTCTTTAAAATTACTAACTTTTCAAAATTGGAGTCCGTTAATGAACGTCTTTTAGGAGCGTTTATAATTGTAGCAAAGGAAAACAATCTTTCTACAGGCGCCGATGAAGGCAAGCAAGTATTATATTTAAAAAATAGAGCCTTCATTAACGGATAACTTTCGAGCATCATCAAATCCTTTCTAGGATCGTCCAAATACTGGAGAACTTCCAGTTCAATTTTGTTTGTTATTGGTAAACTTTCTGCAGAACAACTATCGCCTTCTTCATCAAAATCAAAAAACTTGTCATTTTTACTTTTTTTTTAAAGTAAAAAATGTCTTAAAAATGTCTTAAAAAAAGGTCTTAAAAATGTACTTGCCCTTAAAAATCTACTTGGTCTTAAAAATGTACTTGGTCTTAAAAATGTACTTGTCCTTAAAAATGTACTTGGTCTTGAAAATGTACTTCAATTTTAACAAATATGTACTTGTACTTGGAAAAGTACTTTGTACTTCCAAAAAATTGTACTTTAAGTACAAATTACAAATACTTAGTTTTTCAGGACGTCCAAGTACAAGTACAAATACATTTACACAAATGTACTTAAGTACAAAGTACAATTATTAGAAAAAAAGTACTTGATTCTAATTTCAAGTACATTTCTTCAAGTACATACCCAACTCTGGTTAAGATTACGAATAAAGTAAAAAAAATTTAAGATATATTTATTTAAATTTTATTTATTATAAAAACAAAGTTAGATTATGGTAAAATAAACAAAAAAAATTTTCAATTGAAAAAAAAAATAGAAAGCAGAGTTGGCCCACTCTGGGTTTAGCGGCGTTAACTGCAGAATAAGTTGAAGTTTTTTTCAGAAAAAAAAAATCAAAAATTAAAAGTGTCGGAATTTGAAAAATTGATGATTTTTCTCAAAAACCTGAAAAATTTCATGGAACCTAACATCGAAAAAATTTTTCATATTTTTATCTGAATAGTACAATCAAAACTGAAAAATTTAAAAAAAAGAACGTTGGATTTAGTCAATTTTTGAAAAAGTTATGGGTATTTGAAAAAATAGCCAAATATAAATAGCCAAATTTTTGAAAATTCATAACTTTTGTTGGGTTGGGTGAAAAAAGTTGAAAAAATTCTGAGAAATATATTTAGTGGGGTAGAAAACGAGAAAAAAGTTTCGGCCAATTCGAAAGGGGTCGGGTTCAAAAGTGGTCGATTTGGCGTGGAATGCCACATATATAATATGATGAACAAAATCACTAAAATGATTTTAAAAAATCACTAATTCATCCTACTGAAGATTGCATTCTTAGTTATGATGAATAGAATCACTGATGTGATGCACTTATGCATTCAATTAATGATTGGGTTCATAATTATGATGATTACAAGCATAATTATGATTTATGATGAAGGGGTTTATAAATATGTTGAACAGAATATACATATTATGTCACATATTAGGTAATTTCTCAATTTATTAGATAATGAACAATTGTACAATGGCGGATTTATACTTTTGCCGCCTAGGGGCTACTGGCAAGTTGCCGCCCCCACCCCTCCTATTTATTTTCCTGTATTTTTTTCAAATGAAAGACATTATTACTTTCTTGTAAATAAAGAAGTATTGTAATCCCGATTTTTTCGGTTTTCAGATTTTGACGGAAATATCCGGTTTGACCTTCCCTGAACCATTTTAACTATAGTTTTGTCGTGTATGTCGCATAACTCAAATACGGCAAGTCGTAGAGAGTTGAAATTTTGTATTTGAGACTCTTATAGCATCTAGTTGTGCACCTCCTATTTTTGGTTGCAATCGTCCGGGCAAAAAGGGCACATGTAAAGCGATACATGACGCGCACGAATGGATTAACGAGATTCTAACTGCAAAATAATAATTATTCTACATTTTAGTTATTAAGAAAAGTATTAACAGTTTAATAAGGAAGTCATGTGGTGTCCATATCAGATTTCTTTATTTATTCTAAAATTTTAAATTTTACAAATTAAAAAATACTCTAATTATTATTATTATTATTAATTGAATACGAAAATACGATGCTAACATTTTTTTTAAACCACGCTGTTGTTCCTTAATTCTGGTAGCTACACCCTGAAAGCGTTTTTCGGTCATTGTAGAGCATAATATTGTATTCTTTTCAAAACGGAAAACTACCTTTCCGCTGAACAGTTGGATGCAGGGATTGTCAAAAAATGTATCAGTGCGATCTTTCAGTTCGGTGTCGTGCAGCACTTGGCAATTTTTAAGTATTGATTTTAGATATTCTTCCAATTCTTTCAAGAATCAAAAAAAATGTACACTCGTTCATAAAAACCTCCGTTGTTGGTAGATCTTTCTACCTTTCAGCTTAAAAAATTGGTACTTTAGTAAATTATATAAGTGAACTTGCTTCTTCAATTTTTTTGAATTTTGTAAAATTTTAATATATTGTATTAGAGTTTTTTAAATTGCATCGTAAACTAAATTATTTTTAAATTATGTCCATCTTTTACTAAGTCGGTCAATCGTCAAACGAAAAGCACAAAGTTAGAGAAATTGTTACAGTTTATTCAAGTAAGATAATACGAAAATTGTTGCTGCACTTTTTTCTATAATTTTATTTTAATTTAATTTATTTTAGAATGAAGCTTCCGGAAACAGACAATATTAGAACAACAAAAATGGAAAAGTTGTATAATAAAAAAACGTTTATAAATAATTTATTTTATTTTAAGGGCTTTTATATACAGTTGGGATGGTCGGAAAAATCCAAAAATTTTATATTGGATATTCTTAAGGTACAATGTCTCCAGAACATTGTCAGCAAATTTCATAAAGATCGGAGCATTAGATTCGAAGTTATATGTATTTCAAGCAGAGCCGCTTGGCTTTAAACAAGCGTCTTTGTCTTTAAACGCGATTATCTCAGAATCTTGTTTTTTGAAAATCAGCTTTGTGGTGGACACGATTGCTAAAAGACTATTAATGCGATCCGTACCAAATTTATACCACTTATTTACTATGATAAAATCATAGTAATAATGATAGCTTATATTATAAGCTATCGCCTGAACGAAGGATTTTAAATTTTGTTGAAAAAAATTTTTTATAGCAAAAAAACCGAAAATTTAGCACCTCAAAAAATGAACTTTTTGTTAAAATTGCTGCCATTTCTTTAAAAATCGAAATTTTTACAAATTGTTCGTTCAGGCCCAAGCCAATGCAATATACTAATAAAATCTTTTCACATTCCGATTTCAGATAAACCGTTTCTGAGTTATGATGGCCACCGCAACTCATGCTCAAAAAAGGCGCTCCAGGAATATAACTGTAGTTCCGCCATTTTTAAATATTTTTTGATGAAAAAAATTTTACACGTACATGAAAACATGTACTAATCAATATTGTTTACAATTTTACAATAAAAATTTATTATCCTGTCGAAAAAAAAATCAAGAAAATCACGTCACTTTGTCTGCTACAATTGTATGTAACCCCTTAATCAAATATTTAAAATAGTACTTATCCATTAAGCTTTTCCACATGTGCTTTTGGTATTTTTTCAAAAATTTGCCGCCCCTGAATTTTGCCCCCTGGGCTACAGCCCTTATCCCCCCCTAAATCCGCCACTGCAATTGTAGTAGAATCATGTGAGTAATACCATGTTAATTTACAAATATTATCGCTTTGCAAAAAATTTTAAAAGTGAATAATATACTAGAAATTCTGAGGGCCTGTTGTATCAACTTCGATTGAACACCGATTCAACTGACCTGCAGTATATCCCTGAACTAAGTTCATAGGTTTCTTGGGTTGTGCAATAGAGGTTCAGGTTCACTTGACATTCAGGTGTAGAGTCCTGCTTTGTTCCCAATACTTTTGGGAATGCATTATCAAGTTCAATATCATTATCAAAGCATTATCAATTATAAAACTATATATTATTTTATTGGATTTATTACTGTTGTCAGATATAATAAATTAATAATTGACATTTAGTTTTTCTTAAAATGACTGATCCTGTTGTTTGCTTTTTTCAGAACTAATATGTTTTGACAATAACATGTTACGGAAAAATTAGTTCAAAATAAGAATTTTTCAATTAATTATTTTTCCAGGACAGTAAAAAAACATTTTCAATTCATTTAAGTTGCTTTTCAAATAAAACGTAAAGCAAGAATTTCATTAGCTGAACGGATATTTCTTGTTAGTAAATTCAAATTTTCATTAACACAGCTGCCCCATGCTTTCCATTAAATGAAATATTATTTAGGGACTGCGATTAAAATTCAACTTTGTTGATGTTTGCCATTAAAACATCGATATTCTCAAAGATGTGAAGTTATTTTCTCTAAAATGTTTTTTTTTACTTTGAGATTATTGTATACCATGCTTCTGGAAAGTTAAAAAAATTGTAAACATTTCTTAATATATCAAAATTGCAATAAACGATAAGTTGCGCGCGCAATTGGGAAAGCTTTGGATCGATAGGCATAAAATAAGTTCGCGTTCTCGTGTATAAATTGGGGAAGCACCCTCGAAATAAAGGAAGGGCGTTAGATGAAACGTTAATCTGCATTGGTGACTGAATAATATAATCGAAAATCAATACTGTATCTGTCATTTAGCTCTTAACGTAGACCATAAGATTAAATAAAAAGTATCCGTTCGAATGTATGGATGTCAGGACGCATACTCGTGTAATTTTACCGCCTTCGTTTTATCCGCGCATCCACGTTAAATACCTGCTGTCAAAAATAATGTATACACATAAATTTTTATTATTTCATTTAAGTGTAGTGAAGTATTAATTAGTTGTTATAAAAGGATAAGAAGAACGTAAAATATTCAACAGGTATTAATAGTGAATCTTATCCTTCTGAATAATTATTGGCATGCTAATGTCCATCATCAACTGTCGCTCAACATTGCAGTTATTAGATCTATTTAGATTCCATTTAGAAGTAGTTTAAATAGAAATCTAGTTATTGAAGATATCGTTGGTAGTGTAAACATGCTGTATAATTATTTAAAGTTTCGTTAATTCATTTAATTATGACGCAAAATTCACCAACGCCTAGTCGTGGAGCTGCGGATGCAATTCGAATGGAACCAATTGGAAAATATAAACAAACTCAAAACGGCAACGTTCATAATCAAGGTATTTTATTGTTTTCAATTTTAAAACTTCTTTCCTAAAGCTTTCAGCTTCTCTTGTGCAGTTCGTCGCTCACCTGTCACAGCTTTTCCAACTTTTGTCTTACATTGTATAAGGTACTTCATTATTAATTTTTAAGTATTTAATAATAAGAGTTACTTATAACTAAGAAATAATAGTAAAATGTTCTGCACGACTGCACAAATTACTTTGCATGAATTTTAATATCACCACTCTGTCTTAGTTAGATATCACTCATTCCATGACATTTATAAAACACGTGGGTAAAATGGTTAGTCCAATAGAATTGTAAGCGTCGCGGCGCAACCATCTAATATCGAACTTTTGCTCGTTATTTAACAACACATGCGCGAATAATTTCTTTCCGTACTCAACACCGCGTTCCGGTCGTCCTCAATAATGATGAACTAAAGCTTTGTGCGTAATGCGTCAAATAATATTTTATAATTTTAACCACGTATTAAAATGTTCGGCAATAAAACACGTTATATAAAATTCAAAATTTGTTGTTCTAAATCGTATTAAGCGCCAAATTTAAATATTGTTCATATTAATTTAAATTTAGGTTTAACGTGGGTTTAGTGGATATTGAAGCTTTAAATTAAGAATACTACGATAGTGGAGGGTAGTAATACAGAACCTTTAATAAAGGTTTCCATTGTAACTGGACCACGTAACGTTGAAGCCGTAGTTTGGAGACGTGGTCAGCCAGTAATGAGCGATCAAGATGTTGACGATGTTGCGTTTCTTACAGGTACACTTTATACACCACATATCACTCATTCCATCTGTCAATCATCATCACTTATTTGTAACGCCTGTGACGTAGGCGGTGTTGCAGGAACAGAAAGCCCTGCTGGACCAACCAAGAAAAGTTTATACGAAAATAATGGAGTTGCAGCGTGTTCACAAAAAAGAGCACTTTGTATTGCGACGATCGTTTTTGCTCTGCTTTTTACTGCTTCCGTTACCATCGCATACACCGGTCCACAAAGTGGTAAATACATTTTCGCATTTCATAATCATTTAATCGTTTTTTAACTTATTTTAGACTGCAGTTGTGCCGGTGTTAAACCTCCAAATTACGTAGATGATGAATGGAACGAGACCAAATCATTTGTTCCTCGTGCATCAAACGGCCAAATTTTTCCATGGAATAATATTAGATTACCAAATTTTGTTTATCCTACTCGATATAACATTACAATTCATCCAAATCTTACAACACTTGAAGTAAACGGTACAGTTGACGATTTACAAATATCAAAAAAAGTACATTTTATTGTTCAAATTTTATGCAGATATACTTGAGGTTGAGAAATAAATTTTCTCAAAACAAAAATTTTTCAAAATCAAAATTATCGATTTGCATATAATTTTGATAATATAATCTCGTTCTACATATTAATGAAGGATTTTGAAAAGTAAATATTGCACAAAATTAAGGTTATTTGACAACGCTGCTAATTTTGCAAAAATTTGAACTTAAAATGGACTGCTAAGTATTCACGCTTTTATAAAAATTTATTTTATTATCTTGTAGGTCAAGTCTCAATCGAATTTCATGTAGAAAAGGACACACAATTTATTGTTCTACATAGTAGAAACTTAACAGTAACTGATAAGGTAAGGAAACCGGACGAACTTATATACAAGCATTCAATGTTCGAAACACTCGAATTTTAAAACTTGCAATTTGAAAATTTTTAATTTAACAATTATCACTCAGGGAAAGTAGGTTTGTGAAATTAGAACAAAAAAAGCACGTTGCGATAATTTAAGCGACTGCACAACTTAGAAATTGTACAATGAAGTCAGAAAAATGATAATCTGAAATCATAATAATTAAGGCATTATCGTTGTATTATACCGGGTGTCTGTTTTCCAACTCATGTGTAGAAATTTAATATCGCTTTTAAAATTTTGTGGATTCCTCTTTGCTTATGCAAACTTTCTAAAAGTAATTTGGTATCATCAGTGGAATTTAAAAATTTTTGCAAAGTAAAATATAAAATTTTCAACGAGATAGGCAGTTAGGCTCATAGGGATATCGGGGATTTCCCGGTGGGCTATTGCTACAATATTGGTATGGAATATTAAGTTATTGATTAAAATGATAAAATATTGAACCCTATTTCTTAAGACAATTTGCGCAATTAGCTGGCGATAACTTATTTAATTTCATAATTATTCGTACATGAAATATTTTAGTTAGTAATCTTCATTCAGACCATAATAGAATAATGTGTATTACAAAAAGTAACGCACAATCCAATTTTCATCGCAGAAAACCCAGTAAGTTTCCGGCTACACATTTTTCGTTTGGAAAAAATTTTGTAGTAAGGAAAGTGTGCTCTTGAGTGATTGTAACAGATATCAATTTTAAAACTTTTAAATTGTCATAGAGATATTACTATCAGAGCATAATTTAAATGAAAGTAAATATTACACGCAGTGGCTATTTAAATTCTAGCGCCTCTACCGACCTCTAATGTTCCTAAATTATTTTTGCAAATTCTGTTTAAATTCAGGTAAAAAATATTACCTCTCACTTTGATATAAAATACATATTACTTCTCTTTTACATGTATTTTGAATTCACTCTACTGCGGCATTAATTTTGCACTAAATTTGCCGCCCCTAAAATTTGCCGCCCTAGGCTCCAGCCTACTCAGCCTGCTGGTAAATCCGCCAGTGATTACACGGATAAAAACTAAAGGTTTATCAAAGTTTTTGTTCGGAATGAATTTTCTAAAAGATAGTTAAAATCACACAAAAATTGTTAATACAAATCAAGTCAAGCAAAAACTATTTTCCTTTCAGATTTTAAATTTTCTAATTATACTACGATAAAATGATCAGGGCCGGATAAACCATGGGTGCAATGGATCCGCCGCACCCAGCGTCAAAGGGTACTGCATTTTTTCTGTGATTATAATATTGTATATGATATTATATTAGTATTAAAGGCTCCATTTACCTAATCTGCACTCGGCGCTGAAATAGCTTGAACCGGCCCTGAAAGCAGTATAAGCAAATTAAGCAATTGCTTAGGGCACCACGTCTTGAGGGGCACCACGCACCAGAAACAGCACAAAAAAATATTTGCTAGCACATGACAAGTAAAGCTGTTTGAAAATCCGGGCGTTTTAAATTGACTAGAGCAGGGCTTCTTAAACTTTTCCATTTATGATTGCGAGTTTCCTGGCGACCCCATATAAATATAAAAGAAAGATAAATAACTATTTTTTGATGATAATATTTGACATTAAAATCTTAGATGGGGTCGCGACTTATAGTTTAAGAAGGCCTGAACTAGAGCGTTGACGTTCGGAGTCATAAGTAGAGCTGGGATTTTATGCATTTGCATATTCTTTAATATTGATATGCCAACAGAGTCGTTTTAAAACCTGGACGAATTAGGAAAAAACAAATCCGAAAAATGAATATTTTGCATATTTCCAATGTTTGGTGCATATTTCAGCAAATAATGCATATTTGTGCATATTTAGGCCACTTTTGGAGTTTTTAAAGAATTTTTATAGAGAAAATGACAAACTTTATTATTAAATTTATATGACAAAATAATATGACATTTTTTCTTTAAAACCTCGTTTTCTTTGATATATTTCTATATTTGATATAAATTAGCTAAAAGTGAAATAAATAAAAATTAATTTCAAGTCAAATATATCGGCGAAAATGAGACTTTAAAGAAGAAATGTCATAAATTTTGGGTTATTTTCGATTAATTTTCGTAGCGTTAATTGGACGAGAACGACGCTTTATGCTTATCTATTTATTTATTTAAAATACATTACCCATAAAAATTTTAAAAAAATTTATTATTATGCAAATCAATGCATATATTATCACGGCCCGATATTATCAATTTTATGATAATATATATATTTTAAAGAAATTTGATGCATATATACGCGCATAATTTCAAGTATTTTTGAACAAATAAATTCCAACTCTAGTCATAAGTCATAACTGGAGTCCGGAATATATGCATTTTGTGCTTATTTATGCGACCTTTCGAATTTTCAATATTCGGAAAACTCAGCATCACTGGTGGTAGCGGTGTTTCTCACAATCAAAGGATCCCCGGTGTCCCTCACCGATTTGAATAATTTTTGGATATGTGATAGAACATCAAAAAATAAGAGATCCCTAAGTCTTTTAGCTGCTGTAACGTGGGTTTAAGGGGTGTAATCCTGTAATCGCCTTTTAAAAATAATGTGCAAAATAAAATTTTTAAATTTTAATTTTATAAGCAATAAATAATACATATAATTTTTCCGAAGCGATTACTTAAAATTTTCGGAGGTGGGTTATCCTCCAAAATTTTAAAACCTTCATAAAGCATCTTTAACGTTATCAAATTTGTTTGAAAAAAAATATATGTAGCAGGGGAGAACCAACGCCGAAATACTTTTTTTTAAACAATCACATTATGATTTTCTTGCCGCGATCCCTTAATAATTTTAGAGATAAACCACCACCTAAAATTTATAAATTCGCATAAAGTATATTTAATGCAAATTTTTTGAAAAAAATATATGGGAGGAAGGAAAACTATACACAATGTACGTTTTTTTTAGAATATTTTGAATTTTACTGCATATTTTAAAGCATATTTTTATATATTTTTACTGAATATGTTAGTGCATAATTATATGATCACTTTTTTATTGCATATAATCCGGACTCTAGTCATAACCCCGCTCCCGCTTGTGCATCGTGTGCAGCATTCTGAAATTCAAATGCTCCCGATTTGCGATTAGCTCATCACCACCTCTGCTTCGCCGACGCTGTGCTGTTTTTTTTTTTTGAAGACCGATATACTAGTTTACTTATGGATAGGGGGTCCCACAGGCGTGGATTGCTTAGGGCATCAAGTAGTCTTAATCCGGCCCTGCCTGATTGATACTAAAAGCAGTTATCTCTTCATAAAAAATATTAAAAATTTTGATAAATTAATGTTATTAAATTTTGTAAATGAAATTTTTTCTGTCTTTTGCCACTTAGTTCTGAGAGTAAATTAAATGCTTAAATTGGTGTTTAATCCTGTTTAATAAATTACTTCTTCAAGTGCTGTATACTATGTATAGTATAGCAGTGCTTAGACGACCATTTGGCTGAAGTCAAGATGACGTATTAGGGAATTTTAATTAATGAGGTAGTTTCCCGTTGCTTTCCCCATAACCTACAGATCTATCTTGGACGTTAGATCACAACAGTGTATTCGACGCAGCATGCTAGGAAGCCTACACAAACCAAAGAAGATATACCTATAGGAACTATAGGTATATATTCTTTGCACACATCACGTGTCTTGGTAAAAGGTGGGGGGAAGGGATTAGGAAGATTAAATTAAAAATCTGTGTTGGGTACACGAGGGCAGGGGGGAGCTGGAGTCAAGCTACATAATTTTCTTCATTTATTTTATTTGGCACAATAAAAACAATTTGCAAAATAAGTGACCCAATATGTAGTAAGGATACAGTAACTTGGGATACACTGCTGTGATCTACAGCTTAATATTGATATGTGGGCTATGAAGAAGGCAACGGGAAACCACTCCATTGGCTTTGGCTAAATTGATTGCTTACACACCGTATTATGTATGGTAATCGAAGAAAACCAATTATTTATTATTGTTTCGGAGTAATAGCAAATTAATGTTGAAAACATGAAGATGGTGGGTTTATAATTTGTGGGTCCATTATTTGTAAAACATTAAAGTTCTGAAAGCATGTGTAAGAATCATTATCTTATTTTCAATTAATTTTTACCATCACAAGAGAAACGTCTAGATGTCAAAATAGAAGTTTTACACCCGATTCCGTGTATGGAAGGCTAAAAACAAGAAATTTCCCCATCTGAATTACAATTATTGATAGCTCGAACGGCTAAATTACAGCGTTTAAAATTAAAAAAAAATTCTAGCTGACTTTTAGTTGCCGGGAAAATTCTAAAACAAAGATAAGGTTGAAAAGTTTGGGTGGGACAGTTAAAGTAATTATTGCAAGAATCGGAGAACTTCGATCGTACTCTATCGATTGTTGTTACTATACCTATTTTTTTATTAATGAGAATTGAACTCATCAATCAAGCGTGTGTGTTCCTAATCTGTCCAGCGTTTCTATATATGTATCTATAAATTATTTAATTTTAAAACTTTTCAGATGGTACAAGATCGGAAAGGACATAATCTACGCGTATCTAGATTTTTAGAATATTTAGATGGCCAACAACTTTATATTGAACTTAAAGATAAATTTAGAAAGCGAAATAATTACACTTTAAATATTCGTTACACTACAAAATTGGGTCGCGAATCGCGAGGATTTTACATTTCCAGTTATATGAGCAAAGATGGTGATAGAAGGTATTCATTAATCTTCAGTTTCTTTTCGATTTATTAAATTCATTTCAGGTACTTAGCGACGACACATTTTGAACCAACATATGCTCGTTCAGCATTTCCTTGCTTCGATGAACCACAATTTAAAGCAAAGTTCAAAATGTCTATCATCAGAGATAGATTTCATATAGCTTTGTTTAATATGCCCGTAGTTAAAACGAAAGATGTGGGATTTTACATGGGAACAGGATTGGTAGGCATCTATTGATCAACCTTTAATCACTAAATAATAATTTTTGAATTCTTAGTTAAGAGATGATTTTCAAGAGTCCATAGAAATGAGTACATATTTGGTAGCCTTTGTAATTTGCGATTACCATTTTTTAAATAACCAAACTGAAAGAGGAGTTTCAGTATCCATTTATACTCCACCATCTTTTATATCGCAAGCATCGTTTGCTCTCCACACTGCCATTCATGTTATGGATTACTTTGAAGACTTTTTTGGTCTTCCTTATCCTTTGCCAAAGCAAGGTAAACTTATTCTTAATCTGTTATGACAAATAAATGAATTTAATTTTTAGATTTAGTGGCAATTCCGGATTTTTCATCAGGAGCAATGGAAAATTGGGGTCTTATAACCTACCGCGAAACTGCAATTTTATATGATTCACAAGAAACTTCCACAGCTGCATATCAATGGGTAGCCATTGTAATTGCTCATGAGATAGCTCACCAAGTAAACCGTGTAACTAATTTATTGACATATTTTTCAAAAATGTTGTTTTAGTGGTTTGGAAATTTAGTTACAATGAAGTGGTGGAGTGACCTTTGGTTGAATGAGGGTTTTGCAAGTCTTTTTGAGTATATGGGAGTAGAAAGCTTGAAACCCGAATGGAGAATGATGGAACAATTTATTTTAGATAAAACTCAACCAGCATTAGCGTTAGACGCTTTAGCAAGCAGTCATCCAATATCTGTTACCATACGTGATCCCGCAGAAATTGAAATAATATTTGATACAATATCTTACAGTAAAGTAAATCAACCGTAATGTTATTATTTAATATTCTTCTTGTAACACTTTTCAATTGTAGGGAGCATCTATTTTGTATATGCTTGCAAAATTTTTACAATTGGAAACTTTACAAAACGGCCTTAATGACTATTTAAATATTTACAAACACAGTAACGCTGATATTAAAGACCTCTGGAACGTTTTCAGCAAACACACTAATCATTCCCTGGAAGTGAAAGTAATTATTTTTTAAATAAAATTTTTCCAACTACACAAATTGATCCTTATTTTAGGCAATTATGGAAACATGGACTCATCAAATGGGATTCCCAATAATAACCATAGTTAGAGAACAAAACGAGATTGTTGCTACTCAGGACAGATTTTTGCTAACCACTGAAAATATGAATAGTTCAATGCGATTATTGCCTAAATCAAAATTTGATTATAAGTGGTTTGTACCATTGACATATTTTACAGATAGTGAACGTGAAGTCGTTAATAGCGTTTGGATGAACATGACAGATGGTGAGATGAGTTATAATACTTATCCTAATACACTAATATCCAACTTATCTTCTTTTAAATATAGTGCGATTTGAAGTCGATCCTGATGTGAAATGGATTAAGGTAAATGTTAACCAGTCAGGATTTTATCGGGTTATGTATGAAGAATCTATGTGGAATAAAATTATAGCCGATTTGCGTAAAAATCATACTATTTTTAATTCAGCAGATAGAGCAAGTTTAATAGATGATGCATTCACATTGAGTAGGTAAGTAACAAACGCAAACTTCCCAAAACACGTTTTATTCTAAATTGCATTTTTGTAGAGCTGGACTTTTGAATGCTAGTATTCCATTGGAATTATCTCTATATTTGATCAACGAAATCGAGTATGTTCCTTGGGCTACGGCTATTGAACATTTTCAAGCTTGGAGTCGGCGATTGTCTGAATCTTTAGCTTACAAGCTATTTCTCAAGTATATTAGAAAACTTCTTGCTCCTATAGCAAAATATGTTGGGTGGAGTAATAAGGGTTCACACTTGCAAAAGTACGTTGAATATTATACTTCTATGGCATAACTTTGCAAACCGTTTTTGTTAATTTAGGCTATTACGTGCAGATGTTCTATCAGCAGGAATACTCAGTGAATTAAACGAAACAGTAACACAGGCCAAGTTGAAATTTTCCCGCTGGATGAATAAAAACGAATCTGTTCCTACAGACTTAAGGGAGGTGGTATATGCGGCTGGAATTAAATATGGAGCTTTAACAGAATGGCAACATTGTTGGAATATGTACAAATCAACAGAAAATTCGAGCGAACGAAAAATGTTTTTAAAAGCTTTGGGAGGTGCATCTGATCCTTGGTTATTACAAAGGTAAAACCGTTCTATTGGATTTTTTGTGTTTTAATGCAAAATTTATAGATACCTCTTAGAAACTCTAGACCCCAAGAAAATTCAACCCCAAGATGTCAAGATTGTATTAGCAGTGGTAGCTGCCAATCCCGAAGGACGACTTTTAGCCTGGAGACATTTGAAAGCGTACTGGCCATCGATGCAAGGTTTATTTGGAAATGCTACACACATGATGGGAAATCTCATATCAGCTGTCACTGCGCACCTATCAACTCCTTATGATTACTATGAGGTTTTAAAGTTAACTGCTAGGTATTTTCATTTTTTCACTTTTGTATTTTCTCAGGTTTCAACTTACTTTAATGGAATGAATGTAGGAACAGCCACAAGAGCTTTAGAACAAAGTTTGGAAATTATTAAACTGAACATAAACTGGGTGTCTCAAAATGAAGAAGATATTTATAAGTGGCTTGTAGATAATTTTAAGTAGTGGTCCAATGTTTTCCATGTTTTTATATAAAACTTAAGTTAATTTGTTCATTAAATAACAGTTCATTAGTCATTGCCAATAAAATTTATTTTTACTACCAGATAACCATAAGAATAATATCGTGTATACATATGAGTGTGAATGTATGTGTTTTAATTTAGCCTTAAAAATAATGTTCGTGATCTCAAAACCTTTACATTTAAGGAGCAATGTAAAGAACTTTTATATACCAGATGTATTTTTATTATAAATTTGGCACTAAATTATTAAACTCAAGTAAATTAATTATTTATAATAATTTTTTCATTGCGACTACATTAAGGTATAATACAATTTTGTTAGCCCTAATAAGTGTTTCCAAATATTCTAAGCAATGCTTAGGTGTTCAATGCAATGGTGTTCTATTTCGGTTTTTAGCAAAGTGCCTGATCAAAAAATTACAACAAATGAATGAAGCATCAAGTTGTATTTGGACCAGCAATTTATTTACCACTGTAGTATACTTTTTCTGCTCCTATTGAGTCATACACGTTCATTACAAATGTGTTTTTGGCAAAAAGTAATAGTTATTATTGATGCGATTAATGCACACGAAAACGAGAATTTACATAAATATTTTGGTAAACTATAATAATTTTCACTTTCGCTAACGTTTTATTAAGCTATTGCATTTTCATTGTATATATGACAACTTTTGGTTCAGTGCATATTATAGGATTTCCTTTTAAAAATAAATGAAAATACCATTTAATAACTAAACTTTTATTTACATTCAACAAAACAAATATATAAGTAGTAATATTACATCTAATATCAATGTGTGTGATCCTGGCACCTCACTTTTTTAAATCGACTATTTTCAGCTCAGTTCCATTAGCACCCAAGACAGTTCTACAGTTCCTGATGATTTAAAAAAAAAGTTCCGGTACCGGTCACCTGGAAATTGATTTTGAAAAATATGCGGTGCTAACTACCGGTAGCACTGCAAAATCATAAAAAAATATTTTTCTGACGGCTTTCGAAAGTTTTCGAAGAGTTCTATAGTTCTAGATAAAATTTAAAAAACGTTCCGAGTCTGAAATATTTTTTTTGAATTTTTAAAAATTAGAAACCAGCATTGCATCTCTGGAAAACTCGGGGTGCTGACTTAAAACCTGAAATTTTCGACAGTTCTCGACAGTTCTGACATAGGTTTACCCCCTATGACTCGATTCGATTGAATATCAAAATTGTCGCAAACACAAGGTTTGGAGTCAGCACCCGGAGTTTCCGGAATGCGGTGCTGGTTTGTAGTTTTCAGAAATTCAAAATAAATATGTACTGGCCAGAACTATTATCGAGTCGCATTAAAGAGTGTAGAACTATATCAGAACTATTCTGCCGTCATAAGGAAGAACACAGTAACTCTGAAAAAGTTGAAATCGAGATAAACGGCAAAAACATTTAAATCCAATGCAATAAACATAGCAATAAATGCAATTTTAGAAGACTTTTTTACCTTTTGATGAGTATTTTTCTGTTTTTTATCGTATTAGATCTGTAGAATAACGTATCATATATACTAAGTTGATATTAACTCATTTTTCAAAAATTTCCGACTTACTGTGTTCTTGCGTATGACGGCAGTATTGACAAAAACTGTATTTGCAGTCAGCAGTTCCCAAAAATGCGGTGCTCGTTTTAAGTTTTCAGAAATTAAAAAAATATACTTACTGGCCAGAACTATTATGGAATCGAGTTATATGAGATAAAACTATACTAGAACTCTCGAGGACTGTCGAAAATCCCAGGTTTGAAAAAAGTTCTAGAACTTTTTTTGAATCGTGTCATAGGGGGTTCAACTATGTCAGAACTGTCGAAAATCCCAGGATTTAAGTCAGCACCCCGAGTTTTCCGGAGATGCGGTGCTGGTTCCTAATTTTCAAAAATTCGAAAAAAATATTTCCGACTCGGAACTTTTTTAAACTTTATCTAGAACAACAGAACTCTTCGGGAACTTTTGAAAGCCGCCAGAAAAATATTTTTTTTACGATTTTGCGGATTTTGCTAACCGGAAGTTAGCACCGCTTATTTTTCAAAATCAATTTCCAGGTGACCGGTACCGGAACTTTTTTTTTAAATCATCAAGAAGATGAATTTTTGGAAAAAGGGGCGTGGTCATCTTATTTTCGAATATAATTATTGTGTTACCACTGTTACCCAGGGTTGTTAAAAAACATGTTTTTTTTATTTTAAACAAAAAAAACGTTTTTTTTTTGTGTTTAAAACGTTTTTTTTATGTTTAAAACTGTTTTTTATTCTATTTAAAAAAAAACATGTTTAAAACACAATTTATTGTTTAAAACACTGTTTAAAACAACTAAAAAATCTACACCGAGAACAAATTAAAGAAAAAAATCTAATTTTATTAATAAAAAATTAACATTCAAAATCTATTCGAGTTCATCTTCCTCCGAAATTGTTGAATTATTATTTAGGGCTCTCATAATTGATACAAGTTTTGATGCTTTATCGGTCCCTAATCTATTACGTAGTTGACTATGGACAAGCAGGGTTGTTAAAAAACATGTTTTTTTTTTATTTTAAACAAAAAAAAACGTTTTTTTGTGTTTAAAACACAAAAACTAGTTTTAAACAAAACTGTTTAAAACAGGTCGTCTTGTTTTAAACATGTTTTAAACACTTGTTTAAAAAAAAATGTTTAAAACAAAACAACTCTGCTGTTACCTACCTTAAATTGCAGTGGGAATTAAAAGACGGCTTTTTCAAAATAGCTCTGAGCGAAATTATTATTGAAACGAATATTATTAAAAACAAGGTGGAACTCGCTTTTGCGACAGTTCTTAGGCTTCTATACATCTTATTTCTTAGTAGAATAGTTCTTAAATTTGAAACATGCGGACAGACACGGAGCCAGAACATAAGGCTTCTTTCTATACGATGTATAGAAGCCTAAAAGGGAAGAGTGTTTGGGGGGGGGGCTATAGCCCACTAGTCCCCCTTTGGCTGCGTCACTGAGATTGTGCCGACTAGCACTTCAAATGGAGTTGTATGGAAGGCTCGGCTTTCTGGAGGTTATAGATAATACAAAAAAGTTTTAAAAAATTTTACCACAAACAGAAATTACAAGGATTTTATTATCACATATGAGACGTTTACAACCAGAGTGGCCTAAGTGATAATCATGGACAACTGCAATAATAGATAATAAAAAATTTAAAGTAACGCAATAGTGGCTTGAGAGCTGCTATCTACTGAAGTTGTTATCAATTTAATATAGGCCACTATTGAAAATTAATATGTTTAGGCTACGATAGGCTAAAAAGCAGGAAAAAGCTGAAAGTAACGAGTGGCCTCATATCGCCTCATTTCAATTTTAATTAAATTATAGCAGCAGAGAAATTCAGGCAATGAATTTTCGGGAAGTTGGGAAAAATTGCCATTATTTAATATTTGGTGGGGTATCATTTCTTATGAGGGTCGAATAAACTCTTTTTTGGTATTTATTGGGGTGGTTCGAATTCTACGATTTAATTAATTTTATTTTTTATTTGATTAAGATCGGGTGACCAAAAGATCGGATGTACAACTTTTGGGCATTTATATAAAAGAAATTCTTTCACTAAACGCGATTTGTGTTTTGGGTAGTTTTTCTCGTAATATTTAAAAGTGTCCTTAATTCCCATTTTCAAAATTCAAAATTACTTTTGAAGTAGCTGTAAATATTTAAAACAGTCTGTTCCCGTTCCCCGAGTTCATCAATCAACCATGCTTGATTGTACCACGTACATTTTTAGGATTAAGTCCCTCCTAGGCTTTAAGCTATATCACGATTCGAACATCAGAATCGTAGATGTTGTATTTGCTATAAACATGGCATTTTTTTGTGTTTACAAAATTTATCAAAAGTGAATTTTAGTCAAATGTATAATAATTAAAAACCATCCTGTATATAGCCAAGCGCAACCTATTTGATAAGTTAACATAATATTATTTTGCAATCCTGCAACTATTTAGTGAGTGAACTGATTATGATCAAATCATCAGAAATTTATAATTATTGAATAAATATCGGTTTCCATTCCTGTCGAAATATAAGCACTCCTTCTGGGAGTCTGTACAATTCAATTTTCGATGTGGATCACTCCCCCGTTTTTCCGTTCTTTATAACTCTTTGTGTGTCTTTGCCTGATCACATATCATTCTCCACGATTTTCTTTCTGCACACTTTGCTCTCCAATTTTCAATTTCCATATCTTTCAGGTCTTTCATCACTGCGTCCCACCATGTCGTTCTCAGTCTTCCCCTCTTTCTTTCCTTTTCCGGTCTCCATTCCATTACTACTCTTGTTGG
The DNA here is from genome assembly GCA_947369205.1 of Cantharis rufa. Classification (NCBI taxonomy): domain Eukaryota; kingdom Metazoa; phylum Arthropoda; class Insecta; order Coleoptera; family Cantharidae; genus Cantharis; species Cantharis rufa. Next base: position 4,968,234 of record OX376309.1, on the reverse strand, counting down.
GTCCTTTACCTCTCTTCGCATAACATGGCCCAACCATCGTATTCTCTGCGCTTTGATGAACCTCACAATATCCTTATTTTCCAGTTCTTTCTCTATCTCATCATTCTTTCTAACTCTCCATCTGTTGTCTTCAGTTCATTTTGGACCCATAATCGATCGCAAAATCTTCCTCTCAAATAGACGTTCCTCCTCCCTGCATGTCATGCAAAGTACCTCGACTGCATACGTAATCGTTGGTCTTATTAAGCTTTTATAAATTCTCATTTTCGTCTTCTTGCTTATGTTTCTGTTTTGCAGTTTTCTTATTCGCGTAAAATGCTCCGTTTCCCGCCTGCAACCTCTCTCTTATTTCGTCCTACCCCCTCTATTGTTTACTCTCACTCCAAGGTACTTAAAAGTATCCACTTCTTCAAAATTGGAATGTCCTATTTTCAGGTTCGTTCTTTTGTTATTTCCTCTTCCATTTTGCATATACTTTGTCTTTTTCTCGTTCACTTGCAAACCTATTTCTGTCGCTTGTCGCTTTTTTTCCTGGCAATTAACATTTTAATATGTATTTCACACAGCTCATTTTATCAAAAAATTCAACTTTTCAGAGCTTCTTTAATTTGTCCCAATTCCCAAAAAAAAAGAAATAGCTTCCTTTTCTCATTAGATAAATTATTTTGCTAACTTAATCAACAATTTTTTTCCATATGAGTTTTTTAATTTTGCCCAGTGTCTAGCTCCGTGAATTCTTTAAAATTCATTAAAAAAATCAGGTTAAAAAAATAGGGCAGCTGCGCATTTCACAAACGAGTTGACACCGTATTTTGCACAAAGATTTTACAAAGTGCAGCAAAATCATCAATTAAAGCCACAAACCATGAATCACGTCGTAGGTTGATTGTTAGGTGTAGAAAATACAAGCAAGCAAATGATTCCATGTATTTCAAAAAAGATACTCCGATCGACGAGGCTTGTTTTCACCTTGATGGATATGATATAAACAAAATTTTCGCATTTCGGGGTCTTTTGTCCTAAATGAGTGATGGTTTAGTGCAGTTTTTGGGTTGGTATTGATCCGTATTTTTTTAAAAATGCCGCTGGAGCAACCGTTTCAGTAAATGGATTGAGTTATCCAGCAATGATGACCGATTTGTTTTGGTTGCAACTATTTAGTGATCAAAATTTGCTGGAAGTGTGATTTCTCAAAATGGAGATTTCAATGCCCGCCAAGATCTGAGTCTGTGAGACTTTTTTGTTGGGATAATTTATGGATACACGGATTAGATAGTGTAATTCGATATTAACTATATAAATATTTTCGAAAACCCAAAAAATGCACATATATACTTATTTTGTGATAACTTAAAAAACATTTTAGTTCTAAAGAATGTATGTGCATATTTTGAGTTTTCTAAAATATGAATATAAAATAGTTTCTTCTTTGGGGCTACGTTAAGGAGAAGGTCTATGCTGATGGTTCAACCACAATCGAATGCCTAAAAGACAACATCAGAGCAGAAAGTCAAGGTATATTATGTTTAAAAATTAACAAAAACTTGTGATGAAAAATTTCGTCAAAAAATGCCCATTTGTAAGAAAAGCTGGGACGGCCATTTATTGGCCAATGTTTTTGGCATTTAATAGTACTTTATACCTACTTTATAATGAATAAAAATATCAGTTTGTCAAAGACAAATTGGTATTTTATTTAATTTAAAATTACGGCTCTTAATGGAAAACCCGTACTTATAACTATTACTTTCAGTTAATAAAATATAATTATTATTTTTTATATAATAAGCAAAAAATAAATTCAATTTTTTGTAAGCTATAATAAAATTAAGCGGAAATTAAATTTTGTGCATATTGCTCAAAGGCTTACGGCAAAGATGTCTAGGGATAAGTTTACATTACATTTTAAGGCGATTTAAACCAAAAAATCGACAAGTGTATAAATGAAAGCGCAAAATTGATAACAAGAATTGTTATGTCTGCATTATATTATAAATTACATCGAAGAAAAACGATTTTAAATATTTTAAAATTAAACAACATTATTTTTAACTACTCATAAGATTGCTATACACTACATATTCCTAAATTAAGTTTTAAAATTAAAAATTAAAGCTTTAAAATTAACAATTAAATTAAAAATAAAACTAATTGTGATTAAAATAAACCAGGACCAAGTAGTGGAGAAAGTGATATTTTTAAACCTAGGGCTGTACAGATTATACTTGAGCTTACTTGTTAATTGGGAGATGAAAATTTATAATTAAACAGTCTTAATATAGTCTTCGTGTGTGTTTCAGATACTAATCTATATGATATTGGTGTAATTTTCAATCAACATTTTCAGAAGCGGATTGGCTATAAAAAACACTGGAAACTGGTTCAAAGTTGGGACTGGTTGCTTGGTGAGCATCGTATATTTACCTATTAATTTTTTAATTGTTTAATTAAAATAAATATGTAGCTAAGCATTTAAGTACCGAGTGCAGGTTAGGTAAATAATTCCTTCCGTACTTTTAAAATTATATATTATAATTCTACGAGTAAATTATACTGTATATTATTATTCAAAATGCTAACACTGCCGTGGTAACATTTTTAACACTGCCACACCAATGTGTAATCGCTGGTTGAGTCACAGCGCGGAAATTCTGGGTTCGAATCTCGGACTTGACAGAATTTCTTAGCTTGGCCTTCCGGTAATAAAAATATTTATTATAAAATATTTAAATTTGAAGTGTTGAACTTATTGTTAGTCATATTATGCAGGACGGTTTTCAAATTATTTTAATGCTTTTTACTTAATTTTAATGCCGTTGTAGTATTGTAAAGTGTTGTAACATGGGTACAGTGGCGGATCCAGACTATTTACTACTACAGAGGGGGGGTGGGGGTCAACAAAATAAAAATTTATTAAATAAGAAAAATAAAAAGTAGTAGAAATAACAAAAATAAATTAATCTGTTTTTTAATAAATTTAATAAAAATTTAAAAAAATAAAGTAAATTGCTTTAAGTTATATAGTATAAAATCAAGTTTCCGATTTTTTTAATAATTTTATCGCATCAAGCTAGCGCCGCCACTTTTGCAAAACCTAAAAAAAATTATGTGGGAATTTGTGGCTAATTGGTGGCTAATTAGTTGCCGCAATCGCGAATTTATCGCTCTTACCGTTCGCGAATTACAGCTGTTTGAGAGGTGGCGGCGCTAGCTTGACATCAAGCCAGCGCCGCCACCTCTAAAAACTTACTAAAACCAAAAAATAATTATATGGGAATTTGTGTCTAATTTGTGGCCAATTAGTTGCCGCAATCGCGAATTTGTTGCTGTCAACGTTCGAGAATTACAGCCATTTAAGACTTGACATCAAGTCATCATCGCCACCACTAAAAACTTACTAAAACCAAAAAATAATTACATGGGAATTTGTGGTTAATTAGTTGCCGCATTTGCGAATTTATCGCTCATACCGTTTGCGAATTACAGCCGTTTGAGAGATGGCGGCGCCAGCTTGACATCAAGCCTGTGTCGTCACCACTAAAAACTTACTAAAAACAAATAAAAGTATATAAAAATTTGTGGCTAGTTTTACGAATAATTAGTTAGCCACAGTTAAGTTAGCCACAGTTATTAGTTAGCTTGCTGGCAATTAGCTGCAAGGCACCCTAATAACTCTGAATGATAGCTTGCTGACAGCCAATTATGTAACCTGCTTTATAGTTGTCTCTGGTTGCTGTTTAAGCAAATTACTCAGAAAATTGTGTTTTTATAAATATTTTTATACAGCTGTCGCCAAATGTATTAGGCCACCCTCTGTTTTGGTCAAAAGGATTAGGCCGGTCCTGTATTCTATAAAGCCTTATAGCTGGGACATACCTGACAACCTTTAAAAGGACTAGCATTCAAATTTGACCCTAATATTTAAGTAGTAAATGTGGCTTTATTTAAAAATTATTATTTTTTAATCTTTTAGTTGGTATTTATTTATTTCTAACAATATATAAAAGTAATTCCAAAAGGCCATATTGTCATAAATTAAATTTTTATTTAAAAGTCGTAACCTAAAAACTTACATCATGGCTAAAACAAGTGAATTAACAGTTGCTAAAAGGGCTCAAATTGTGTTAATGGCATCGCAAAAGGTAAGTCAAAGAAATATTGCTAAACAATTGAAATGTTCAAGATGTGCGGTGCAAACCACTCTCAGTCGACATGCTGAGAGTGGTTCTTATGAAAATCGTGCAAAATCGGGAAGAAAACGGGCCACAACCCCTAGAGAAGATCGATTTTTGGAACGTGCATCACTAAAAAACCGTCGAAAAACAGCAAAAGAACTTAGGGCGGATTTAAAAAAAGGGTTAGGCGTTGATATTTCTCAACGAACGGTATCACGGAGATTGCAGTCATTAGGGCTACATGGTCGTAAGGCTCGGAAGAAGCCCCTTCTCAATAAAAAGCAAATTAAAAAGCGGTTAGATTTTGCAAAAAAATATAAAGATTGGACAGTTGAAGACTGGTCCAAGGTGATTTGGTCAGATGAAAGCAATATAGAGGTATGTATTTTACATTGCCTTTAACGTAATAATTTTCATAATTTACCCTAAAAACTTTTATTTTTACACAAAAAACGTTTAAAGTAAAATTATATAAATTATAATGTAAATTTTTTAGCTTTTTGGTCAACCTGGCGCTCAATATGTGAGAAGAAGAGCAGGGGAAGAATACAATCCTGAATGTATAGCACCAACCGTCAAATTTGGTGGCGGTAGCATTATGATTTGGGGGTGCATGTCGGCTAGGGGCGTTGGAGAAGCAACAGTATGCGAGGGTAGAATGAATTCCTCATCGTATATTGAAACTTTGGAGGAACATTTAGAGGCGTCCATAGTAAAACTTTTTGATGAAGATGATCCTGAATATATTTTCCAACAGGACAATGCACCGTGCCATCGTTCAAAGGCAAGTGGGCAGTGGTTTTGCGATAATAAAATTCCTCTTTTGGATTGGCCACCACAGAGTCCGGACCTGTCGCCCATAGAAAATTTGTGGAAAATATTGAAGAATAAGGTAGGCCTTCATAAACCATCGTCGAAAAAGGTCCTTGAACGAATAATTTTCGAAGAATGGGAGAAAATTTCAAAGGATGTATGTAGTACGTTAGTGGCTACCATGCCCAAACGTATTAGAAGCGTAATTAAAGCGAAAGGTGGTCACACTAAGTATTAAATTTTTGTAATAAATACATATTTAGAATATATATTTGTAATTTTCTTTATTTAAAATGCGTTAAAAACTCAATTAGGTCTTAAAATTGAAAATTTTATAGGTGGCCTAATACATTTGGCGACAGCTGTATATAATTGGGACGTTCAAGCGTATCACGTAAGTAAACTTTTAGTAGACCCCCCTCTTCAAATAAAAAATTGTAATCCCCCTGACCCGTCCTTTACTCAAATGTTAAGACGTAAGAATTTTTAAAGTAAGTAATTGCATTGATTGAAAGAATCAATATATTTTTGAAAATATTTTCATTCTTTTGTAGTTATTTATTTTACGTAAGATTTATAATCCCTCCACCGCTCTCTTAGTCAGCCAAAGTATGAAAGAGTAACCCCCCCCCCTCAAAACCCTGTAATAATTTTGTAACTTCTTTGTTATAACAATTTTTGTTTTTATAATTTTATAGTTTTGTGAACAATTTATTTTTAAATGAAGTAAACAGGCTTTTGTACCAAGTTTTCAACAAAGGAATACAGAGTGGCACAAAATATTTTGAATAAAGGTAAAAATCCTTTATCGGGAATTGGGCTATGGGAGATAAAAACCTTTTACTTTTCTGTTATTATTCAACTCTTCAACTAAAATAAAAATACAGTTGGCATTGTAAACCTCATGTCATTCAACACGCCACGCCTCTCATGCGTTTACAAAATTAAAATTGCAGTTATTTTTTTTTCGATTTAACCTAAATTTAGTGGTAGGCCGCATAAGCTTATCAAAATTAAAGATTTTCTTAAAAATATTTTGTTCCACTCTGTACTCCTTTGTTAAAAACGTGGTACAAAAGCGAACCCTGTTTACTTTGTTCAAAAATTGTGCACAAAATTACAAAACTAGAAAAAACAAAAATTGTTATGATAACAAAAAAGTTACAAAATTACTACACAGCTTCGCGAACGGTAAGAGCGATAAATTCGCGATTGCGATAGCATCATTAAATAAGACAGACTTGACAGAAATTATAGAAAATAAAAATTAATAATTTTAAAAGTAATGGCTGTTTGTGTTGATTCAGTTCCAATCGAAGCTCCCTTGCGGTGACCTTCACTTATCCTTGGAGATTCATCTAAAATCAATCGGACAAAATAAATTAGTTTTATTAATAGATAATCTATTGCCTGATCGTAGCTTTTTTTTAATTAACAAAATGGCAGCCCTTCAGGAAATTTTTTCCAGATTTTTGGGAGAAAACCAACGGTTAATTATTATTTATAAAAAATCGAAATTAAAAAAAAAGCTTCGATGAGACACTAGATTAAATTAACAAAATGGCGGCCTTTCTAGAAATTTTTTCTAGATTTTCGGGAAAAAACTAACAGTTAATTGTTTCTAAAAAATATCGTCACTCTCTGCCGCAATACCTCCAATCACCAGCACACCAAATTTTGTCCGGAGATACGATGACATAAAATTTATTTTTGTTTTTTATTGTGGTAGCCTTAACAAAGATATCGGTAGCCCTGGCAAAGATATCTATATGTATCACCCCCTACCCTAAATCTAACTATAAAAGTTTTTTTAACAAAATCCAAAATGAAAATAATTTTTTATTTTTGTACGCTACTGAATTTTTTCCAAAATTTTTATATACGTCACATAATACCGTAAGAAGTCACAAATAAAGTTTCTCCAAGAATGGTACAACAAATTTTTTCGGTTATCTAGCGGATTTTTCGAAAATAAATTCTTGTAAATTACTGACTGTCGATTTACTGATTCTGAAAACATTTTCAAAAAAATTTAACAAACAGCCTAAACTTGGTCGCTACCTAGTGACAGACCCTTTTACTTATAAAGTAACGTTCCGTCAGTCCGTACGACGATATTATAAAATATTTCCCACCGAACCACCTATTTTTGTATTCTAAAATAAATTGTTACAAGTCCTAAACTCAATTCTTATGCTGCACTCGGTATACAAATCAACATTAACCTAATTTTGACTCATATGTCACAAAATTATGACGTTTTTTAAAATTTTGAGTATATATTTTTTATTTCTGCAAGCCATCTGACAAATTCTCACAAAAAATATATAAATTAAGATTTCAGTTAATATTTTCTGTAATTTTTCTGACCTGGCCGCCCTGTCGCAATTGGCTCGGTTGTTTTCTCACCAATACTTATACTTTCAAAGCTCCATCGCCACACCAAATTTTAGCTAAATCGGTTAAACATTTCCGGAGATACGACGACATTTTCATTTTGTTTTATTTTTTTTATTGTGGTGGCCCTGGTGAAGATTTCTCTGGAAAAACCTTATTTTCATCATTCCAGCACAAGAGGCATACGTCCAATAAGTTTGATTGCAATCGACGCAGAAATGCCGAAGAAAATTTTTTTCTTGCCAAGAAACCTATCATCAACAAATTGGTCATAAAATTTTGCATGTGAATGCAATCACAAAACTTTCTTAGGATAAAAGTTGTGTATTTTCATTTCCTTTCTGACAGTTTATTATAATACCCGATTTTATTTAATTGGTGAACATTTTTGGCTCAAAAACAAAACCCGTCGCATACCCGGGGACACTCCCCTACTAAATAATTTTATTAAAATTTATTATCTATTCTTGCGTAAAAAATTCTAAAATTAATTAAGACGGTAATGCTCTTAGTATTTTGTATTTTTGTGTTACTAAAATATTAATCAATAATAACAATAATATTTTATAGATTCATTAAAGAAATATCTTTAATTGGTCTTTGTTCAAATTATATTTCATTTATTTCCAAAATTTTATTGCTTGTTTCCGTCTCATGAGATATTTTTGCTTACTTCAATAAGTTCTTGTGGCATCTATGAACATTTATTATCATCAATAAGATAATATTTAAAAAACAAGCTTGGATTTTGGAAAATACTTTGTTAATAGGTTAAAAATTTGAGTGGTAATTATTTATATTTCATCAAAAATAATAATTAAATTACATTATTTCATAAACTTTTATACATTTTTTTAACAGTCCACGTATATTTCAAGTTGAGAAATTTGAAATCAACTTAGAGCAAAATGCTTACTGAAGTTGGTTTTAGATAGAAATCCACAAACTTTTCCTTGTAGCCGTAAGTCTTATTTTATGAGTGAAACGTTAATTGAATCACATTTTGCTGGTTTAGGATAGAGACGATTCTTTAAATGAAGCCAATGCGCACCATTACTGTGACGTCACAGTATTGAGGTAGGTCAGCAGTTGGACCAAAACAAACTTTTTTCTTATGGGATTTTACACAGTACAAGTTTTGATTTCATGTTTTAAGTTAATATTTCAACACTAGTACAAGTTTTATACAGTTCAGCTAAGCTTATTTTTAATACATTTTGGTATAATAAAGTTATTTTGAAATTATTATATTAAGTAATTTACCAATTAATTTCAAAATAACTTTATTATACCAAAATGTATTAAAAATAAGCTTAGCTGAACTGTATAAAACTTGTACTAGTGTTGAAATATTAACTTAAAACATGAAATCAAAACTTGTACTGTGTAAAATCCCATAAGAAAAAAGTTTGTTTTGGTCCAACTGCTGACCTACCTCAATACTGTGACGTCAGCAGTAATGGTGCGTATAACTATATCCGATTCTGCGCTTTTAATGCTCTTTATAGCAAGGTTCTTATCAATTGTGGTCTTGTTTCATAGATGGCGGAACTTACTAAATTTTCATTTATTTTCTTCCTACTAGCTACGTCGCTGCGTTATTCACCTTATGCATTTTTACCAAAACAGAAAACATGGTGAACAAATAGAAGTGTTGGATTTTAAAATTGTAAAGAATATAAATTTGCAATAAAAATATTTCAACGTGACAATGAATTTGCATTAGAAAACCGGAACAATGCAGAAAGCTTCTTCAACTTGGCGAGAGACAATTTTTGAAGCGTGTAATGAATTCCTATTGTTAAAAGGGCGCAATTCTTATATCGAACTTTAAGTTATTTGAAATAGGTTATTTCTAGTAATTCTCAACCATTTTTGATTTTATCGAATATCATTTCCATAAAATTAATACCACCAGCAGAACTCGGATATAGGGAATATAAAAGAACTCAAAAAGTTATAAGTGAAGTTGAAAAGTTTGTTTCAAACGTATGTTTGTTATAAGAAAATACTTTAATGTCAAATATCAAAAATTATTTATAAATAAATTTTTTTTGGCATTCAAAATTTTGACATCAATTTTCCTTTTAACTGCATGTATATCATAACGATTACAGAAGTCTTTAAAACATTATTGTAAATAGAGCAGCCTGTCTTATTTTCAGCTATTAATAGCTGTTTTTACTGCGTTACTTCTCAAGAATTTTAAAATAACCGTTTTAAATGCGATAAGCCACTCAAATAATAATTATTGATCACCTTTGTAACAGGTATTTTTGTTTTTTTATTGTTTATTCGGGCTTCATTGTGTTTTTGTTTTGATTTTTTAAACGTGGCGCAGTCTTGCTTGCTTTAGTTTTGCAGTTAACTCAACGAGGTCTTCCAAATGTAAAGTTTGGGCCCACCTTTTTTTTTAATGATGAGGATGATTAGAGTTTTTAATGTTTTGGACTATTTCCTAACCTGGTTTCTGAAAGCACTACTTGATAATATTCTATCTGTTTTAGTTAATTCGGCCTTTCTTTTGCTTTGGGATTGTTTTTTGGAAAATTAACCAAGTTTTTCTTTATACATTTCAAGTCAGTAAGGTAGGGTAGGCCACAATGAGAATTTCAAATGAAAAGGTTGATAAGTAAGTTTCATTTTGGATGTAATACATTTATTAAACCTTAAATTTTTCTAGATCAAAACCAACCTTCCCCAAATACGTGTAAATGAGCTACTATGAGACATACCCTTGGGTCTACTATACCGAAGCTCCAAATGCACTATACACTACCGCCTCCTCTGAAAAAAAAAATTGAAATCAAATGTTCGAAGTAAAATAAAGATTTTTGAAAAAGCAGAAATCACACCCAAAATACATCATTTGACATTAAACTTGAAAATCTTAAAAAGTGAGAGAGATTTGGTATAGGTAATATACTATTTTGAGTACAAATTAGTGTCCTAGTTTAATAAAATTTGACAAGTACTGTTGATAAATTGTTATTCTTCTTAAGATGATATATTGACTCATGTATAAATAAAGACGTGAATAAAAAAATAGATCAACCAACAAAGAAATATATCGACAGAATGATAAACAAGCACTGCAAACAAATGGTATTGGAAAAAAATATCACCTCTAAACACATTTGCTATTAAAATATTACATTTGATATAACAACACATCTCCGTAATATGTATTCTATTTTATTGCTGCAAGACTCAAATAAATTTTATATGTATTCCAGGGCAGATAATAATTTTTAACTTGTTGTGTGGAATTTATTGCAATTCATTTTTTTAAGATCAGTTTTACTGAATATATTTTTTAAGTTTTGTTTTTAGTGCAATATAATTATATGTATATTCATTACGACCTAGCAAATCTGAATATCTGAACTCAGATACTTTGATTGGTACTTGCAAGGCCACTTGTATTGCTTGTTGTGTACTTACAAATTTACGAATTGGAATTGGAAACAAAATATGTACATACCATTTGCGATTTTTTGTAAGATTTACAAATAAAAAAATGAAAAGTATAAAGAAAGATTTAAAAAAGCTTTTAGTAAAACAAAAAATGCACTAGAAAAATAATCAAGGAGCAGCAGCATCAATAGTTTCTTAAAAAAGGTATTTTACTTTTTAGTGCGTTTTCATAAAAGCTTTATTTAAAACATTTTTCATATACTTTTTTTAATTAACACGAAATTAATTATTAAAAGGTAGAATTGCTTCTATTGCGAAAGAAAATTCACTGAAAAGTTCAAATTAGGACAAATCATTCTAAAATAAATTATTTTAAATCTGTTGGTGTACTTTTGGATTATTTCTGAATATAATAAACTTTAAATAATTAATAGTATATTATTTAACGAGGAGTTTAATATACTATTATTACTTCGCTTCCAGACATAATACGGAAATTAATAAATTGATGGACAACAATAAAAAACTTCGTGGTATAAAATAACAGTTAAAAATATATAAATGTTCGTAAGCAAGTTTTGCGAGTTACAGATCATTTTTTTTGAAAATTTAAAAACCGAAAATTCAGTTATAAAAAAATTGAAATTCCAACAAAATATCGTATGAGCAGAAATTATGCGAGCCGTTGCCGCTGCATTTGGCATACAGATTATGGCCTATGGTGTAAAGGAAAGGGAGATCTGGAATGTCTCTGCTTTTCCCATAGCGCTACAGAAGATCAGACACAGATGGAATCAGAGTTTCAGTTGGTGTGCATATTTTATTGAGCTCTGTTATCAGGTTTGATCATATCAAAATGAATTACTTGAAGAGCTTGATAACTAGTCCTAAACGATATCGAAAACGACGAACACTTACCTGACATCTGGTGGCCTATATAGGTAATTCCGTTTTAAATTAGATATAAATTAAATTTTTTAAAATGGTGGAGACGTCATGAGGTTGGAAAAAATGCAAAAGAAGTATTGGAAGTTCATTTTAAAACTTCCAGCAATTAATATCTCAAAAACCAAAAGTCAGATGAAAAAATGTTTCGGACAACAGTTGTATGATAGCGAGGGGGAAAGAATATTGCATAATTGTTTTTTTTAATTTATTGAACTTTTCACGGTCATTTGAAGGTCAACTTTGTTTTTTAAATGGCACCTTATATTTATTTTAGCATATTCATATGTAACCAAAATTACTACTACGATGAATAATGGCAATTTTCACCAAACCTGGGATAGGTCTTCTCCAGTAATTAACAATTTCTGTGATGAAACCCAAGATGTTAAACTAGCTCTTAATGCGGAGGCAAGAGCGTTGATTTAAAAAACAATGACTCCAAGAAGTTGTTGCTAACACATTGACAGTTTCAGCGGAGTTGGAAAAGAAGACAGCCGCTACTCGTCTCAATATTGTCCTTCGTGGAGAAACAAGTAGTCGATTTTCCCAAAATCAATTTAAAAATAAAAAAATCTTACCCCACTGCAAAATAGGTTGAAAAATCCTAATTAGGCACCTAAAGAAACTTGTCTCGGGTCACGTTGGTGTATCACAAAATAATTCTCTCCGGATTCTAATTCCTCTACACGGCCTATTTTCTTAAGTAATCGACCGGGTAATTGCACTCCCCTTCACGGACTTGCAAATCTACACCTACGTACTATAAACTCTAACCTAAGACTAACTTAATTCTAGCGAGCGCCCGCAGCAATAAAAGTGGCGCTACAAGGCAATTCTTTCATTAGCGGCACGGAGCAAAGGGCAAATGGGGCGCTCCAACAATTATTAGCAATAAATTGTTGCACATATTTTGCATTAAAAAATAAACAAATTTTGTTGGAAATTTTTTTTTATCTGACATTAGCTAAAAAATATAAGGTGCCATTTAATTCAATAAATTAAAAAACAATTATGCAATATTCTTTCCCCCTCGCTATCATACAACTTTGACGATTGTATTTTCTTCGCAAAGAAGAAAAACTAAAATGGCAGAAAAAAATATATGAGGAAGATAAAGATTCAGAAAATAAATAAATATTAAATAAATGTTTAATAACTATTAATTTTCCTATAAGTATATTTTTCAATTAAGCTTTGTTGATAAACCTACAAAACAAACTTACAAATTTTAAAAATCCCTATATTGCATAGGCTTTTCCATCAATCGAGAAACCTTTTCGTGAGCTTCATTGCTCACGAACAAGTACTGCACTCGATCGATCGGTAAAGGATCCATAGAGAGCGTTCGTATCGATATCGAAGCGTATTGAATACCGATTTTGGCACTTCTCGATCGATCGAGAACTTAACGATTCGATGGATCGAAAAAGAACGTTAGTGAATAGGGGTTGGTTGGTTGGTTCGTTCGTAATAACGTTATTAATAATAACGTTTTTAACGTCGTTAAGTAAAATTATTAAACATTTAAACGAAAATCAAACAATGTCTTCAAGATTTATGAATCAAAAACTTAAATTTCTAAAAATATAATTATGTTTTAGAAATGTTTTGTAATATTTCATTAATTAAGTTTCAATTTTGTGTCGCACAAATAAAGTTGTCATAAGCACAAGAACTAGATCTCTGATTTTTTTGTTTTCCATTACATAATTAATTTTTTACATCTTTTTAATTACTTTCCAAATACTAAATTAACGCTGTTTGTTTCAACTTTGAAAATGCTTTTACAATGCGAGAATTAAGATTTCTATAGCTACCACTTTCTGCTCTAATTATTACTTAAACACTTCTAAGTTGAGGAAACTAGGAATAACGTTGAATAAAATTTACTTAATATTTTTTAGTACACTAATAGTAAATCTTCAATTTTACTTTAGATAGCATTTATTTGGATGCTCTGAATAGCTCGTAGTACATTCTTAACAGTGGCGTAACAAGTAGCTGAAGGACTCCTTTGCGAAGTTGTTAATGGGAGTTAAGATAAAAATAACAAAAAATAATAAATAAAATTTGTATATATGTATGTTTATGTATATGACCCATAATTTTAAGATGATTTTAAGATTTTAAGATTTTACAATAAACCCAAGCGCTCTGCCTGTTATTTCAATAATTTCGTGTCAAACAAAGTTTCACTTTTAATTTGAATAAGACAATATATAATACCAATATTATAAATATTAAAAATTAATTACAATATATTTTTTTGAGAATATTGAAGAAGGTTTCAGCCGGGCCTGTGTGCATCGCACCCACCGCACCCCGGTAGTTTCGCCTCTGACTCTTAAATAGTATATTATGTAAACTGTTGAATAGCGTACTTTCATTGTCGGCGCCGGCGTTCTGTATAAACCAATCTTTAGTAGGATCAAATGGGAAATACCTACATAATATTTCCAGATGCCTTTATCGGTGCATCATTTATGTTGTAGTAAAAATCATACTGCGAATAAAGTACGAACTTGGTTTCAATGAAGTTAAATGATCTTGAATTCATATATCTACTAAAAAGAGCTGTAAGATCCAAGCTTGGAACTAACACCATCAATCTCAAGCAAGGCTAACTAATTTACCTAGTATGCAAACTGTCCAGGTTTTCTGGATTTCCAAAAGAAATAATTAAATAATAATTGCATATAAGCAAATTAAGAAAACATAATATTTATTTGTTCCTTGCTTTAATAAAATACAATGCACGATGTGTTGCATCATAATATATAATATTTTAATAGTGAATATGTTTCAAGGTGATATATTTTCCAATGCCATTTGTTTGCTGTGCTTATTTATCATCCTGTCTGTATATATCTTTGTTGGCTGATCTTTATAATTCGTATTTTTATATATTTCAAGAAAGAAAATGCATTTGCTCTTTTCTGTCTCCATTGTAAATTTTATGTTACTATCAGGTCCATTGAATATTTTACGATGTGACAAGAAATACCAATAAAATTTTCGGCTCCTGAAATAAGAATCAATTTTGATGGATTACTAAGACTTCGACTTAACCGCAAACAAGATTTTACTAAATTTATAGACAGATTTGCTAAGGGTAACTGTACATTTTAAAAGTTAAAGAGCTCAAGAACTTTTCTTTCTCTATGTAAATCACAAATGAAATAAAAAACATTGATATTCAAAAGTTATACGATATCAAATCAGATAGAAAACAATGCAGAATAAATTTTATTCATCAAAGGAATGAAAAAATATTTCTTTACCCTTGGGTTTAACAAGTGAAATATTCAATTAATGATTCTTCGACTTCATCAAACTTGATACATCTGCAAATTGAAACCAAATCTTCATACAAATTTTATAAAGGTAATTTTGGTAATGTCAGCACATAGTACATTTTGAATATATTAGTTATCTTACTAAAAATAATATTTAATCTATTATTAATAATTACCAACAATTTGCTGTAATTTCTACAAGATATATTTACTTATTTCCATAGAAAATCTAAATTATTTGTTTAAAATAAACATTGATTTTTAACTTTATTTTAATCTAAATAATAATATAATCATTTAGTAGGTACCTAATAATTCAATCCAGTAGCGGATTTACACATTTGCCGCCAGTAGGCTATTTAAATTTTGACGCCTCTACCGACCTCTACAAGTGTCAGTTCCTAGATTATTTTTACAATCTAACGATTTAGTTAAGATTGCACAAGAAATAGTTTTTGAGTATATTTCTGAGGTTCAATCATGTATGTACTACTAATAAGCAGTGGCGTAGCTTTCATATGGCAAACCAGGCCCGGCTCTCCCGAGGTTAGGGGCCCTAGGATCCTCTGTCAATACTAACTATTTGACCACCGATTTTTAAAACAGGAAAGATACTAGGGTGGTCTGAAAAGTTTCCGACCTCAACATAAAGATGGCAGCACTTGTCAACAAAAGCTAGGGAATTTGTTTGCTCATACTTTGACAAGTACTCACCATTTTGGACTCGCAGTTTTGTTGCTTGAGTGAGTTGATATGAGTGTTTCTGTGAAAATGGATAAAATCGAGTATCGAGCTGTTATTAAATATTTGGTTTGCCTACAAAAATCAAAGACGAGTTGGACACTGTGTACGGAGATTCTGCACCATCGTTTACCACTGTGAATGGATGGGCAGCTGAACTTAAACGTGACCGTACCAGCTTGGGAGACGATGAACGTTCGGGACGTCCAAAATCTGCAACCACTGACGATAACATTGCTCAAGTTCATCAAATGATGCAGATGTTAGAGAGATAGCAGAGGCTTTGAATATTTCCAAAGAACGTGTTTGTCACATTTTAAACATCGATTTAGGCATGAGAAAGCTATCTGCGCGTTTACTCACTTTGGACCAAAAACGTGTTCGAATGAACATTTCTACCGCTCTATTTTGGCGCAGATTAATTACTGTGGATGAAACTTGGATACACCATTATACTCCAGAAACAAAAATTCAAGCATTCAATTCAATTCAAGCAAAATTCAAAAAAGAAGGGAGAATCGGCTCCAAAAAGGCAGAAACTGTTCCTTTGGCTGGAAAAGTGATGACGATTGTTTTTTGGGATAGTCATGAGGTTATCTACAACAACAACAACTATTTCAGGAGCATACTGCGCAACATTACTTGACAAACTGAAGGCAGAAATATTGGAAAAACGGCCACATTTGAAGAAAAAAAAATTTGTTATACTAAGATAATCCGCCGCCTCACACTTCCCAGGTTGTTATGACTAAAATCCACTGCTTGACTACCCCCCATACTCAACTGATCTAGCCCCAAGCGATTTTTTTTGTTCCCTAAGCTAAAAATTGCGTTCGGAGGTCATTAATTTTTAATGCGCATTGCGCTTACTTACAGTTTAAAAACAATACATTAATTGTCTTGTAACAATCCGGCTGATGATGAGATGAAATTCACTTAAGTTTGAATTGTCGATTATCCCGTCGTATGAAATCTTATTCATTAGTTCTGACTCAGTGTACAAAAGAGTTAAGGCGCTTAGCTTTTCTTAGTTTAATGTAGATCTTAAATAATTTTTCACTCGTTTTAAGCCAAAAAAGCTTCTCTCACCCAAACAATTTGTTGCTGGTGTACATACAGCCATTCGAACTGCTATATTATCCAAATTTGGATAAACATTTTGCAAATTCAGATAAAAAATATTACCTCTCACTTTGACATAAAATACATATTACAGGGTTTCCACTCGTCTGGAAAACCTGGAAAAGTCAGAGAATTAAAGATTTTTTAATTTTTTCAGGGAAAAGTCAGGGAAGTTTTTATTTTTAGCTTCAAGTCAGGGAAATGAAATGTTCAATCACGGAAAAAATTAAATTTTTAAATTTTAAAATTAAATCCTTTTTTCACGTTTTTTTTTTAGTTGTAAATTGAGTAAAATCTGGAAATAAATTCGAAAATTGAAAGTTTCAGAAAGAAAATTTATTTTTTTTGTAAAATTGTAAAATAAATTCATTTGTGTTTATAATGTATTTTCTCGGGTCTAACGTTACCAATGTTATCTTCAGATTTATCAAAAAGTCAGGAAAAATTTAAATTTTTAGTCAGGGAAAACCTGGAAAAGTCAGGGAATTATTTTCAGTTAGGGAATAATAATTATTAAAAAATATTAATAATATAATATTAAAAAATAAATTTAGTAATCAATACTAAATTTGCACAATACTTGCACAAAATTAACTGGCCAACTACCAATACAAAATTTAAATATATTTATTAATAACAATAAATTATCTATATATCGTATATATAAAATGAATTGCAAAATGTATGACTCATCATTACTTGAGAACGGCTCGACGGATTTGGCTGATTTTTTCGTGAGTTGTTGTCTACATCTTCGAGAAGGTTTGTGTGTAAAAAAAGTTCAAAATTCGCGAAAAAAATTTTAACAGTACCAAGAACAAAGGGTTTATCGGTACTTAAGGATAGCTACTTAGGGATAGAAGTACTTAAAATTACCTGAAAATATATTAAGGGTAGGTACCAGTGGCGTAGATATGAACACCACCTATATTTATTTTACACAAATCTACACAGTTAGAAATATTTTGTAAAAATTAACAAAAATAAAGAAGTCACTTTTTTGGAGTGAATAACAACAAAATTTTTTAGTTAACTTTGCATTTCTAAAGATACACATTATTGTTATCCATAGAAGTCAATTTGACACAAAATATTGTAAAATGGACATATTTTTAATGCTTATATTACTTTCTTAGAGTAAACTAATGGAATTTTGCAAAAAATTTTATCAATTATAAATAATATTAGTAGCGTTATTATTGACTCTATTTGTTGTTGCCGATTTAACAAAAATAAGAGTGGACCTGTGGGAACTCCGCTTTTTTGTTATTATGACAAAATATTTCTAACAGTGTATGTTTTACAAACCCTTTATAAGTAAAACACCAATCACCACTGGCGTATTTAGAGGAGGGCAAAGGGGCAATTGGAATTCGCTCGGCTCCGCTAGCGCTCCGCCTTGCAAATGCAAAAATTGCTTGTCAAACAAAGCTTCACTTTTAATCCGAATAAGACAATGTACTATTACACTTTCGCATTTAATTATGACCGGAACTTTTGTTGTGAGCTGATTTCGATATGACTTCATACCCATGTAGCACAAAATGTTGGCGCAATATTGCAAGATTCAGCCAATATAGGTCCAATATTGTCTTTCAATGTTACGCCGATATTGAATATCAATATTGCACCAATATCAGAAGTATAGGTTGGTGCAATATTGCCCCAATATTGATTACCAATATTGCCTCCTTATATTCAGCCAATATTGTTTTCTAATATTGCCCCGATATTGAAAATCAATATTGCAGCAATATTGGGAGTAGGTTGGTACAATATTGCTTCAATATTGATTACCAATATGTTTTCCAATATTGCGCAGATATTGAAAATAAATATTAGACCAATATTGGGAGTAGGTTGGTGCAATATTATGCCAATATTGATGACCAATATTATCTGCCGATGTTCAGCCAATAATTCAAAATCTAACTTTCAATGACTATGTGAGTTAGCTATTTAAATTTTTTCAAATTTGGTAATTGACTTGATTTGCTATTCAGTAATCAGAATAAGCAAAATATTGTTAATAAGTAGTACACACTCTAAAAAATGGGGGTAATTTTACCGGTGGAACTTTACCCACTTAATAAGAGTAAAATTAAACTGTAAAATTCCAGGTTTTGGAAAAATTACCCTGTTCAACTGAGTAAATTTACCCAAAAATTAAGGTAATTTCATTTTTTACTCTAAAATAATGTAATATTACTTTGAAAATAGGGTAAATTTACCCTGAAAAATGGTGGTAATAAAATTGCCTCCATTTAATAGGGGAAATTTACTAAGTTATTTGTAAATATCATTTACAACATTCTTGCGAAAATTACCCAGTTTATAAGAGTGAATTTACCTTAAAAATAGTGGAACAAAACATAGTCGACAATTTTTAAGGTAAATTCACCCTTATAAACCGGGTAATTTTCACAAGAACGTTGTAAATGATATTTACTAATAACTTATAGTAAATTTCCCCTATTAAATGGAGGCAACTTTATTACCACCATTGTTCAGGGTAAATTTACCCTATTTTCAGAGTAATATTACATTGTTTTAGAGTAAAAATGAAATTACCTTAATTTTAGGGTAAATTTACTCAGTTGAGCAGGGTAATTTTCAGATCTAAAATTAAACCTTGAATTTTACAGTTTAATTTTACTCTTATTAAGTGGGTAAAGTTCCACCGGTAAAATTATTGCCAAAAAATTAATTTGCCAAATTAAATTTCCAAAAAAATTAATTGTAATACAAATACTTAAAAAATGTCGGCAGTTGATCGGTTAACTTACTAGGCTCAATTGTAACAAAATCTGTTAGTCAACGTTTTAGCTCTAAACCTATTACTAATTTATAATGTCGCTAGGGGTTGATCGGCATTTTATAAATTGATTAAAATTATTAGTTTAGGTATAGAAGAGTTTAAATTTATATTAAATTTTAGAAGGTGCTTGTGTTTCTATAACAAGGCTATCTATTTTATAAAAAAAAGCAGATTTGTAATGCGGCTACGACAGATGTAAATGTATTTTCGATATCTTTGTATTAGTATTCTGCAATATTCTACATTTCTGTAATTAGAATAACTTTGTATTCTGTTTCAGCATAAATGCAAAGGGTTTTAATTTTATGAAAACATTTTTTAAACAGCAAAGTGAAATACCTATTACAGATATTGCGTGCTTATAATGTATTGATGAATTATTGTATGTGACATTAATATCGGGTAGTTTATTTAAAAGAAAGGATAATTACGTATCTCTTTGTCACAATCTATATAAATTAGTTTTATATCGCAACAATATTGTGTGAATTCAATACACGTATATGAATTTTTCGTGCACGCGTTTGCTTAATTATGTTCAAAGCGAACACTTATTACATTTTAGAATTGACAAACTTTTTTAGTACACTCGGTAATTTAATAAAAAATTATTAAGTATAAGATACACGTTTATCAAAATAATTTAGTAATTGTATCACCAGCATCATAATTAAGGCTATAATTACAAACTAAATTAATATTCTTTTTAATTTTCGAAGTCAAACATTGTAAAAGCAATAAATTAATTCAATTCTTTATTTATATTATCGAAAGCGTTCATTATTCCAAACACGCAAATAAACCAGAATATCCAGAGAATCCTTGCAACTTACGGAATGTAATGCAAGACTCTTTTCAAAATTACTTTTTTTTTCTTATCTTCTTCTGTGCCGAGATTTTTCTCACCATACAAAAATAATATGCGCACCAGGCATGGACAAACCAATCTAAAATTAATTATCCCTTATTTGGTGTTAAAAAAAATTACAGTTGAATAATAATTACTTTTTCAAAAAATATAAAAAGCTGGACAGATGTATAAAATTATCTATTATACTATTCATCTCATTAAAATACGTAAAAATGTTTTTTTACGTATGTTTTTTATGATGATTTTCATGTTTTGTATTTATATATTATATTTTTATAGTTTAATTTTTTTTTAAATTAAAAATATTAAAATCGAAACTTTTGCTGGATTAGATGTTCTGTGCAATCGACCATTAAAATACTATGTTTAAAGATAGCAAATATGCCCTAGGGTGCAAATTCGCTACAAAGTACCTCATCATGAAGCACAACAAGCTTTATTATTAAATAAATGTTTTCTATTTTAAGCACTACTTGATAGATTATTTTTTACGTTTACAAAAATTATTGATTTACCTAGAGATTCTTTTACTAGATACAAACATTAAAATTTGGTGTCAATTCCACTTAATACAATAATAAAGAAAGATCCCACCAAAAGCATTTAATTAAAATTCAAAGATATACAAAACAATTAATTTAAGACCAAGTTTTGATTAAATTAATACCAAAAGAATATAACAAAAAAAGAAAAAGGTATTCTACAAATTAAATACAGCCTAAGTATAAATTTCATAAATGTTTGCGAAATTTTCATTTTTCTTTTATATTCACCGTCACCGTGTATTTTATTTGAAAACTTTTTATGCATTTTAGAAAATTCGAATCATTCTGCGAAAACATTAATATACAAACGAACGATTTTGTTCCAGGTTTACAATCTCTGTACATTATCATTTAACCTTCCTTTTGCTGTTTTTATTAATTTTTGTAATATTATAATGTATACCCTTGAGAAAAAGCTTCTTTCTTACGGATTTGTTTAATACACCTAATAATAGCACCAAATAAGGGAACGTACCCATACTACCTGACCCATATTTTGCAATTTTTTACCCCCTCCCCTCGGTGACCACCTGTAGTATATTTTGCGCGCCTAATCATGAAATCACTTGCACTCGGAGTCAAGGTATACCACCTGACGGTTGACTTAAAACTGAGTTTAACTATGCCTTATCATTAGGAATTTGTTCAAAATTAACTAAGATCAGAGAGAAGAATTTTACTATAAAACCAATAGGAAGAGATTAAGTCGTACAAACAAGCGGAATTTATTTTTAATTGAAAGTAGGTAGCCTAATGAAAATGACTTAACCCAAGCAACAAAATGTAGTCTTATAATAGTTGGTAAATAGTTATTACAACTTATTTTTAAAACTTGTGACTATGTATAACAGTCGTATATTGTGCTTATAAACTCTTATTTGACGTTTGTATCGCATAATTGGGGAATCTATACACCTACAAATCAACGTTTTACAGAATCCTTTACAACCGTCACAATCCCCCTTAAGAAACCATAATACGACGTTGTAACAACTGCGTATCTAGCCTGGTGACATATTATGTAGAAGCTACACTAATTATTCTAGTAAATCGTTAATACAACTAGTATTATTACGTTTTTACAGGCGCTATAAAACTAGTGATATAGTGAACATTGCTATAACTTATAAACAGTATATATAGAAGCGTTTCAAAATAAGTAAATCATACTTAAAGTAGTTACAAAATATAATCTCTTTATTTAGTGGTGGTGACTATTATAATATTTACAACACTGGAATGGAAGATGGTCGTATAATAAATAATACCAAAATAATTCCATGATTCAATTTTGTGACTCTGAGGTCATTAATTCTTTAAACGAACGTATGTTTTGTGTCAAACATTTCTATTCTACTTCTGAAAAATTAATGCGCTTCAGTTTTAGAATAAAATGGGCATTTTAATTAATTATTGTAGTTTAAAATTTTAGCAAAATTCATTGTTTTTTGCGACACACTTCCGGTAAATGATCACTTTACTAATAAGATTTCCATAAAAGTGACTTTAATCGTTCCCAATTGAACTTATCTAACATTAATAAATTTTGTAAAATAATGTCCGCCAAAGACAGATCTTTAAGTTCAAGAAAATGCATGGCGTCGTTATTTTGTGGTTGTACAGCAACTCTTTTAAAACTAAAGAATACAGAGGCGGAACATTACTTCTCAATGTTTGGTAAAATACATCTAAAAATCCTGCTTTTTTCTATTTTATTCTGTACCAAAATTTTTTATATGTACATAACCATGTCTGCAAACGGTGCCTTTGCACAGGGCGGCAGATTTCTGATGCGGCAAATTTTTTTTTGCATTTTAAATTTTAGATATCTTTATTATTAAAAAAAAAGTGGTACTTTTCCCGTTACTTCGGCCGTTAAGGGCGGCGGCATAGTCTTAAGCTGAGCTACATGCACATGCGATTTGCGGAATGCGATTTTTGTTTTGATTGGTTAAAATTGAATGTAAATTTAAAATTTGGTTAAAAGGTCTGTTCGTTTGCTTGCACTAACTTGAACCGAGCAAGAAAAGAACCAATCAACTAACGTTTTAAGTACTTATCCAAATATGTTAAAATATATACAGGGTGTTCTATTTAGAAAAATGTAATATTGTGGTTTTGTATCATTTAAAATGTATCACTCGATATAATATAATGAAAAAATATTTTTAAGACATTTGTTACAGAAGTAGCATCACGATATGATCGCGTCACCCGAATGTATCCTCCTGTATCTATATTAGGTATTTGAAATGTGCCCCTAGATGCTTTCCTGTGCTTACAATATACTACCTCTACCAATTTAAACAAAAATACTAATGACTGGATTTAGTAATTCTAAGTAATTACTACATTTAATATACCCGTAAAATAACAGACATATGCCTAGGTTTTTTTAATTTTATAACCCCCCCCCATGGAAAATGTCTTACTACGGCCCTGCTTGAAATTAACTTCGGGTGCAAATAACAGAACTTAACTGATTTACTGTTTTAATCCCTCTTTATCTGTTATGTATTGAATTTTGCAAAGATGTGTTCAAAAGTTCCTAATTTTATTACCGTCTTTACACTCTTAAAAAATTTTGTTAGAAATAAATTCTTCAAAATGCATCCGAATTTAATGCGATTTTTAATTAAAATATGTGTACCTATAATGGGGTAGTTATAGATATACCATTGCTATAAGCCTACCAATTTAGGTTTAATTTTATTCTTCATATTCATATAAATATTAGAGAAAAATCAAAAAATGCACCCACACTTTTTAGAACTGAAGTGTTTTTAAGTTATCACAAATAAAATACACTGCAAGTACAAAATATTTAAAAACATTTTAGATTTAAAAAGTGTGTGCATTTGTTGGTTTTTCTAAAATATTGCCTCATTTCTTAAATTTTGTTCGATAATTTAAATATACCTAATGCTGCAATATAAAATTTCAATGCTTTCAACAACTTGTGTAATAAGTCTTTCCGCATGTTTCAGGTTCTACATGTTACGCCACTGGGTTTCTCTTACTAAACAGTTTTGCTGAGTTTTATATTAGTTATATAATGGTCATAAAGACTTTATTAACACTGTAATTATAACCGTCTTATATCTTTCCTTATACAACCATTTACAACTACTATGCGTAGTACAGTTAGTGGCGTAGTAAACACTGCAAAAGTGTTATCTCTTTGAAAGCAATTGACCTTATGAATTTAAAACATATATGTATCACATATTTGCAACTAACGAACCGGTCGCTTTTATGGGTGGTTCTTTGCATACTTCGCACTCTGGTATTCTAAGCGGAAATGCAACTCTCTCGCTTACTTATGTATGATGTATGTATTCAGAGAAATGTCTATCTCACCTTTTAAAAATAAATTTTTCTTTATTTCATCCTTTGCTATATACAGTTCTTGTTATTTGGGCTCAAAATGGCGTTTAATTTTAAAATAGTAAAAACGGTGGAAGATGGAAAAGTTTTTTTTACAACAGTTCCAGAATGCTGGGTGTTTAACGAGAAGGTCTTATATTTTCCACCTGAAAATAGTAATTGGACGGATTTAAGAAAAGTTGGTAGCAAGCCTACTTTAAATTGTAAAAAATTCGTCTATTACATTATAGCATTTGAGTTATTATCAACTACACAATTAGCTGAAGAACCACTTGCATTTTCAAAAACGTCACCTAATGAATAATTATTAATACGATTAGGTGATGAACATTTTGTGGTTGACGATTTGTTTATTTTTTTGCTATAAAATTTCACTTTTCTATAATAGTCACTTGTAAATTTATAAGGTTTTCTTCGCGTAAAATGTTGCATTTTTATTCCTGATCAAGTAATGATGCGTATCGATATTAAATTTGTTTTGTTATTTAGAAGCACTTTTCAATTAGAAATATAGTTATTAACGTCTTTAAAGCTATAATGAGTTATTTAAACTATAATATAACCGTTTTAAAGCCGGTAGAATAAAAACGTTTAAAACACTTATATATATTCACTAAAATCAAACTGCTTTATAAGATACAAAAGCAATAGTTGTATAAACGTTATATAAACTTATAAGCAATAGTCGTTATTATAGGAACTTAATTGACCACGTTTTAACGTTTAAATAACTACTAATTGAAACTGTTGTAAATATTACATAGAAAAGCTACTCAACGACGTTGACATAACCAAAAATTAAGTCCACTAGTAAACTTAGCTTTTGAAACCCCTTTAAAGCGATAATAACACCAAGTTTTAAAACCGTTATAGTTCACGCTAACCAAAAGTTGCAAAGCGGGCTAATAAACTAAATTTAGTGTTATAAGAGTTTTTATCTTTTTAGTTATATATCCTATGTACAATATAAGTTATAACAACGTTATCTCTGGTTATAAAACCTTTCTTAAAACCCAATGTTGCTTGGGAATCAAAATGTGATAATCTAAATATAATAACTAATAATTCTATAGATGAATAGTTACAAATTGTTAAACAAATATTACAGAACGGTGTTAAGAACATAGCTTAGAGCGCTGTTCAACTTCTGGAGCCGCCCCTGTGTTGTATTATCATGTATCATGTATGATTGTATGTATCATGCATTTTCACACTGGATAATAAAAAATTTATTACGTTCATATTTCAGTACTTTATTAACATTTAAATTTTTAATTAATTACATAAAATAATTAATTGTTTATTGATTAATATTTGCGAGATATGCATTGGTAGTAATACAGCAGTTTGGTGGCGTCAAATTAAAATTCGAAAATGAATAATATTTTTATTTACTACTTCTACGATAATATCTTAGGGGGGTGAACTTGGGGTACATTTTTGTTTTTAATTTCTTTGATTGACCTTCTTTGAAAGTCAACTTTTGACTATTTGTCACTTCCGGTTATTTTTTAAATTTCTGGTCAGATTAAGTTAGTCTCTCCGGTACTTGATTCAAAGTTTAACTACCAATTTTTGGACAAATCTATATATATAAAAATGGATGTATGTATGTATGTATGTATGTATGTTCCTTATAGACTCCTAGACCGCTTGACCAATCTTTATGAAATTTGGTGTATAAGCTAATTACGATGCTGCGAAGAAGATAGGCTACTTTAGAACGGCTTTCAACAAACTTTAATAAAATATGTGGCAAATAGTGCCTATTCATCGGATCAACAGATCGACGGATCAACGGATCGACGGATCAACGGATAATTGGATTAATTTCCCTATATAGGACATTACCCAAATGTAAAAGCAACTACAAAAATCCTGATTGGCTGTGCGAACGTGCAATTTTAGCCCCCAAAAATGACGTTGTGAACAAGCTGAATGAACAAATTCAATTGAAATTGCCCGGACAATCAGTCAAATACAAATCAATAGATACACTGATGGAGCAAGAACAAGCAGTCAATTATCCTACCGAATTTCTAAATTCACTAGAGCCACCTGGAATGCCACCACACACATTGAGATTGAAAGTTGGGTCACCGGTTATACTCATTAGAAACTTGAACGCGCCAAAACTGTGCAACGGAACCAGACTGGCCATAAAAAAATTGACACCAAATTTGATCGAGGCAACAATCATCAGTGGCAAATTCAAAGGGGAAGATGTGTTGATTCCCCGCATACCGATGATTACCAACGATTTACCATTCCAGTTCAAGCGGCTTCAATTTCCCTTGCGTCTTGCCTTCGCGATTACAATCAACAAAGCACAAGGGCAATCATTAACTATTGCGGGCTTGAATTTGGAGAATTCGTGTTTTTCACACGGCCAATTGTATGTTGCTTGCTCCCGAGTTGGCACACCAAAAAATTTGTACATTTATTCACCGAATGGAACTACCAAAAATATTGTGTATCCTTTAGCATTACGATAAAATAATAATAGACAACGTCCGTTGGGTCAGCTATGATAAATATATCTACAGAGTGTACCTAAATATTGTTACTTTGGTTTAAATAAATTTTATCATCCATTCTACCCGTTTTAATTCTTTTTCAGAATGTTGCTGCACGAAGTCCAAGAGCCTACATCAAAATACTTCAGGCATAAACAAAGCGTTTTATTTTTAATAACACCCCGAGTGAAGCCGGGTATCCATAACTATATATAGATAGACAAAAGAAAAACCAAAATTACTGTTTTGTTGTGTGTACGCATTGCTGAAGTCCGTTCGTATGAAACAAACGAGTAACGGAAAGCAAGATTGGAAAACGTTCGAGTACGTAGACTAATGCAAAGTATTTTATTTTTAAAGAGACCCCGGGCGAAGCCGGGTATCCAGCTATAATTTATATGGCAGAACGTTCGCCGAGTCACTTGGTATATTAATTCTGAGGCGGTACGATGTTCTAGAATTTTACAAATAATTTATATGGTTCAAGTTCTGAGGCGATACGAAGTTCGCCGGGTCAGCTAGTACATAATAAAATTATACAAAAAAAAACCAAAAGAATTGTAATTTTTTATATTTCAAAATCGTTTATGGTACCTGAGGGGTTAGTCAACTTTATCTCCTTGTATGTAAGTTATCTAACCGGTATGCACTGCTACTACAGCGATTTGTTGGTATCAAATTAACATTCGGAAATTAAATTTTTTTTTAATTAAATATTTCTACAATATTATGCAATATTTAATGCCTATGTTTTAATTAGGTATTAAATGTTTCGGGGGTAATTTCATTATTAAATAAAATTGTTTAATGTTGTGTATCCTGCTAACATCGATTTCAAACTAGTCGGATATATACGAAACTGCAATGTATATTATCTGTGTAGTCCGAAGTTTCTAGGTAAAGAGTCAGGCAGAACTTCACTCGCCACGAGATATCTAATGTTTCTTACACACTATTACCCTTAAGATTCTAATAACCTAAATATAGAGTTGCAACTCAAAAATACTTTAGAAACGACTTAGGCTACATTTTTGACCACTTGGTTTCTATTTTACATTTCTGGTCCACGACGGAATACTTGACTCTTTTGGGTACATGGTTCAAATCAAATTTTGAACCACGAATTTTGTGACAAGTATTACACAGTGGCATTCAAAATGTACTACTTTCCAATTGGTCTTCTCAATTTAAAAAATAATGAACATATTTTCTTAATAAATCAAAATTATAGGCGAGTATAAGACGAAGATCATACTGCACATTTCTCGCATGTCCAAGTCAGCAATATCTAATTTCTTCTAGATGTGTTGTTTACAATAATTATTAACACTAATTGACGATAACAGCATTTTTCTGCATAAGGTGAAATTGAGTAATTGCGCACTAACATTTTAATAGACTCGATTTTAAATGCTTTATAAAAGAAAATGCTAGAAAAAGTTTAAAGATAAGTACCAGCAGTATGGCTTGAAGCCTACACCAGCCGACTGGAAAGTGGGGAACAGCGGTTCAAATCCGGGTCACGTCGACTACACTGCTCTGTAATCGAAAACCCAAGATAGATTTGTGGGCTATGGGGAAGGCAACGGAAAACACCCCTTAATTAAATCCCATAGTACGTCAAAACAGTGTAACTTCAAATTCACTATTGAGGTGACAAAATATTCATAATTTATAACTTGCTGCATATTAATACACTAATAACGAGAGATAACACACTTGCGATTTTGATAGTGGGGTGCAAAATTACCATTTTAGAAACGAAAATTTGTAAAGCAGACGATAATTAACTACATATATTATGAATGTATAGTAAGTGTAATTTAAGTGTTATAACTTGATAATAAATACTTTAAACGACTCAAAAAATGCACACACACTTTTTAGAAATAAAATGTTTATTTTTAATTATCTCAAATAGAATACACTGTAAGTATAAAATATCTCAAACGTTTTCGTGTATTATCAGGCAATGAACTAAAAAAATTATTTTGAGAATCCGTTTAAATATTATTCGGGGTGGTGATAGTAGGAATTTTGGAAAGTGGTTTAATAGGGTAGGAGTATAAAGAATAATAAAAATTGCCATTTGGTGGTTTCTTAAAGAATTTTACAAAAATGTAAAGTCAAATGATAAAAAGAAAGTTTATTTTGTTAATATTTTTAAAATTGGCGCATTAACTTCACGGGGATAAGAGATGATTCAATCAGTTCAGGAGTTGAATATACCCAATAAACTGATAAGATTTAATATAATATATATTCGTAATTTGAAACTTCTTATCTTTCAGATTTTATTGTTTTTGGTTTAATACTAATTTAAAAAGTTTTATATATTATTGATGGGTTATTAATATTATTAGATTACGGACAGGTAAAACAATTAAAAGATGCTAATAAGTTTCATTCGTTTAATAAAAGTTAGAACTTTTTTTCACTAAGTTAAATTTAAGATTCTTAATAAAAAAAGTAATGAAATAAAATTATTAATTAAAAAATTATTAATAAAATAATTTATCCTTTACAGTACTTTAGTTTTGGAACATATTTTAATTGATATTCCAACAAATATATAAAATATTTGTCTTATCAATATTATTGTAATACAATTCTCATGGTCGTATATCAATATCAAGATATTATATATATATTGGGAGTATTGTGAAATAGAAGTGCCAGACGTATGGCCACGTTGTATTCACAGACGAATAAAATTGAAAATTTGTGTGTGTTTTAAGTAGAACCCTAAAAAATTAAAATGTAGTCAAAGTCGTTTCTACGGAGGATGTATATCTGAGAAACTACGGACTACAACAGTTTTGCTTGGTTTTTTGTATAGTACATAATGGGTACGTTCCACTTACAGCCCACGACGACCACGGTTGATCACGGGCGACTTTTAAGCGTTCCACCTAAAGCCGCAGTCACTGCGGTCGAGTTCAAAACGTCATCAAGGGCATGGCCTACCACAACCACGAGCCCCACTGTAAAGGTGGGATGCCGTAATCGTGAAATTTTTTTTGAGCGCAAATTTGAAAGTTTAAGAATGGATTCCGAAAAAATTGCATTTTATAATGCCGATAGTGAAAAAGTTTTTCTCTTTACATGCTGAAATCAAACGAGCCAACACCACTCGGTTTTTAGGTGAGTTTTTTTCGGTGTTTGTTTCTGTGTTGGAAGCGTTATTTTTGAATTTTGTCGGTTTCATATTGTATTTTCTCTTTTCTTAGTCTTGAGAATGGACCCATAAAGGCGTCCGAAACGTCGACAAACTGAGATAGCGTTTGATTTGCAAATCCCAGCCAACCTGCAACTTCCTTATCATATAAAATAACTAAACTAAAAATAACTAAAGAATATATTATTCTTTAGTTATGTAATGTAAATATGTAAATATTTATAGAAAAACAATTTAGTAATAATAATTTATTGTAACACCCTGTACTGTAAAATGATCAAAACTTTATAAACCTCTATGCAGCTTAAGGAATAAGAGGATTTCATTTAACCATTCAGACCATGATCCCGTCGGGACATCATTTACCCGTACCGTTGACCGTGGGACGCAATTTGCCATCTCCGATCTAAACATAGGTATATTTATTATTTTTAATTAAATTTATTTCAACAATGTTTCACAATCATTTTAATTTTAGAGAATGAAGTTCGTTTATTATTATGATGTAATGTTATCAATAGTATCGCTCACTTACATATAGAGCATGAAGTAATTGAAATATGAATTATAATAAATCATAACATTCAAATATCACTTTTGCGTAAAATTTACAGTGTTGAGACGAGTAATTCGTTAGTAAAATGCAAAACTGAAAGATTAAAGCAGAATAGCAGAATTCCGGGTCCTAGGTTCACTTTTAATCATAAAATTGATTACGACTTTACAGTTGGAACGCATTATTATGTATTTGTTCTATGAGCTAATACAATCTAAAACATAAATTTACTATAAATAATATTTGGCACAAATTTATTTTTAATTTTAATGTACATTTGATAAAGCATCGTACACGTTAATTTATAAATCTACATTTATATTAATTATGTAAGAAAAAAACGTAAAAACGCTATAATAAGCATGGTTTAAAAAAATTTAAGGGTTTGTCTATTAAGACATTCTATGTTTTTTTGTAGATTTTAAAATTTAATCTCCTACATCACGTTTTCTTACAATCTGATAATTGTTTTTTCAAAAATCAATTTCAAAGCTTATTCAAATTTCAAAAGTAACATTAAATTAAAATTTAATTTACTAATTATAATCAATTTAAGGAAGGGACTTTCACTTTTAATAATGTATATTAATTTGTATTTTTTGTATACTCCAATCAAATCCGAAATTATCGATTATTTATTTATTTTGTGATAGTTGTATACTCCTGAGTCAATTTTACTTTAGTTAGATTTTTTGAACTGCTATTCAGATATCAGATATCCTAAAAATCTAACTAAAGTCAAATAAACTGAGGAGTGTAAAACTATCACAAAATTAAAAAATTAATTTTTTAAGAATTAGAGTTAGACTAATCAATAACAAGCTAAAATTACAATTTTTTAAAGAACATACTTTAAGCGCCCCTTTACTACTCGGCGCCCCTAGGCAGCTGCTTAGTTTCTCTATTGGATAATCCGGCCCTGAATTTGTCACTGTTATTTTAAATTAATACTAAATTTGATGATCTGTAAATCTTTGTGAAGTTGGCATCCCATCTTCATCATTTTGATATAAAAAAATATTGAATCGTTAGGTTTTGAAAGGTTACTCGGTTTTAACGTTAGGTCGCTTCTGGTTTAAAAAAAAATTATTACCTTTTTGAAAGATTTTTGATTTTGTTTCTTGAAAAGAAAAGAGTTTGATTTTTTTGGAGACTGACGTTGATCCGGTTAACCGGACTCAAGTGGCTATTCTGAACTCTATAGTTTTAGTCCCTTTCTAGGGCCACTTCCCAACTAGATCTGAGTCCTGAATACTTCACTATTCGCCTGATCGGCATTAACAGGTATAATTAACGAAATGTTTTGTTAATTTCTATTTTGGGATATATTTAAATCTATACTGTTGACGGCCTGACAATGTGATTTATTGAAAGCTTAACAAATTAACCAACTTTCAACTTTCTTACCTTTCTTACCTAACTGCAGTTCGTGCATTTAAAGAAAAATGCATTTTTTCACAATTTCAAACTTTTCACTGGCTACATCACTCGAGACAAAATTTTACTAACCTGACTTATGCTGGCAAATCCATGAAGTGGGCCCTACCTATACAATAATAAATAAAATTTTTTGTTCATTGCAGATGAGAACGGTTTTCTTCAAATTACCTTTATCACTGTAGTCCTTTTGCCTTATTCCTAGTGGCCAGGATAGCTTCTTCGTTGTTCCTTCCAATAAACATAAGTCACTCACAAATCCGAACATTTTCACATTTTGTTTCACTTAAGTATTAAAAAGAAAATTGTTCTCGATTATTAAGAAAGCTTTCATCAAAATTCTTCACGATAATTCGAACTCGAAACACAACACTCTGGTTCGCGGAAAACTGAACATTTTTCCGAATTTTCTCCATACGATTACTTTTAAGCTGAATACATGCACTAGCGTTTGGCGGAATGCGATTTTTGTTTTGATTGCTTAAATTTGATTAAAAGGTTCAAATTTTACTAATCAAAACAAAAATCGCATTGCTCAAATCGCTAGTGCGTGTATTCAGCTTAAGGCCTTACAAACGAATGACTGATATGAGTCCGTACGGGGCACCGCGTCATATTTCGTATATAACTTTTTTTTGTTTCCTGTTTACAATTTTAATCGATTTTTGTCTATGAAGTTCCCCACTCTGGGCCGGCAGTCGGGCATTTTTGTAATCTTCATTTTCAAATTAGCAAAATAAAATATAATTCAAACTGGTAAAAATCGTACAGGTATTTTGTCATTTTTGTGCAGATAAAATTTTCGAACAGTGTAAATCTTCTCATTTGCCGCAACTTTTTGTAAATTTTGAGAAAATCCTAGATCGGTTTCATAGTTTTTGTTTTGCGCTTTTTATTAGTTTTTTAATGCCAATTTTAGACACTTAATTTTTTTTCGATTACCACCTGTACACAAAAATTAAATTTTAACTATTTACACCAATACGAAAATAAACAGCTTACGTTATAATTGACAATATAAACCAAAGTTTCATAATCACCGACCTTAAAGGTCCAAAAACCACGCAACTTTTAAAAATGCGTCTTTTTTCTATAGTTTCTATTTATTTCTATTTCTATTTAGAATTGCGACCTTTGTCGTCGAAAATATGCTACGAGTTCCATTTATGTCAAGTTTCGACCTGTCTGTGTAAAAGTGGAAAAATAATATGAACCTATTGTGTTTTATTGTAATTTATAGACAGTATATGAAAAGAAGACATTTTTTTATAAGTTGCGTGGTTTTTGGAACTTTTAAGCAGGTGATTATGAAACTTTGGTTTGTATTGTTATACTATTGTCAATAATAACGTAAGTTTTTTAATTTCTTATCGATGCAAATATTTAATAGGAATATTTAATTTTTGCGTTACAAGTGGCAATCGAAAAAACATTAAGTTTCTAAAATTGGCATTTCAAAACTAAGCAAAAGCGAAAAACAAAAACTATGAAACCGATCTGAAATTTTCAAAAACTTTACCAAAAGTTGCGAAAATTTGTCAGCAAATGAGAAGTTTTTCGCTATTAGAAAATTTTATCTCCACAAAAATGTCAAAAATGACAAAATACCTGTACGATTTTTACCAGTTTGAATTATACTTTATTTTGTTAATTTGAAAATGAAGATTACAAAAATGCACGACGGACGAAAGAGTGGGAAACTTATAGACAAAATTCGATTAAAATTGCAAACAGGAAACAAAAAAAAGTTATATTCGAAATATGACGCGGAGCCCCGTACGGACTCATATCAGTCATTCGTTTGTAAGGCCTTAAGCTGAATACACGCACTAGCGATTTGAGCAATGCGATTTTTGTTTTTATTAGTAAAATTTGAACCTTTTAATCAAATTTAAGCAATCAAAACAAAAATCGCATTCCCCAAAACGCTAGTGCATGTATTCAGCTTAAAAGTAATCGTATGGAGAAAATTCGGAAAAATGTTCAGTTTTCCGCGAACGAGAGTGTTGTGTTTCGAGTTCGAATTATCTTGAAGAATCTTGAACAATTTTCTTTTTAATACTTAAGTGAAACAAAATGTGAGTGACTTATGTTTATTGGAAGGAACAACGAAGAAGCTATCCTGGCCACTAGGAATAAGACAAAAGGACTACAGTGATAAAGGTAATTTGAAAAATACCGTTCTCAACTGCAATGATAACTAACAAAAATTTTTCTTTATTATTGTATAGGTAGGGATTTATAATGGATTTATAATGGATTCATGGATTTATAAGAAACTCAGGTTAGTAAAATGTTCCCTCCAGCGATGTAGCCCGTGAATAGTTTGAAATTGTGAAAAAATTTATTTTTCTTTAAATGCACGAACTGCAGTTAGGTAAGAATAGATATTTTCGATACAAGTTAGGAAAACTCACATTTTTCCATTCAAGGCGAAGGTTTACGATCGAGGCCGAAGGCCGAATTCTAAAGTATATTTTAATAAATTCATTCTGAATTATGTATAAAAATATGTTATTGGTTCTTTTTGAAACATAATTAGAAAAAATATTGTTCGATACTCGTGGAAAACCATCTTTTTTAATTTTCGGCTTTGCCTTGAATGGAAAAATCTTAGTTTTCTTAGCTTGTATCGAAAATATCTATTCTCGATAGGTTTTCATTGCTGGAAAGTTGGTTAATTCGTTAAATTTTCAATAAATACATTGCCAAGCGCTAAACCGTCAACAAAGCTAGATTAAAATAAAAATTAACAAAACATTTTGTTAATTGTACCTGATAATGCCGAGCAAGGGGATAGTGTGTATTTAGGACTCCCATCCAGTTGGAAAGCGGTCCCGAAAGAGACTAAAAGTATGGAGTTCAGAATGGCCACTTGAGTCCGGTTAATCGGACCAACGTCAGCCTCCAAAAAATTAAACTTTTTTCTTTTCAAAAATCAAAATTAAAAATTTTTCGAAAGGGTAATAATTTTTTTAAAACCAGAAGCGACCTAACGTTGAAACCGGGTAACCTTTCAAGACCTAACGATTCTATAATTTTTTATATTAAAATGATGAAAATGGGAGGCCAACTTCACTAATAGTGCGATTCTCTAACTCAAAACATTCTATAATAGTTATGTTAAGCTGTAAGATTGCATAAATGTTATAAATTGGTATTCTGTAAATAATTACATACCTGTTACTAACATTTCTAACTATCATTTTTTGTAACAGTGCACTTTAAGAATTGAATTTATCGCAAAATTATAATTAAAAAAAAATAATAATAACGATGACTAGATGAATAAATTAATTTTTTAATTTTGTGATAGTTTTATTCTCTTGAGTCGATTTGTCATTAGTTAGATTTTTGGAATATCTGCTAACATATTGAATAGCATATGCAATATGCATATGCGATCGCATAAGCGATATGCTAGCATATCGCTTAATAGATATCCCAAAAATCAAACTAAAGTGAAATTGACTCAGGAGTATAAAACTATCACAAAATAGGTCGGGGGAAGTCTGAGAAAGTCCGGGGAAGTTTGGGAAGTCCTAAAGGTACGTTTAGATCTGACACTTATTCCAAGAATTTTATGTCGGACAGTAAATATTAACAATGCTTAGCATTGTTAGCACTTACTGTCCGACATAAAATTCGTGCAATAAGTTCCAGATCTAAACGTACCTTAAGTAGTAGGAAGTCTGGTGTACAAAATTTTTGACCGTGGTTTACCCCTCGCGAAATTATTTTAACTTCAAATAAATTTTCAATGTTTGATATAAAAATGGAACACAAAATTCAAAAATATAATCAATCCAGTTGCGACGATATCGAATACATTTTATATTTTATACCTTCAAATTTACTTTAAAATACCAAACATTTTATAGTTCAATTAATATTTTCACAATATCCACATCCAAAGTTCAATCTTTAAATCAAAACATAAATTTATTCTTCAAAATTACAGTCTTTAAAGAAACATCCAAATTTGGCCAAATTTTAGGACAAACTAATTTCTAAACCATTCAAATGACTTACTGAAAATTTAAACTAAATTTATTCACCAAAATTGTAACTCAAATTCAAAAATCGCAAGTCAAAACTCACGGAAACAAAATTGTCAAGGCCAATATGGCGGATATGAGATAATTGTAAAACTCCCAACCTATTGGCGGGAGAGCTAGAAAACTCTGAAATATTTACAAAAATCATTAAATTTACAATTTAACCACAAAATTATATTATAATGCATACCACGGTATCAACCTTCATTATAACTTCGCGCTTAGCTGTAATAAAGCATTTTCTATCTCGGCACGTAATGTGCTATTATCCACAATCAGTTAGTAATCGACACATTCCTAAAATTTAATTTAGTTCAATTTACTTTATTTTTGTGACTATATCCGTATGGATATCTTCCTCAGCCGCTGCATTAGTAGAACTGAAAACTATATATAATATTATAAACATTCTTGGTTATTTTTATTAATCAAAGGCATATCTTAGATATGCTATGTTATAATATAATAAATAAATTTTCCAATAAATCATGTTATTATTATGCTATAACTTGCATAATACCTAGAGTAATAATTTTCCAACCCCAAGCAAAGTCTTTTGTTGCTCTATTACTTAACTAAACTAATTAAAATTCGTTAGATGTGTCGATTAGTGAATATATTAATTAATTCTATACAATAACTTCATACGTAATTCATCTTATTGGTACGGAAATATTACGAGTGAAGGAAGTAATAATTGAGATAATATATTAAAATTATAATATGAATCATTAGATGTGTGCAACCACGTTACAATCTCAAATTTTGTATTTACGTTTTATAGGTAAATATTTTTAAAAATAATTTACGTACCGGAAGGGTTAAAATTAAATTAATTTTAATTGTATTTTAAATGTCATTCAAATTTAGTTCTAAATAATTGTCAAACACATTCTATGGAATCAAAAAGTGAAATATTAAACATTTATATTTAAAAAGGGGGTAGTAAAAATTATTAAAAGCCATTGTTGTAATCTTAGAATATCATCAAGCAAAATTTTGTTTTTGACGCGGCAAAGGTTTTTTTGGCGTTTCTGCTGTAGGCAGTTTAAGGAAGAAGACTTCACATCCTAGACGACATTGCAAAAATAAGTTATTTTTCTAAATTCATACATTATTTTAGTATAGAAAATTGAAAATAAATACATTTTTGTGATACAAGTGATTGTTTATGAATATGACATTGAAGATTAAAGTATATATAAAGAAATATAGTTTTTATGATAACTTGAATATGGTTGAAGAGCACTTTGATTATGAAATACGACAGTCGATAGTCAAATACATTTACCATTTTTGATCAATTTAAAAAAAAATAACAATTTAAGTTTAGATACAGTGAAGAGCAGATTTAAATAAGTTAAGAGCTTAAGGTAATTGAATAACTTTCACCGAATGAAATCAAATCAAAACACTTTTTACATGAAAATTTAAAAATTCGCGTATTGCGAGCTGAAAA
The DNA here is from genome assembly GCA_947369205.1 of Cantharis rufa. Classification (NCBI taxonomy): domain Eukaryota; kingdom Metazoa; phylum Arthropoda; class Insecta; order Coleoptera; family Cantharidae; genus Cantharis; species Cantharis rufa. Next base: position 4,930,500 of record OX376309.1, on the reverse strand, counting down.
AAATTAAAGGTTTAGTATTTTAGATGCTCTATCAGATATAGAATTAAATAAATTCAAAAGTTTTAATCAAAATTAATAGTCAGCGCTTTATTCAAACTTAAAATTCGATATATTGAAAATTTATTTGAAAAATTAAATATTTCAAATATATATTCGTGCATCTGTGTATATATTATTATCTGTGTAACCAAGTTCCGCTGTAATTAACCAACAGTTAAAAACAATTTTTAAGAAACTTAGGTTTGGGTTGAAAATGCGTAATGATTATACCTGATAGCATTTCAAATTACAAGTTAAACTTAGAGATTATATATTTTATCAGTTATTTAAACATTTTAACAATACTATGTAATTAGGGTTCCCAAGATAAAAATGATATTTAAATATTTTGACAATTTTGTTCATTAGAACTAAACAAATAAAAAATTTAATTATGTCAATTAGGATACGGTTTCTTTCTTAGTTATACCTATATAGTTATTTTAATTTAATTGAAAGTAAACATTCATCATCAAACAATATAAATTTTTATTGAAACTTAATCTTATTTTGTCATCCTTAGTTTGTTATTGTAAAATTTCTGCAGCGGATATTTCTTTTTAAATTGTTATTGAATATAATAATAGAACTTGATTTAATTTGTATATATTTTTCAATAAATCACAAATAGTAGTTAGTATTAAGTACATAATAACATAAAATACTTTTTATTTCTGAAATAATTGCTGTTAAGATAAATTAAAACTATTATTACACAGAAAATTGAGAATTATTCTTTAAATAATCGATGGATACCTGGTTCGTCATGCGATGTTTAAGTTTTAGTAAATTAAATATTTCATAATTTTTTCTAACTTTTTAACTTTTGTGTTTTTCTCGGGAAAAACTCAAAAAAATTGTCAAATATATGAATGACCAAAATTTCAATATCGCTTTTAAAACAGACAATAAGCTCAATAAATTTATTAATAACGCCAAATCCTAACTAAATTAACTAAATTAGGGGTTTATGAGCTTACTTGGGAATATTCTCAAAAATACTTTAGTCATATAAGGTAATTATTTTCAAAAACAATTTAATGAACCCCCGCAATATCACAGACTTGCAGACGAGAACTTCGATAAATAAAATAAATGGTAAATGGTTTTTCTATGCATCCTGGAATCCTGGTAACTTTCATAACCAAAAAAACCTTTCAAGTGTAACCATAGGATCGGGACAAATTTTGGTAAACTGAAAAAGTTGAAAAAAATTAAGCAAAGATCTGTTTTTTAAGTGCTATGAGCAATCGTTTCTGAGAAAATACCACTTGTGTATTATGTAAAATTATGCAGTTTTTAATAGTTTTCAATTAGCTTAATAAAATGAATTCAAAACTCTAATATTAATTTTTCAAAATTAACTTCTTAAAACTAACTTCTTGTAAAGTCTCACTATACATTTTCCGACATCGCTTGGTATATGCGAAGATATTTTCAGACATAAGTGCACATTTGCCGGAAAAAATATAATTTTACCGGTTTTTTATTCGTAACATCCCTAACAGGAATTTATGACGGGCCCAGGATAGAGATACTTTGTAGAAGTAGAGCCAAGCTTGGTCCTATCCCTGGCCAAGTCTGGCCCGTCATACTTTCCTGTTAGGGATACTGTCGTGGAACGTTGTATTTATTTTCCAACTTTCTTTTCGAAACTTAAATGTTGCCGGCTAGCTTTTATTCAAAATATTCGCACTATTATAATGAATTATTATCAAAATCAAAATTGAATTCCCAAAAATAAAAATTAAAATAGTTATTTACAAAATTAAAAATCGGATACTCAAAAAAAAAAAATAAAAAGAATCAAAATTAAACCACATCAAAATTCAAAATTTCCAAAATTTCATTCGGTAATACGACATCTTTACTCCTCCTAGTTTTTTGGCACAACTATAGAATCTAATAAAACTTTCTTCTTCCAAATTTTTCCAACATTTGATATTTTTTACTCCGAGCAAATCTCAACTTTTCAAATCAGTTAATTTACCATCCCTTGGACCAATTGATTTACTTTTCTCAAAATTTTTATTTTCTAATTCAAAATTTTTATTACCTTCCAAATCCATAATTGTGTCTTTTACTTAAATTAAATAACTTTCATTTTGTAAATCCAAGTGTCTCCATTTTTTAAATTTAAATTTTCAACCTCTTTTTCCAAATTTTCTGTCAAAACTAAACTTTCCATTCTTTTCTTAATACTGGCTTTAATTGCATTTATTATTAATGTGTTTCTGTCTACTCTTTCCAAATTTATTTTTCGATATTTGCTATGTATCGCTTGCCAATTTTTTGGATTTTCTTTCTTCTCATTTTTTACATCTTCCTCATCTTGTAGGTTTTCCTCTTCTTCCTTTTGCAAAATTTCCTATATTCTTGCTCTATCTTGCAACTCCTCCCAGAATGCATCGTCCATTATTTCAATTGAATTATCTTTCGGAACCACTTTTACTTGTATTATTTTCAAAATAATCGCTCTTTTAATTAAAAATAAAAATACTTTAAAAAAATTTCCATAAAATTTGAGCCAATGATCCTCTAAATCTCAGGGTCAACGGTGAGTTCCAAAAAATAAAGCCCCACGTTTTGGGATGCCAAATTAAATGCAATTTATTATTCAATTTAATCCAAGTTAATTTTAAAATTAAAAACTTCTGCAAATTTATTGTATATAAGTGCAATGCTAAAATGTGGGCGATTACGGACCACACGTTGATATCACAATAACTTGATATTTTCTTCAAATATTTTATTCCAACTTAACGAATTCAACATCAATACCAATATATCCAAATTATCAATAAAAAAAATCTTACACACTCGAAGTAACTCAAAATCCAACTAATTCTCAAAATTATATCCAAATTATATCCGACCTCGGGATAAATAAATTTCAAAGTAATAAAAGTAACTTACGTAAAACTAAAAATCAACTTTATTGGAAAAAATCACAATTAAATCTCAAAATTATAAGGGAGGCGGTCATCTTGGCAATTATTCAAAATATTTACTATTATAATGAATTATTAACAAAATCAAAATTGAATTTCCAAAAATAAAAATTAAAATAGTTATTTACAAAATTGAAAATCGGATACCAAAAAAAAAAAAAAAATACAAAGAATCAAAATTAAACCACATTAAAATTCAAAATTTCCAAAATTTCATTCGGTAACACGACAATACATATAATATATTAATTTCAATTATTTTTAAATTTAGTTCTTAAATTTAGCTGTTTAATAATAATTTACGTCAAAGTTGTGCTTTTCTGTATTGGAAAAAAGTAGCAGAATATAGCATGTTCTGTATCGTGTGCACAGGAAGATAAAAAACACTGAAAAATTACTATTAAATATTAAACAAAAATTGAAGATTAGAAGATTAGAAACGAAAGATAAGTGTTATTAGGAGATTGGAATCATGATTATAATTAATTAGAATATAAAATTTAGCAATATTTAAAATTAAATTCAAAGTTTGCTAATTTAAATTTAATGCGGCGTTAGATGGGCAAGTTATCATTTATATTTAATTTTTCCATTTAGGTTAAAGTTGATACTAAATTTAAATTAGCCAGGCAGTACTTTTGGGAAGATTTGTATTATTTTGGAGAAGCAATATTTAAAAATAGGGAATTTTTCAGGAAGTATGCAATTAAATTATATCATGATTAGGTAGGTTATACACACATGGTAGCACTGCAACAAAAGCAGGGTTTTGGCCGACTACTTAATTTTATCAAGGGTTTTCAAGACAGGTGACCTCGGTGGTTTGCTTGCACAGAGAGGTAAATATAAAGTTATTGCTCTACTCGGGATAGAAAGGGGTCTCTGCTTAGTAGTCGACGTACTTAAGCATCAGACCGTAATCGCCATCTTATCAAAGTGGCTCTTACGAGCTCTTAAAATCAAAGTCAGTTGTTGCAGATTAATCAACGTAATTATGCATTGAAATAAAAAATTTTAAAATTTAGAATTCAATTATAAATTACTCTCTGTATAAAACACTGGACGCTCTAAAGATTTTAAATGTAGTAAATGCTTCGATGCAATTTCAGAATAAAGAGCTTTCAGATATTAAATTTCAATACGGGTTTTGTATAATAGTATCATTCGTACCAAGACATATTGGCGAAGTGCCAGGTAGAAGTGCTGTTAGCAATATCTATCGAAGTATTATATTAGATTAACTGCAATGACTACCACAACTGGTTGCGTTCTAATAAGAAAATTGAAAAACCACGACGGATATGTACTAATCAAGTAAATGAAGAGATATCCTCACAAGTATCATAGTTCTAACATAAAAATTTTCTAAATTGTTTATCATCAGTTAGCAGAATTTGATACCATTTTAAATTATACAACTCATTAAGCTTTGCAATCCAGTACTTACCTTATCCACACCGATTTTTGTCATCTGCTTTTCTGAAACCAAAAACTTGACAAAAATTGTAGTAGCTTATGAAGCTAGTTTGACCAGAAATAAAATTTTTTGATTCATCACTGCAATGCTATCAGGTTTTTTTGAAAATGTTTGAGTTTTCTAAATCCAAATTTAAAGTAACGATGAGCTGTTAAAATTAAAAATCCAAAAAAAATTAACGAGTTTAATCACCTGCAGCATTCAATTCTTAATTATACGCTACATACATTCAAATAAATAAGTTGGGAGACTTGGAGGTGCAGCCCCAGCATTTCAGCCCCCCCCATTTCAAATTTTGGATCCAAAATAGTCTAAATCGTTTGTACCTCGTTTGTACCTGTTAGTACCTTCCTTATTTTCGTTTGTACCCATTTTGTTCTTCAGATATTTCAAAATATCTAAAATGGGCATTTCGCCAGCTCCCCCCATTTCGAATTTTGAATCAAAAATAGTCTAAATCGTTTATACCTCGTTTGTACCTGTTGGTACCTTTCTATATTTTCGTTTGTACCTATTTTGCTTTTCAGATATTTTGAAATATCTAAAATGGGCATTTCTCCAGCCCCCCCCCCATTTGGAATTTTGAATCAAAAATAGTCTAAATCGTTTGTACCTCGTTTGTACCTGTTTGTACCTTCCTTATTTTCGTTGGTACCAGTTTTGTTTTTGAAACATTTTTAAATTTTCTAATAATGACATTCTGCTAAATCCCCCCCCCCCGGATTTTAAATTTTGGTTATAACATAGTTTTAATGGTTTGTACCTGTGTGTGTGTACCTTTCTTATATTTGGTTGTACCACATTTTTTTTTAGATGTACAGAAATTGATTTTTGATATTTGAGGCATTGTTCTAAAAATCTAAATAGCTATTATTTATAAATAAAAATTAAAAATTTTAAAAACACCTGATTGTAAAAAAATTTCAAAAATAAAAATTAATAATAAAAGCACCTTACTAGAAAAACTATTGTTCCCTTTAAATAGAACAAAATAATTTTTTTTCATCCCTCAACAACATAAATTCTCGGACACTTCACTCGAAAAATTAACTTATCATCCTCTCCACCCCCTTCTCAGTACAAAGTTTAAACATTAATTTTGAAGTCGGGGGAAGCGGAGAATTTTTAATACAGAAACTGGTTTCAATAAATAATTAGAATTATTAGCTTTTGAAAATTTATATAAATAAATTTTATATATAAATAAATAAATATATATAAATAAATTAATATTGACTTCAAGAACACAAAAATTATTAAGACAGTCACAACACAATACATCACTTTTGTCATAACTATGTATAAATTTTATTATTAATATATCTTGAAAAAGAGAGTATCCACTCTCGAAAGCTCGAAAATATTAGTTTGATTTATAGTTTATTTTAGCTCATTACTGATATTATATTTATAGAAACTGGTTTCGTAAGTGGAACAAACCTCCGTTTCTCCTGACTTTAAAATTAATGTTTAAACTTTGTAGTGAGAGCGGGGGGGAGAGGATAATAAGTTAATTTTTTGAATGAAGTGTCCGAGAATTATTTTGAAGAAGAAAAAAAATTATTTTGTTTTGAAAGGTACGATAGTTTTTAAAGGAAGGTGCTTTTATTATTAATTTTTATTTTTGGAATTTTTTTACAGTCGGGAGTTTTTAAAATTTTTAATTTTTATTTTATTTCACTCTTTTTGGAGTTTATTTTGTCAAAATGTAGAGAGAAACCGAATATAATACATCGTCGGCTTACAAGTAAAACATACTAAGTCCGTTTTTGCCATTTTTGACTTATTGACACTATCCTATATATTTTCTTCCATTCTATTAACTGGTAAAATTCTTTAAGTCATAACATTTCATGTTACAGTAAAATTACAGTTTTAAGTTTTTCATTAACAACCGTAGGAACTTCTAGCTCGATTTTCTCAATTCTAACATTTTTGACTTAGTGTGATTTGCTTGTAAGCCGACGATATGTTTTAAATCACTTTGTGATCCAGTCAGCCGATGTAGTAGCGTGAATAGTTAATCAATGATATGAATTTCACAGCCATAATCTAAATTCCTAAATTCTAGAATCTATATTCAAAGCTGTATTATAATTAATGACTGACCCTACATAATCTAACAAATATAGAGACCGGGGGGAGGGAGTAATAGAGAGAGTTTTCTGAGATAGAATTTTTTTTTGTAGTTGAAAATTGTATTTGACTAGTCAGGAGTACTTTCCTGATCTTGTACATAGTAACTCATATACCCTGTGTTTTTGAAAAACAGTCAGGGGTAAAAAATTGAAAATAATATAAGTTTATTTGCCAACCCAAAATTGAATTTGTTTATTTTGGGATTAAGGGATTAATTGAAAAAACATTATTCTCTTTTTTAAAACTATTAAAACTATCTTATAACCAAAATTTAAAATCCTGGGGGGGTTCACATTTAGTGAAATGTCATTATTAGAAATTTTGAAATATTTCAAAAGCAAAACTGGTACAAACGAAAATAAGGAAAGTACAAATGAAGTACAACGATTTAGACTATTTTTGATTCAAAATTTGAAATGGGGAGGGGGCGCTGACAAAGTGCACCTGTTCAGAAGAGGTAAGAGATATATAAAAAAATTAACTGAACTTCACAACGATATTAAAGAAAAGAAATAGGTCTTTATTTAAACGATTTAGAAAAAAAAACAAAAAGAGGTTGATTTTAGATGATTTTTCCCTATAAATGGTACAAAATTGAATCCTTGATCATTTTTATTAATCGCTTTTATTTGTATGAAATAATCTAGCTACAAAAATTTACAAATTACAATTTCTCAAAAATAAATTATTGTGGTTTTTGAAACGTCATTTTAAAAAATACTTACAATTCAATATCTTCATATTTTTTATTTTTGTACAGAATTTTGTTTTCCATATTTTATATTACGTTTAGTTTGCTCTTGAAATATACTGAAATTAAGTTATTTATTTAAAAAATACTAAAAAAGGGAAAAAGTTATAATTTTTAACAGCAGACAGGTATACAAAATTACAAAGGTTTACTTTTGCTGATTTTTGGACAACTTTTGTATGCATTTTTAGAAAAATCAAGAAATTTTGAAGGGATTTATTTTGGAAACTACAAGAGCAATATTTCTAGTATGTTAATTTCGTAAACGTTTAAATTGTAACGTGATCGTACATGCTTGATTGATATTATTTTATTTAAATTATTGAAATAAATCATCAATGAAAAATATGTTTTTTACTTTTTCCCAAAAAGTAGCAGCACTTTTGGCGGCGTACAGATGGACAATGGTTGCACTGGGTCAGTGCTAATTTGTAGTTTTAAAACTGTAAATTTCGAATTGACTAAATAACGAATTCATGCTTTAGGATTAGTTTTAGTTTAGTGTTAAATTAATTAAATTGTTAAATAAATAAAGAGTTAAATAAATTAGTATTGGTTATAGTCTGTAGCTGCGCTATAGAGTTGTGTAAATATATCTGTGAAATGATTTAAATAGATTAGCATGCAATTATGTTGCTAAAATTACCCAAGTTTAATTAAAAATGAAAATCTAAAATCGTGCAAAAATTAAAAAAAAATGTACAAATAATGAAGATATGTAAATTCTAAAAATGTCAAGTATATATGGAGATTACAAAGGTTAAGTTGAAAAACCGTAAAAATAAAGTAACTAAAATAGCATTAGAGTAGTAATTAATTTTAGCCAACAAAAAAGCTTTTAAATTAAGTTTTTGTTCCAATATGGATTAAACTTCGTAGAATATTATAAACTAGGAAACCTTTCAAAACCAAAATTAAACTTTTTCGGTGGTATATATTTATCAATAAGTGTCTTGATTACAAAATAATTAATGTAAATAATTTTAAGAAAACTTACTTTTGCATTAAAGTCTTTATAATTAAATATGCGCTTGGAAATTTTTGGAAAATACTCGATACTAATCTAATTAAATGGAATAAATTGGAGCAATTTTATTAAGTGCATAAATAAAGTTAAAATGTATACAAAATTAATATAAGAAAAATAACCACAAGTTAAAGCTTAACTACCAGATTGACAATTAAGCCACTTTCACGGGCTTATTTGTACAATTAACCCCACGTCCGGGTTAAAACAACTCCCGCCGCAGTTCTCATTCATTACTAACTCGCTTTTTGCAGGGGACAACTTTTAACATGAATCATAAGTAACGTAGACCATGCCGAGTGCGCCCTTTTGTAGTAATTTCATTAAACGTTTCATTTGCTACTAGAAATTATGTGTCAATTTTGAATTGGGACAAATTTTATAAAGGCCATTATTAAATTGTAAAACTCTTTTTAAACAGGACCAAATTTTATGGTAAAAGGTTTTGGACGGTGCAAGTGTCATGAATGAGATAAAAATTACTTTCTCTTTTTTTTAGCATAAATGTAGAAGTTATAGAGGTTTAAAAATAAATTACTAAATACAGAGTAGAATTGACGTGTTAGTTTACCATATCTTAAGACCTCTTATCGGTAATGTTGAAAGAGGGCAAATTGAATTGACCTTTGTCTATAGATTTAATGGAAAACATAAAATAAATCAGTTAGTGAGCAGTTTAGTCTTTTAGTGTTGTGTTGTGCCGGTAGTAAATGATTAACTAATTTCTAAATAAAACCAAGACCAAAACGGAGACTATAAGTGAAGATGAACGGACCGTTACCTTATTTAGGGTTTATTTTGGCTTTTTGGACACATTTTACATTTGCACAATATAGTAAGTACTTTCTTTTGTTATACAATTCACATAAACTCGTAAACGTTGTTTCTAAACTAATAAACAATAAAACAAAACACATCTCGTTGTCGTCTATACCTACACTAAACACAAATTTAATTTCGTTAAAAATGCTCATAAAACGACAAAATTTCCGCAGAATAGCTCTTGTTATACTTTGATTGCTTAACCGGACGCTTTATGTCAAGTATACCTACGTACTCGTACCAAAATTCTTCTATCAAACCATTGCTGTTTTAATTTATTGCGGTTTAACTCTACGTACATTGTTTCGACATTGTTGTAGCTTTTCTTCACTATCTCATTCAATATTTTATCGTTTCTTTATAACAGTAACGAAATAAAATATGCATTTGCCAATTGAATAAAATGGAAACTACTTACATATTTAGAAAATAATCTAAAATACTCAACTTTGTCCTTAATATGCAAACTCTTAAAATCGATCCTTTTCAAATATTCCATTTTACAATCAAACTTTGAATTATTAACTTTATAGTCTTCTGTTTCAAAATTACTTTACTAAAAAAAGTTTCCTATAAGGTACTAAGAAAACTTTAAGAATATATGCCCATCGCTTTAATATATTTTTTAATTTAAATATTATACGGCCCCCGTAAAACACTTTCCAATTTTAATAATATAGTAGAACCTTGCCATCCTCGCTTTGTATTACTTTAATTATTGCGAAAAATAAACTGAAATTCTGTGTTATTAACTAGTACTCGAAAATCCTGAATGCGTATAAAATGATACAAAGTGAGTTTAATCAAGCCACACAAGTTTTGTTAATCGTTTAGGTCAAAAAGATTATTAAAACTATTTTGTGAATTTCAGATTAAAATTACAAAACCAATTATTTATTAATAACGTTATTCATTATAATATCTCGATTTTTCTACAATAGTGGACTTCTGAACCCTTAACGGCATGAAAATTAAATTTGAAGGAACTCAATAAATTAATATAACCTTCCATAGAAAGCCATTCTAATAGAAAATTGTTCACTAAAACAAAAGTTGAAATTATTCAATCTTTCAGTTTAATTAAATTTTAATTACAGTGCAATTTTGATAACCCAATCTTGTTAATGCAAAGGTGTGTTTGAATTATTGGAATTTCCGATCAATACATTTTTCACATACAGGTGACGTTTTACATCGTCTCCTCGTCAAAAAAATTACAATTTCAAAAATCCCGTTAATCAGCTTGAACAAAATGTTAGAAGTAATTTCGAGTTTCCAGATATATAAATTTTGGCAAAAACGGAAAACTCAAAATATGAAATAAAATTTTAATATTTTCATAATTTCGTATTTATAAAAATAAATCGTGTCGTTAATTAAATGTCAGTTGAATTTTTATAAATGTAATTTCAAAACAAATCTTCGAATGGAGCGTTTTGGGCGGTTTACCAAATAAATTATTGTGTTACTAACACGTTGAAATTTACTTGACCAAATTACCACTAAACAGATTTGCATATATAGATAAATTTAGTTGTTACACCGATTCATTTATTTTAAGGGACTTTGAATGGATAAGTTGTCATACATATAGAATTATTTACAATTAACATACTAAGTTTAAAATTAACAATAATTTACAAATTTAACAGGAAATATTATTTATTTTGTTTTCAATAACATTCAAAATATTTTTTAAATAATAACATTAATTTTAAATTACATTAGTTTATAAATGAAATCATTTAGTAATAATGCAAACATTGCTTTGAATCTACATACATGTTAACGGTTTTCATAATAATTTTTCTATGCACAGTTTAATACAATATGTAGTTTCATATTTATATGCAAAATAATATATCATGACTCATAGAACTAAATTGTTCAAAGCACTTTTCAAATTATAAAGTAATTTTTGAAAAGAACTGGACGTGGTCTTTTCAAAGAAAATGTTTTTATGTTTTTTAACTTTCGGTTATAACGGAAATGTATAACTAGCTTTTTTTTACTTTACATAGAAAATCGTACTTTAGTAAACTATTAAATAATTTTATAAAGTAAATAAATTTATGAAAAGCAGAATTGAGTTTTACAATATATAAAAGGAATTAGTAGAACCGTTTTTTTTTCTTTTTAAACGGTTAAGTTTATTGTTAATTTTTTATCTCGAATTTTTCTTAAAATACATAAATAATTTAGTTTAATTTAAGATCAAAGGCTGAAAACAAATTTTTGATTAATTGTTACTGAAAAATCATAAACTGCGATTTTTAATGCCTCTTGCGTCGAAACTGCTACTAATATGTTCGTAGGGATTTATTTGTAGAATATTTATTTTCTTATACGATTGTCCAAATGCAATTTTAATCCTGTGTAGTTCAAAAAATGTCAACAGATAACGCCACTAAATTAGAAATCCTAATAGCCGTTACGATAACGGCCAATAGCCGGTATTTCGTAATTAATAAATGTTAGCTGTATAACAGGATCGTCTCTGTGCGCATCCCTAATAACTCATGTTAATTAATTTTTTCTTAAATATACATGTATTGGCACAGTAAATTCCCAAATTGTCTCATTGAAAATCACAAAAAAGCACGAAATTGTGATCTCTTTGTTTTTTATATTAATGATACTAATACGCGAATTAGGAATGTTGTGGTTATAACCTGATATAATAATTAACTTGGCTGCGAATCGATCTGAAAATAAAAAATCGCAAGAACGGCAGTTAATTCGGAAAAAAAATTAGCACGAAATTATAGACTTTTTTTAAATTTTCACAAAGTGGTGGTTATAGCTCGACGTAGGTCTAAGAAATACTACGCTAAAATAAATTTTCCAATGAATAAAATCTCGCTGGTAAGACAAAAAGAAAAATTAAAATGCACAGAAAACATCTTTTTAACTAATTTGTATTCATTCTCTGCTAACTGACTGACTCGATTTCATCTCCATTTGGTAAATTATCTTTCTCGCGGGAACCTATTGAATTTCGGACAAGCACTTCATCGAAATCCTAGCAGTGAGTCCTAAAACAGAAAAATACACCTAATTCGTGTAAACTCTTAATATAATTTAATAAATTCATTTTCAAGATTATAAAGATAAAATTGAAAAGTACCAATAAAGATATGAATTGTTCAATTATATACAAATTGTACCGACTGGGAGACTAGCATACTGGTTCACAAGTCATAAATGTGAAATATATCAAGAAAATTATAGTGCAAAACTATTCTTTGGAGAAATTTTGAATTTTGAATTTTGAAAATTTTGAAAAAAACTAATAATTATTTAAAAAAATAAAATTCTGTAAAAATTTACGTTGGATCGTTATACCTTAAACTTCTTTCTAACTAGTTTCTGTTTGGGTAAATTTGAAATGATTTTTATTTTTTGCTTGAGGCATTGATAAAGTAAATTAAATAAATATAATAAATAAATAATAAATGATAATATTAAAATTTCGAGCCATAGCATAAATTATTTGATACGTATACCAGTTTAATTTAATGATTTTGACAATATTATAAATATCGGGTGGATACTTATACAATAACAAAGCAAGTACTGCCTTAAGCGTGTATTACATTATCACATTTTGGTCACATTTTCGTTCAACTTTCTTATCACACATTTGGTCATCTATATAACCAAAATGTTGAACCAAAATGCTTTGGTTCAACTTATATAGATTAAACTTGATAAAAAAATTCACCACAAACATATCCTCACCAAAAAATTTTCATCAAACTTTAGTTCAACTTTTAACCAAATGTGTTTGAACGAAAATGTGACCAAAATGTGATAATGTAATACACGCTTTAAGAATATAAAATTTTTAATTTTTTAAAAAATGTTCTGAAAAAGTAAACAAGGTCATTTGCGTGACATTACCTACTTATATGTATCTGTACAAAAGGCTTATGGGGCCACACCTAGTACCCGGGTACTATTTTGACTTTAAAGCAACATAACTTTTATCCTGTCGCGCCGATTTTTTTGAGCTTTGGTGACATCTCTACAAAGCAGGTTCTCTGTACGCAAAAAATTTAAAAAACAAAAATGATAATAATAAGTGAAAAATTTTTGAGATTTTCTAAAACTACACCTAATCCAGCCATACGTAGTACTTGAGTACTTAATTATATTTCTATGAGATATAAATTTAAAAAAATGGTTCCATTAATTCAAAACTGTTTTAATATTCAATCGTTATTCAATGATTAAAATAATGTTAGTTTTGTGTAAACATATTATATTTTATTACATTTTTTACAAATTTTTTTCGGGATATTGGTATGCGATTTGCATACAGATTTCTGGCATTTGTAGCAGCTTTTCCTGGTCTTCCGTTGCCTTTTTGGAACGTTTAATCGGCATAAAAAACAATATCCCGTTACTTTTATGCGGCCGGTAACATCCCGTTTCTAGGTTGACGTTGATTGTGAAAGTGGAATTACTGCGCGCTACTAAAGGATTTTTACTCCTATTTTAGTCCAGGCGCCAGAGCACCAAAAATGGTGCTGCAAAGCATAAAACCCGGGTAAGGGATTTTTCAATTGGATTATGTTAGTGGATGTCCCCTAAATGTAAAACCGGGTTTTCGTCCTCGGATAGCACTCGCGTCAGCCGTCATCTTGAAAAACGCGTTTTTATTATTATCTCGTAAACGGTGCGCCGAATGATAAAAATGATAATGACAATTTTTTGTAGGAAATTAAACTTCCTATCATTTTTATTTAAAGATTTTTTTCTAGAAAGTTAATATTTTTCAAGATATAGTCAATTGCAAAATTCAAAATGTAGTTTTTGTTAAATTTCTCGTTGACAATTGCATATACAATAAAATACTAGTAATCAAACTACATTTTGAATTTTTCAACTGACTATATTTCGAAAAGTATTGACTTTCGAGAAAAAAAATGTTTATGTTGTAAAGAACCATGAGTTGCACCACTCGGTCCAGGTAACAAATTATTAGCATTTACTTCTATTTCCAATTCTTTAGAATTCATTATTTTATTAAAAAATCACTGCTGTATTCGAAAACGTAGTGGTTTTGTTGCCCTGGATTTTTGATTAACTTTTGAAAGATTTTATGTAAAAAACACTAAACACTATTTTTTGACTCAAAAATGCATTATTTCAATGAAAAATTCGATTTGTTTTTGTAATATGAAAAGTTTATCAATAAAACACTATTAATGGCTTTGCTTAAACTCAATTTATTAAAAAAAATATTTTAAAAATATAAAAAATTCAGAAACTTTTTTTGAAAGATCCTTTTTTATGAGATTTTTGAGTATCATGTCTTTGTAGAGTCCAGCAGTAAACTGCCATCTTATTCACATAAAAGTAGGTCACCCCTACCTTATGATACTAACAAAAAATGAAAAAATGTTATGTTCAAGGGCGGTCATAAAGGGGGGGGGGCGGGCATGGAGGCCATGGCCTCCTCCAAACTAACATATTACCGTGTTTCAAACTAATGTCATTACTAAATAACCTAAATGTTTTTCAAGATTTTGGATTTTTTTTCGGAAATGGCCCCCTCAGCAACTAGAAATATGACCGCTCCTGGTTATGATGCGTTTGAAAAAGTTTAGATCTTCAGAAACTTTGGTTGACGATTCTTGAGAGATGATTTTGCAATTCAGTTTTTGTATAAAATTTAACATTTTTAGTTGCCACTTGTTTCAAATTCAAATTGGCCTTAAAAATTGCATCACATGACTCACTTTAGATTCCAACTTCTTTTGCGACCTCTCCAATAGTGCTTCGGCAATTTACAAAAAACGTTTCTTTGGATTTCTAACGTTTTTATCGCTTTTTATATTGATGTTTTTGCATGCTCATATGCTCAAATTTGCACCGATTTCTTGAAAATGTTTGTAAACTTTTGTATTTTTTGACCTAGTTTCTACACCAAAAATTTAGTCAACGTTTTTTATACTTCTTTACACTTTTAAATTCATTTTTAACGCAGAATTTAATGCAAATAACGTTTTTAAAACAAAAATAAATTCTGAAAATTGCGGATTTTTAAAATTAAGCAATAAACAATAATTTGCTAAACACAAATTGTACAACGAATATGGCTAAAAATTGACATGTGCATTACTCATAGTTGTATCAACTTAGAAAATTTTTTATCTTATTTGGTAACTTACATCGTGCGAAATGCAAAAATTTCCAATATATTTTGAACATACCTCGTATATTACAATAACATAAAAACTAAAGCCAATTTTCGTTATATTCATAACTTTTACGTTCTTAATCTTCAAAATTCAATGAAAAAATCAAGGCAACAAAAAAAATGCTTTTTTTTGTAGACCTGTGTATAGATATATAATTTCTAATAAAATATATTAATTTCAAAAAATTTTACGACGTACTATACGTATTTGTTTTTGTATAATCTGCATAAATCAATTACTACAGCATATTTTACGGCATATATCGACTAGTTTTGACCTGCATAAAAATACTTATTTTGAGGTTTTTTAGCGTATATAAATCCGATCTCTATGTATGATCATACTGAACAGATGTACCTTCCATGTTGCATAGCATTATTAAAATAGTGTAAGTAATATTCGAAATTCCAACATCGTGCATTAATAGATTTTCAAAATTATAAAATACCAATTGTTTTTAATCTCAAAATTTTTAATAGGTCTGCAAGAAATACTGTATTTAAAAATAGAAAGTTTTTAATATTTTGAAACAGAAACCATAGTGACCAAATAACTCAATTTAATATCCACTACATGGTTTTGCTAAAATGCTTACAAATAAGAAAAGATATTACATTTTTCTATACATTTTTTTGGATTGTCAGAAATAAATTGTATAAACAAGTTTTGTGGAAAAATTATTTTCAAATATATATGTTTTTCAAACATAAATACAGGGTATTTCATAACTGCTGTAATTACTCACATTATACTAAATAGTAATTCTTTTATGTATTTATCTTAAAAAGTTTTGTTTATTTATTTCTTCTTATTGGCAGTTATTGTTTCTTACCAAGTGAATTTTGTATGAAGAATTTCCGAGTTGTAGGCATATAAAACAATTAATTATTTGCATTATCATCAGAATTTACATTACGATATACTAAGTATATTAGATGAAAGTTTAAATTTATTTTATTGATTTGTTACTATACTATAAAATTTAAAATGCTTACTTTGAAAGCTTTAAAGGATGCTTTGAAGAAAGACTACTTTTAATGGACCACGAGCTAGCAAATTCTGATAAAGCAACAAAACAATAACAAAAAATATAGATCAATACTTTTAACATATTCTTTAAATTTTATTCGGTGCATATAGATATAAGTACTTCTAAAAGTTGAAATTTGAAGATACCTACTATAAGAGTTTATTTACTATATTTAAAATTTTTCAGTATGTGTAATTTAAAATTTGCATAAAGTATTTCAAATATTTAACCTTCGAATCCTTAATTTTCCAAATATTGAAAAATAAACTGTCAATATATAAATAATTCAAGCTTAAATGTAAATTTTTCACCCTACTAACATATCCTAAAGACATTTAAATTTATAGAGCATTTGATTTGTTTTCATTAACCACTATAAAATTTATAGAATCGTGAAACTGTATATGTATATGTAAAAACAACGTTGTTTTTGATTTCATTATTTTTTTAATTTAGCAGTTTAGCAGAACAAAGCAGATTAATCATTTAAAACAATTTAATGTATTTATTCATTAAAAATTCCTAACCTGAAAAATACCATAAATATTTTCCTAATTCTTGTTTTTAATTCATACAGAACATCAATTCTTTTTCTACATATTTAATATGGAAGTTTTATATTTGATCGTGTAGGTAAGGTAATTGAATGTGAATTTCCTGTAAATATTTTAATAGATTTCATAAGTTTAAAAATTTTAAAAATGCGAATATAACTCGTTAAAAATTTTAAACCTTCATAGGTTATCTACTAACTTAACTTAAGCCACCTGAACCACTTCCATTACAGATAGGTGCTCTTAACCTCACATTTTAGATGTCAAATAAATTTGGTGTATTACAAACGTTACCACTTCCATAATAAATATAGATTTTTTAACATAAACTTCTCTAGGTTTATCACACTTGGTCAGGTTTATCTGCAGATTTTATTTTAGCTTACTTGTTTAAGACTCAGTACCGAGAGTAGGGTCTCGGTTATTATAGCTTCTTAACATTTAACTTCCCTATACATAAGAATTAAGTACCCAGAAATAAAATAATTAAAAAATTTAATTTTATTAATTGAGTGTTGAATTTTCTTATTGCGAGGTTATGGTCTGAGTTTACATCTGCATCAGGGTATGTTAACAAATTTTATACCATTCCTGAAGCGTCTATTGATTTTTCAAAGTCAATTTGGGTTTCTACAATGTTTTGTACGTTGTCCATTGAGGCCTTCCACGTGTACAGTCTGCGTGGGGTAATTATTAAAAAGTATTTGATACAACAAAATCTTCCTCTACACAAAACTGTATTAAACCATCTTCCCTGTCAGTTTTTCTTCCCAATAGTAGGTACAGTGGCTCCAACAATTATTAATACACCCCTATGTTAACCATGTAAATTGCACATTTTGAAACCGTTTTTTGACATATAAAACTCGCTTTTACAGCAAAACTTTTCAAATATTTTTTATTGAAAATTTTAATCTCTTTTTTTTTTGTTTCTATACATTTTTTTATTTTCTTTCGCCGTTTACGAGTTACAGCGACTTAAAGAAAACTAAGTAAAAAAGTTGATAAAATTAACATTGTTCTTATGGGATTATTTTACAGAGTTTTCTTCAAGTCGCTGTAACTCGTAAACGGCGAAAGAAAATAAAAAAATGTATAGAAACAAAACTGAGAGATTAAAATTTGCAATAAAAAATATCTAAAAAGTTTTGCTGTAAAAGCGAGTTTTATATGTCAAAAAACGGTTTCAAAATGTGCAATTTACATGGTTAACATAGGGGTGTATTAATAATTGTTGGAGCCACTGTACATATTCTTTGATTTTCTTTTCCTATCGTGGCATTTGTGAACTTATAAAAAAAAGAGATGTAAAAATATTTTTTGAAATCGTTTTGTTTAAAATATGCCTTTTGCAAAAAAAGGTAAAACAAAACTTTGAAATTAAAAAAAAAAAAATTGGAGGTATGGTAATCGAAAACAAATTTCAACTTTTTTTTTTGTATTTTCGAGATCACCGTGTTCAGAAACGTAAAGATCTGCAAAAAGTAAAATAAAAATTTCTGTGCCGGTCTGTCTGTCGGTCGTTGGATTTTGTCGATCGATTTGATTCCGAACCATCCAACCAATTACGACCAAATTTGGTATGGTGGTAGGGTTCACGGTAGAAAGGTGAAAATAAGGTTTTCGTGGCGATCTATCAATCAGGAGTGCCACCACAAGAAAATAATGCGGGAAAATAAGAAAATAAAATTATTAATAATAATATTTTTCTTAATGTAATCCATAATTCGAAAGCCATTGAATGCCATTAATGTGCGTTATTTATACAATAAAACTAAATAATTTACACTAAATAATTAGTAGTTTTAGTGTTATGTTTCATATTAAGATAGAAAAAATAGTTTCAAATGGGCCTAGCCGAGAAGCTCGTTTTCAATGGTTTGAATTTAGACAAAAGCTTTAGCTCAAATTGTTTCTTAAAAATGTTTTTTATTACCGCCTAAGAGGTGCACATCAGACAGCAGTATGCGCACAGTGAGACATAGTGTATGTTTAATAAAATTTTTTAAATTATATAATATGTATATGATTAACAGTGCAGGATTTACGCTGAGGCCCGTGAGGACCGGGCCTAGGGCGGCAGAATTCTAGGGGCGCCTAAACTTTAGAGGCAATAAAATATTAGAAAATTTAATTTGGTTTAGCTTTGTTGTGAAAGTATGAACAAATTTCTACGACCGTTGGCGCTGCAGTCGACAAGTTCTATTGATATTGACAAGTTCCAACAATGGTGATATTTTGGGTCTGCTACTTTGCCCCCTTGACGGTTTTTCACAAATTTACATTGAAACTGATGGAAAAGGGGCTAAAGTAACGCTAGCCCTCCAATTAATATTTTGGCTCCAAAAGCTAGCTCCTTAATCTATATACACTCAAATATTAGAGCTAGCACCATTTTCAGGCCGTTGATGCTTTCTTGAAAGCAAGAAAAAAAATTTTAAAATTTATTATTATTTACTAAAAGAAATTTATATTTGGATTAATAAACTTCAAAATAAAATACAGTAAAGTCTCGAAACAGTGAACAGCGAAAATCATGCTATTTTACCTCCAATAAAAACAAAATTTTTTTTGGAGGTAAGGTAATGAAAAAATATTTCAATTTTTTTTTATATTAAATCGGAATTTTTATCTTCTTTTTTTATAGCATAATAAAGAATGAAGAAAAAGAATTTTTATAGCATAAAAAGAGAAAAAAAATTAAATTCGGAATTAATATTTAAAAAACGAACATTATTTTCGCTGTTCACTGTTTCGAGACTCGACGTATTTTTAATATTCGTATACCATAGCGGTCATGGAAATTGCATTGGGAATTATTCCCGACTTAAAACAGTCGATTTCTCAGTATATTACCTATATTCTTAATAATAAAGAATAAAAAATATCGTCACTCTCTGCCGCAATACCTCCAATCACCAGCACACCAAATTTTGTACGGAGATACGATGACATAATATTCATTTTTGTTTTTTATTGTGGTAGCCTTAACAAAGATATCGGTAGCCCTGGCAAAGATATCTATATGTATCCACCCCATACCCTAAATCTATCTATAAAAGTTTTTTTAACAAAATCCAAAATGAAAATAATTTTTTATTTTTGTACGCCACTGAATTTTTTCCAAAATTTTTATATACGTCACATAATACCGTAAGAAGTCACAAATAAAATTTCTCTAAGATTGGTACAACAACTTTTTTCGGTCATCTAGCGGATTTTTCTAAAATAAATTTTTGTAAATTACTGACTGTCGATTTACTGATTCTGAAAACATTTTCGAAAAAATTTCACAAACAACCGAAACTTGGTCGCTACCTAGTGGCAGAACCTTTTACTTATAAAGTATAACGTTCTGTCAGTCCGTACGACGATATTATAAAATATTTCCCACCGAACCACCTATTTTTGTATTCTAAAATAAATTGTTACAAGTCATAAACTAAATTCTTATGCTGCACTCGGTATACAAATCAACATTAACCAAATTTTGACACATATGTCACAAAATTATGACGTTTATTAAAATTTTGAATATATTGTTTTATTTTTGCAAGCCATCTGACAAATTATCACAAAAAATATATAAATTAAGATTTCAGTTAATATTTTCTGTAATGTTTCTGACCTGCCCGCCCTGTTATAATTGGCTCGGTTGTTTTCTCACCAATACTTATACTTTCAAAGCTCCATCGACACACCAAATTTTAGCTGAATCGGTTAAACATTTCCGGAGATACGACGACATTTTCATTTTTTTTTATTTATTTTATTGTGGTGGCCCTGGTGAAGATTTCTCTGGCAAAACCTTATTTTCACCATTCCAGCCCACGAGGCATACGTCCAATAAGTTTGATTGCAATCGACGCAGAAATGCCGAAGAAAATCGATCGACAAAAACTTTTTTCATGTTTTTGCCAAAAAAGATAATTTTATTTTTTTCATGTTGCATTACTGATTTCTATCGAAGGATTATATATGCTCTCATATCCATTAGGATCAATGTACATACGTACCAAATTTGGTTAAGATCCCTTCAGCACTTCTTGAGTTATTCACTCTTCAAGTTTCAACTTTGACAACTTGTAATTTTTGACAGACGACAGATAGAAGATTAATTTTACCTATTCTGGATAAAGCCTTGTAAGGCCTTTAAAATAACATATCGCAAGACAAAATATTTTTAAAAAATCCCGTATTACTTTCTTGTGGTGGCACTCCTGATTGATAGATCGCGACGAAAACCTTATTTTCACCTTTCCACCGTGAACCCTACCACCATACCTAATTTGGTCGTAATTGGTTGGATGGTTCGGAAGCAAATCGATCGACAAAATTTGACGACAGACCGACACAGAAATTTTTATTTTACTTTTTGCAGATCTTTACGTTTCTGAACACGGTGATCTCGAAAATGCAAAAAAAAAGTTGAAATTCTTTTTCGATTACCATACCTCCAATTTTTTTTTTAAATTGATTGGAGGTAAAATGGAATAGAAATAGATAAAAAGTTAAAGTTTTGGTTTTAAACTCATCAGCTCAAAAATACATTTTCTTGTTTGAATACAATCACAAAGCTAGGCTTTTCAAACCGGGGGGTTTGGGGGGTATGAAATACCCCCCAGCACATAAGGGATTGTGTTTAAAGAAAGAAAATGTGTTATTGAATTTCAAATCAGGAATCGTAAATTTTTAAAAATTAGATTTCCGGTTTGAAACTTATAAGTGCAATAAAACTTTTTGGCGTACAATCTCTGGTGTACTGGGGGGTATTTCATACCCAGACCCCCCGGTTTGATAAACCTAGCTTTCTATGCGTATTGTGTTTATATTATTGTGTACGGTTATTAAAATTTCATTCAAAATAAAATTTTAATTTGAAAATATTCAGCCATGCAATTTCCACGATTGCTACTGTAAATATAAATGTTTTATTTATAATAATTACTATCAAGCAAACAAGGCACCATATCGGGCAGGGCCTAGGGCGCAGACGACCCTAAATCTGCCACTGATGATTAATTGAATTAATGATTAACCAACTACGCGGTTCGTACGACTGCGCTAGGCTCTAATAGGTTAATATTAACAAATACTGCATTATTATGATCTATAGCATAAACAAGGAAACATAACTTAATATGCAGTTTCTGTTGTTAACTTATACACTTATCGGAAACTTTTATTAATTTCTTTTATTGAAATCTAATGTTGAACTTTTTCTTGCAATATTATCTTTTCACCTACTTGAATATAATAATTCCACCTAAAGTTAATTTAGACACTTGTCAGAATTTTAAATTAAACCCTGTACTACAACGAATTACGAATATAGTATAAAGGACCCCGCACTAAGCACAGAGTTTTTAGAATCTGCAAAATTTTGCTGATTGTTACTTTATGCTTTAGCACGTCAGAACCAATTAAACACATTTTATAATTTCAAAGATATTGTTCGACCAAGTCAGGATTAAAGGATTAAGAATTTCAATATCAAAAATAGCAAGTTTAAACAATATTTTAATTAAAATTAAAATAATTAATAAAAAAATTATATTGAACGTCACCGCATAATTGCAATGATTTGTTAAGCAATCCAAATTTTTTGATGATTAAGTGAGGGTACTTAGTTTTATATGAATAGATTAATTTATTATAATTTTTCTATATTGGTGATGTATTTAACCTTTAACACATATATGGTATATTATAAGTTTTGTAAACTAAATATACGATCTCTTTCAAAATTTTAAAGCTTTTGTTTAGTTAAGTAAAATATTACTATGTAAAAATCATCAAAATCCCCCGCGAGCCAAAAACACAATATTTAGTGTGGGGTCCTTTAATAAAAGAGGTGTTAGATTATGTAAAATTGCGCGCTTGAAAAGCAAAATATTAAACAAAACAAGACTTGAGACATGAATTAAAACTTAGTAGGTGCGAGTTTTGTATATAGTTTAATCCCGCAGCAGCACTAATTCGTTGTGTAAATTTATAAATATTTAATCAAGTAATTTTTTAGACTTACATTAAGAATTGTGTAATAAAACTAGATTTGATTGGATTGTCAGGGAAATTTAGAACTTAAAATTTCAGGTATTTTTATTATTAAATAAAGGTAATGCATGAATAAGCAAACGAAATTTTAAACACACTTAATACGTAGGCTTAAAATTAAATTTTCACAATGCTTTATATTAAAATTAAGTTATCTCGATTTATTACGTTGGAGGAAGGATAACTTGTTATTTATATT
Source organism: Cantharis rufa (assembly GCA_947369205.1). Taxonomy (NCBI): domain Eukaryota; kingdom Metazoa; phylum Arthropoda; class Insecta; order Coleoptera; family Cantharidae; genus Cantharis; species Cantharis rufa. Next base: position 4,907,245 of record OX376309.1, on the reverse strand, counting down.
ATATATACTTTTACATTATCACTGTGCGCTGCCTCCTGCTTAAACAAAATATTTGCTTAAATTTTAGTTTCATTGCTATTGTTTGCAGTTTGAGAATTTTTTACTTTTTAGTTCAATTTACTCATAACAAATGTAGTATTGGTTCGTGTGGCTGATTTCCTATATTATTTTAAATAGCTCTAAAATTTGTTTTGTATTTTTCTTTTATTGGATTGTTCTCTAATTTTGTAAGAAAACCATATTTTTGCGTGCCACTCTTTTTTTAAAAATACTGAAAAATTTATTGTTTTATGCTATTCCTACTATAAAAGTTAAAGCCCTAAATTTAATATTAATCACGTAAATCTCGGAATGAACTTTCGCGGTGGTCCACTTTTTGCAAAAATTTTATAATTTTTTTGTTTTGTGTTTTAATCAAATTAAATTTTTACGTAATAAATATTAAATTTAGGGCTTGGATTTTAGCACAATACATATGAAAATTTCATTTTAGGAAAGGAGTAATTGATGAATACGTGGTTTAAGTAGTGTAACTTGATATTAACCATATCAATATTTTAGAAAATCCAAACCATTCACACACCATTATTTAGAACTAAAATAATGTTTTTAAGTTACCATAAATAAAACGCACTGTAAATATAATACAATTACATAATTGTATGTGCATAAAATCAGTATTTTACGATTTTCAGTTAATCAAAATAAAATATAGTTTTAATATACAATCAAATACAAAAACCGTTTTGGATTTTTAACTTTTCAACCTAAACATTTTAAACTAATGCAACCTTTAATCACAGATTAAGGGTATTCCGATCTACTTTCAAGGGTCTAATTGACTATTTAAAGCTTATTTAATGAAACATTTACTTAAACAAATAAAACTCATAATTATTATAAATTAAATTTATTAATTGCAAATTAAAAATAATATAGAAAAAATATAATATACCCATACAGATTTTAATTATTATAATCATTTGTACATTTGTATAAAATTATTTTAAAATGAAAAAAGTTACAATAAATTTAATTAAAAATTGAAGAAACCTACTTAAGAAATATAACCAGAGAACTTACTAAAGAAATCTGTGTGGGAAATTTTAGTTAGCTGAGAGCATAGGAACATTGGTAGACATTTTCTAATAAAACAATATATTCTTTAACATGTTTGTTGTTAATATTACATTGAATTCAAGTTTTCCTAGTTAATTTTTTTAAATGTTTTGTATAATAAAACAAAAATAAATATTTTGAAATTACAATAATATTTTAAAAATTTCATTGTATAAAACACAACAATATCAATAGTTATTTGCAACCAGGAAACAATGGCAATATGACTTCAATAACGATGAAGTCGACTCTATGTCAGGGCTATAGATAAGATTACTATTGCCAACTATTACCACAATTGGTCCTAATTAGTTTAATTTAATTTTAATTTTATAGTTAATAAGGAAGATATTACATCAGTTCACGAGTTTTTTTTGTATAGTCTCTGTCGATCTTGAAAATTATAGTTTTCGGTCAATATAACACTATAAAGGCGCGGTCTTACGATTCAAGTTTAGTTGACCAATTTTAGTTGATCAACTAAAGTTGAATAATTTTCTATTGTCAACTTGATGGAAACGAAGGTTCTTACTTCAAAATCGTTCAACTTTCTGTAATCGGTCAACTAAACTTGATTTGTGAGAACGCGTCTTAAAATTAAATTTAAAATTAAAACAAATAAATTCAACCTTAATAATAATAAATAATTATCGTAGTTGTACCTTTCTGTTCCGTCTAAATATTTCTATTATACCTTCAAAATAATCTAGTATATAATATATATTCTAGTTAGGTAATATTCACTGATGTGATGCTTAATTTTCTATTAACAGAATAAGTCACCTAAAAACAAAATAATGTAAAAAAAATTTTTGCCGCGGGTAAATATTTTGTTTGAAATTTCAAGATCCAACTTTAACTTATAAAATTAAAAAAAATTCAATTTAACACACAAAAGAAATTTTTTAATAGCGTGGGTTATTATGTTTAATATATAATTTTGTATAAATTTCCGTCAGATTATGAAAAATAATTTTGTATTTTCTAAACTGACGATTCAAGCGGCAACTATTCAGTATAGGAGAAAGAAAAGGTTTACTAAAAATTTTGGTATGTTTTAAGTGAAAATTTGTATATAATTATATTATTAAAAATGTTTTTGAAATTTTCGTTTCGGCGTAAGGACTTTTTGACACGGAGAAAGAAATTAGTGTATTTCTGGTTGCTACCAATAGTTAATATTTATCTTGATATTTATCTTACCTAACTAAACTAATCTAATCTAACGTATTTAAGTCTAATCCAAGAGAGTTATTTATCCAAAGTTAGTAGTGTTAGTGCTTGTTCACAATGTACAGGGTGGTTCAAATTTGAATGTTCTTATGAGAAATTCGGTAATTATAAGAGATTTGGAAAAATGGATGGCGCATCCTCGATCTATTTTTTTAAGAATAGCTTAATGATAAAAATCGGAATTCGATATCTTTTTTCGTTTTCGAGTTATGGCCTCGAGTGGTGAAAGTTCACTTTTTCGACTTTTCGTTAAATGTCGATATCTCACTTGTTTTTTAAATGGAAATCATAGTTGCCTATGACATATTTAAATAGAATTTTTTACCCCTTTTTCAATTATATATTATAACATGTGGGGTATATTATTTCAGTTTATATATTTTACATTATTTCACTAAAAACACCTATTGAGAACAATTAGAGAGAATTGGTTTAGATGTCAATAATGATTTTGTATAGTGCTTTGTTTTAACAAAGCTAGCATTTAATTTTACGAGATTCTTTTATTTTTATTCAAAACATTCAATTTCCCCAAAATCCAAATCCAAAATTCTTTGCAAATTTTGACACCATTCAAAATTAAATAAATCAAAATTACTCACTTAAAATTAAATTCTATTTATTAAAAGAACAATTAAACTCAAATTAAATTTTTGGCGACAAAATTAAGGCTATTGTCGACAAAAGCCACATTTTCTCCACCTCATTGTTATTGCCACCTTAACTTGTTGGTGGGAAAATGAACAAATTCAAAAATTAGTAAAAATAAAATATTTAAAAATCAAAATAATCATTTACAAATGGAAATAGAATTTTGAAACACGACAATATATAGTATTTGACTCTTACTGATGTCACCTTGGATGTCACTATAGTAAACAGAGATAAAGCAACAAAGTTCACAAACTGACGTTTTTGTCATAGCGTTTGTGTCACAAGCGTGGCCCTGGCCTAAATTGATTGCCAATATGATGTGTATGATACGCAGTGAATGAAAGTCGTCCCTCATATTATAATATATGTAAGCAACGACCGACAGCCAGGCGGGTGGCAGCAATTTTTATCTGTTTTACATCTGTTTGTGCCGACCGACGAGGCTGTTAAAATATATTTCCGAGGGCCATACACTGCTACTTTAGAATTGACATTGGAGGGCCGGATTAAAACTCTTTGGGGGCCGGAGATGGCCCGTGGGCCATACTTTGCCCATCCCTGGTCTAGATAGACTGGTGATATAGTGGAAAATCTAATAGACTAAATTCATTTCAAATCATATACACCTTGCGTGGATGGTGGACCTCACCAGGTGGACTTCATGTTCCCGAATTTATTTTGGACAAAATAAAAATATAACAATCTTGCAAATTTTTAAAATCATAAATTAATCAAAAATAATTATTATCTTGAATTGACATTTTCAAAAAATGCAGAGGTCATACTGTTAGGGCGTTGCAATATGAAGCATTGCTTTGTTGGTAGAGTATACACAGATATGCAAAATACCAGTCATACATATTTTGTAACTGATAATCTTATGACGTTTTGCAAGCTACATGTACAGCTCTTCTCGGAAGTTAGTAGATTACAAATGTAAGGTCAAATAACTATAGAATGTAATTTCAAAATTGTACACAATTTAATTTAGTGTTAATAATAATTACTATTACTAGTATAAGTCTGATTTGAATGATAACTGATAACCTAATGAATTATTATTATGTAATATGTCAAAATACATTTTAGCGATGTTCTCAACATCCGCAATATTTGTTTAGAATTAAAAACACTTTTATTGTGATTCTTACAATCCATATTCAAATATTAAAAATATTCACCTTACCTCAAAAATAAAAAAATATAATAATACTAATTTATTAAGGTACAATACATGGAGATCAGCAACTGGCAACTGCTGATTTATATTTTGAAGCTGAAACGACGATGATATTGAATATTTATTTCAAAGCAGACTTTCATGCTATTTATTATAGCAGGATTGTTTTTTTTCATTTTTTTCAGTTTTGTTTTTATTTCTGCAGATGATAGTTTTTTCAATATCTGGGTTCTTGTTATCTTAGTTCTTCTTTGTGTACTCCTTGAATAAGGTGCTTGCATAGCTTCTGTTGTGATCTCTAAGGCTTTGGACCAGCATACATATAAAAATTATATTCTTCTTGTATAGAATCTATGTAGTTTCCTGCGACATAAATATTGAGAAAATTAGAAATATTGAGTTTCTTTTAAAGACAAGTTTACATTGGTGTTGTAAAAGTTCTTGGTTCTTTAAATTTTAAGATAAATTTAACATAGGTACTTAAAGCATTCTGACTCTTTAGACACCAAATATGCTAGACATATAGCCAAGTTTGGCCTCCTCCGAATATTTACTTCCATGGCTGAAGTTGTTTAATTATTCCACTTAATTGCTTGGCTCTAGTTTTGAGCCAACTTGGCCAAGTTACCAAACTTGGCGTAGACATAATAAATCTCGCTTTTGCATAACATTTTAAATTTTTAATAATCTGGGTACTTTATTATTAACATAAAAGTATAATTTTTTTTCTTTATGTACTTAAAGCTATTTATTTCTAAAAAATAATTACATGTTTCCAAAAAAAATTTTATATTAATAAATAACCCAGGTCTACAAAAATAGCATTTTTTTTGTTGCCCTGATTTTTTCATTGAATTTTGAAGATTAAGAACGTAAAAGTTATGAATATAACGAAAATTGGCCAATATTGGCTCTAGTTTTTGTTAATGTAATATACGAGGTATGTTCAAAATATATTGTAAATTTTTGCATTTCGCATGGTGTAAGTTACCAAATAAGAAAAAAAAATTTCTAAGATGATACAACTATGAGTAATGCACATGTCAATTTTTAGGCATATTCGTTGTACAGTTTGTGTTTAGCAAATTATTGTTTATTGCATAATTTTAAAAATCCGCGATTTTCGGAATTCATTTTTGTTTTAAAAACGTTATTTGCATTAAATTCTGTATTAAAAATTGATTTAAAAGTGTAATGAAGTATAAGAAATGTTGACTAAATTTTTGGTGTAGAAACTAGGTCAAAAAATACAAAAGTTTATACAAACATTTTCAAGAAATCGGTGTAGATTTGAGCATATGAGCATGCAAACACATCAATTAGCGATAAAATCGTTAGAAAATTAAAGACACGTTTTTTTGTAAATTGCTGAAGCACTATTAGAGAGGTCGCAAAAGAAGTTGGAATCTCAATTGGGTCATGTGATGCAATTTTTAAGGCTAATTTGGATTTGAAACAAGTGGCAACCAAACATGTTAAATTTTATACAAAAGCTGAATTGCAAAGTCATCTCTCAAGAATCGTTAACCAAAGTTCCTGAAAATTCAAACTTTTTCAAACGCATCATAACCAGGGGCGGTCATATTTCTAGTTTCTGAGGGGGCCATTTCCGAAAAAATTTCCAAAATCTTGAAAAACATTTAGGTATTTAGCAAGGACATTAGTTTGAAACACAGTAATATCTTAGTTTGGAGGAAGCCATGGTCCCCATGCCCCCACCTCCTTATGACCGTCCTTGAACATTTTTTTATTTTTTGTTAGTGCCATAAGGTAGGGGTGACCTACTTTTATGTGAATAAGATGGCAGATTACTGCTAGACTCGACAAAGACATGATACTCAAAAATCTCATAAAAGACAATCTTTCAAAAAAAGTTTCAGAATGTTTTAAATAAAAAAATTTTTTTTTAAATAAATTGAGTATAACCAAAGCCATCGTATTTTTCATTGAAATAATGCATTTTTGAGTTAAATATAAAAATATCATCAAAATAAATAACTAGAGTCAATTTGAAAAAAATACTGCTACCCTTAGTGTTTTTTACAAAAATTTTTTTTAAAATTATTCAAAAATCATACAAATATTATACAAAAACATTATTTATTTATTTATCGCATTTTACTAATGCTTCAAAATATAATTTCATAGTTATTTTATTTAGAATTATGATCCGTTTCATTTTGTATTACCCACGTTCACTTTTATTTTTCCAACCCAATTATTATATCTTTCATTTAAAATTTAAATCGGTCTAATTGCTACTATCATTAATATTATTCGAATAATTTTATAAATTTTACTTTTAGAACACAGATTGTAAAACAAACTTATTATTTTGTTGGTAGAATATAAGCTGAGCAATATTTCTGTCGACATTTAATAATATCTAAGAATTTAAAGAAACGATATCGATAACTAGGTTAAGCTTTTATTGAAAGGGTTTTCAGTGATGTTAAGAAAGATTGATCAAGTCTCTTTTATAAATATCACACGTGTGTAAATGAAAAACAAGCTATTTTTATTTTCGAGATATTAAATTATTATTAAAGTTTTAAAAACATGTTAACATGCGTAATCACGTCGTCTCATTACATGGTAGACAAAAACCCTAACGTCCTTAAATAATTTATCCATCCGAATTTTTTCCACGTTTTCCTAGTCTGCTTACATCTTTTACTTTGATAAAACTTTAGATTTTTTTTAGATTCATCTCTTTCCATTTGTTGAAAAAATAATTCCTAAAAGTTGTTTTAGCTCGTCTAATCTATTTTATACTCATCGAAAAAATGAAATCTACACATGCAAAAATATAATGTCTAGGAGAGGGAACAAATTTTTAAGCTAGCCCCACTCCTTAAATTTAAAATTTTTATTGTTTTATATTATTTTAGAAAATCAAATTCATAAGGGTGGCTTTACTTTTTGAACAATTAAATGTTGATATTTTTATCGGTAACAGTAATATTTTGTTATTCTTTAGTTATTCGATATTTTCACACTGCGAAAAAGAATTTTCCACCATAACAAAATAGCCTCTACAGAGAGATCAAAAATGATAATGATGATGATGATAAAAAGGCTTTTTCGTGGCATTAAACATGGTGTCAGAAGAAATTACAGAATAGCGTTAAATAATAAACATACAAAATTAATTATTTGAGAACAGAAGAAAAAGTTTGAAGAAATACAAATAAAAATAAAGAAATAAATGATGAACAATTTAAGTTTTTTCCGATCAATTTAATTCGTTAGTTTTTATTGCGCCATGGTGCGAAAGCTACGTTTTATTTGTTTGGTATTAATTTTGTTTCTGCAGATGTGATTTGCATTGAATAACTATTTTCTTCATTTTTGTATCATTATAACTTGGTACAGTCGCGTTTAAAATTATCACATTTCATAACTACTTCTGAGACAAATCTCTTCTATTTCTCCATCGACCCGATTTAGTTCTTAGAGAACCACACATTTAATATTTTTTTCTGAATTTTTGTGAGTTTTTTTTTACATTTGTGACAACAATATTTCTACCTTTTATTTTTTAATTATTATTATTATTTTATAAAAATTATTAGCAAAAACCTCAACATTGAATATAATGTAATTAGACATATCCAATAGCCATCATTTTATTTGCTGATGTTATATTTAAAAATTAACCAAAGCAATTTTAGTATGAATTTAAAATAAGGCATTGACAAGAAAATTAATGAAGAATAGAAAATAACTGTAAAAGCAAAAAGAAAATTCAAATAACAATTTTAAAATACCCCAACTATTCCATACTTAGTTAGAAAAGTATTAAGTGAAGACATAGACGTCGGAATAACTAACAGAAAATTATTAAAACTTTTGAACTGATAACATCACGTAAACTTGACAATATACAACAAGGTATAAAAGTTTACAGAAAAATTCCAAGAAAACAGCAATATAATAATATTGCACATTGTAGATTTTATCTGATATAGCATTTGTAAATTTTAGGCCAATACACGTTATTAGGATTGGTGACGTCATATTGTACTTGCGTTGTCAAAATTATGATAAATTGGAATTCAATTTTTATGTGGTGGTGACAATGACGTCATAAAATTTGTATACATGGCGTGTATTGCTGTAACATTTACAAGCACTATCATATCATCTAATAATATTTGTCTCCTGATAATATTGACCTTCCACTATAGGAGATCTTTATCTTATAGTATTAGTTCAAATGTTTTAATTATTTCTGGTTAGTATATTTATATTATATATTATTAGTTTTTCTTTCCTTTAAATATAATTTTGTTTATTTAAACATTTATGGGATGTCTTAACCAGCAAATTTTTGCTACCAATAATCACAAAAATACAAACAATTTTCAAAAATTTTAAAACGAATTGTGTGTGATAAAAACGACGCATATGGAACTAGTTTCTTAATATACTATTAAAATTATATCCTAACTAATGTTTAAAAAATAGTTATAACTATTCTTAATTAATAAGAGACTCTTAATTTTTGTTAATTTATTAATCTGTATAGGATTCACACGTTAATGGGTTCGAGTAAGGTAACATACAATTTTGTTCTTATTTTGTTTTGTTTCTTACAAGAACTCGAGAGCTAATTAATTATCAAATAATAATTATGTAACCTTTAAATTTTCAAAGGTAAAATTTTAATTATTTTCCCGCAAAATGTAATATCAATTTGTTGCAAGAAATAAAGTAAAGCATGAAATAATTTAATCGAAAATATAAAATTAGCGAGTTAAATTAGTATATTATTCATTCACATGCATCATTCATTACTGTAATAATTTGTAAAATTTAAAAATACTTATTTATTAAATTATACATTCATAGGTAGCTTTATTAATTTTAATAAGCATAGTTTGTAAATTATCGTTGAATAATTGAGTCTCTCTGTTAGCAGTAGTATTTAATTTTATTTCATCATTTCATTTGATATACTTATCTTAATTTGTACTATGTATGTATTATAATTAGTTTAATTAACTTTTTGGGAAAAGGAATTATTTAACTTCGTAAAAGTTAAAGGTCTTATTTAACTACAATGATTGTTAACTATTAGCAATTAGAGAAAAAAAACAAAAACAAAATATGTTTCAATCAAAGAAGAATTGATTTTTGTGCCTTGTTTACATTTTTCAGATTCTCGGCATATGTACGTCAACCCTTATACAGATATCTGACATAATTTTTATAGTGCCATTTTCTAATCGGTATCCGGAATTTACAATTTTCACATATTTTATGACTTGATGAAAATATTTAGTATAAGGCCTGTTTAATAATTTTTAGGGTTTTGGTCATTTCCGCTAAGTTGAGTGCGCTTTAAGTTCAGCACTAAGTTGACCAAAAATTTCAGTAACTGCGTCGTCATCATTTAAAACTAAACGAATCAGATAATATGCTAAAATTTCTTTGAAGTGTAATCGGCTAAATCAGCTTAAAATTAAGATTTTGTTTCTAAATTAAAAATTATTTTTAAATATAACAATTTGGTAACTACGTACCACACACGCATTTGAATACTTTGTATAACTAGAACATTTATATTTGGATTCAAAAAGATATAATTTTAGAAACTATTACTCTGATGACGTGCATGAAAGGTGAAACGGGATAGCAATAAGTAATTTTAAAATTTTTAAATTTAGTGATCCAAAATTAAAGTTAATTTTGATTTTGAGTTTGACTTCCAAACAGAATCAAGTCGTGTAGGTCCACCATGGTCGAATGTTGCCTGATGCAAAGAATCATATATCATTGTGGTGGAAGTGGGTCAAAAGTTTCCCATGTGAATAGGGGGGTTTTGTCTTTTTCGTTTTTTCTTTTTTTGTGTCGGGCGTTTTTAAAATTTTTAATTTTATTTATTTGTGTATTTACAGTATTATACGTATAATACATAATTTTATAACGTAATAATAACATTTTATAACATTTAACCATGACATTTAAATCTGTAATCTGTTTATATTGCGCATTTTCTTTGATATATTATACCAGTGTTTAATATCGTGTAAATATTATATGTATTTAACTTTAAGTCATTATTGTAACTATTTAGTAAACTTATTATAGTTAACTCTATTAAAACCTCGAACAGCTCTATAAAAATACATTTAGTTTAGTAGAGCATTGAACAATATTCCTTTATTAAGCAACTCATGATAAATCTGCAAAGACTGAATAACAATTCTGTAGTTTTACTTACAGATTAAAAGTTATTAAATAGAACAATCCATAGTTTTACATGTACCTAGTTTTAACTATGACAACAATAAATCGAAATTAAATGTAATAAGTGCTCCAATACATGTACAAAGCAAATGAGATAAATTATAGATACTAGTAAACAAGTAACTAGTGGAACTTCGTTAATGTATTCATATGCGTCAGTAATCATAATATTAAATGTATTATTTATAAAACAAATTATGGAATTTGCTTTATAAGTATGAAAGCACAAAGGAAAATACGAAGGTGCATGCTAGCAAAAGCATATTTCATAATGTATGTAGGTAGATAAGTTTGTTATGCAATGCACTTTAGATCGAATTAGAAACAATACAACATGGTATTTCGTTAGCCATATTAAGTATCAAATGACTATTAAATATTATTATTATTATTATTATTAACATATGTTATTAATTTATTTATAAAGCAAGTGCTTTTATTTATTATTATAATAGAATATTAAATTTTTTTTAAATGTTTTAAACGAAAGAGCGATTTAAAAAATCTGAAATGCTAATTTTCCCATGCTTATTCGTGCTTAAAATAGTTCAGAGTGAAATAGTATTGGTTTTAAAAAATTTTAAAATTTCAGTGTATTTCAGTGGGGTTGGGGGGCTAAGTCAGTACATTATAGTATTTTTTACCAATGTATTTACTAATTAGCAAATGTTTTTCAATATCTTGCTTATTTTTGACACAGTTCCCGCTTTCAGTATTACTAAGTATTAAAAAATAATTACTTCACTTTTATTAATTTCATATTATAATTTATATTATCATGATTTAAATATAATATTTTGCATCTGCCACGCATAATATAATGGCTCGCTGGGTAACAATCAATTTGATCAACTAAATTTTACTAAAGATTTACCTTCAGCCTTGAATTTGTATTTTCATGTAAATTAGGTACTATATATTTGCTTATATAAATGTACATATCCAGTCGAACGTTGAAAACAAAGAATTAAAATTTTCACCAGTGCATTGTATAGTGATTAATTTTTGAAAGATTTTATGTAAAAAACACTAAGGGTAGCAATATTTTTTCCAAATTGGCTCTAGTTATTTATTTTTGTGATATTTTTATATTTGACTCAAAAATGCATTATTTCAATGAAAAATTCTATTTTTTTTGTAATATGAAAAGTTTATCGATAAAACACTAAACACTTTGGTTATACTCAATTTATTAAAAAAATTTTTTTTTAAATTTGTTGAAAGATTGTTTTTTATGAGATTTTTGAGTATCATGTCTTTGTAGAGTCCAGCAGTAATCTGCCATCTTATTCACTAAACGTAGGTCACCCCTGCCTTATGGCACTAACAAAAAATGAAAAAATGTTATGTTCAAGGGCCAAAATAACATATTACCGTGATTCAAACTAATGTCTTTACTAAATACCTAAATATTTTTCAAGATTTTGGAAATTCTTTTGGAAATGGCCCCATCAGAAACTAGAAATATGACCGCCCCTGGTTATGATGCGTTTGAAAAAGTTTGGATCTTTAGGAACTTTAGGTAACGATTCTTGAGAGATGATTTTGTAATTCAATTTTTGTATAAAATTTAACATGTTTGGGGTTGCCACTTGTTTCAAATCTAAATTGGCCTTAAAAATTGCATCACATGACCCAATTGAGATTCCAACTTCTTTTGCGACCTCTCTAATAGTGCTTCGGTAATTTACAAGAAAACGTTTCTTTGGTTTTCTAACGGTGTTATCGCTAATTGATGTGTTTTGCATGCTCATATGCTCAAGTTTGCACTGATTTCTTGAAAATGTTTGTAAACTTTTGTATATTTTGACCTAGTTGCTAGGTTCTAGTTCTTCATTACACGTTTAAATTAATTTTCAACACAAAATTTAATGCAAATAACGTTTTTAAAACAAAAATGAATTCTGAAAATCGCGGATTTTTAAGATTATGCAATAAACAATAATTTGCTAAACACAAACTGTACAACGAATATGGCTAAAAATTGATATGTGCATTACTCATAGTTGTATCAACTTAGAAAAAATTTTTTATCTTATTTGGTAACTTACACCGTGCGAAATGCAAAAATTTCATATATAATATTTATAACTTTTACGTTCTTAATCTTCAAAATGCAATGAAAAAATCAGGGCAACAAAAAAAATGCTTTTTTTGTAGACGTGTGTTATCAATACAGCGTTTGTTTACAGCTCTCTAACTGTTGCTTATAATCGAAGTTTAGTTTAAGAAGGATTTACCAAACTACGACCCTCTGAGACTCTGAAAAATTGTGGTATTTCAAATCACAAATCAGAGAGTTGACTTGATATTTGGATTTGAATTTGAATTTGGCAAAAATTCCGGCTTTGCATCAAATTTCAAATGTTTTTTATTTCTACTTCTTTTTCCTCATATTAAGTAAAATAAATCAAATGCATTTCTTGTTTTTCTCTAAGTTTTCTGTAATGAAATATATAACTGATGTTTTGATGTTTTGAACATCTTTCCTTTTTTCCAGAGTGTATGCAAATGCAGGGGTCAATTCAAAGTATCTCTTTGGTTTGACCAAATCTTGGATTCGTTTGGTCTGCTCTTTTGCTGTTTTATGTACCGCTGTTATTACCTTAAGGGTTAATGATTTAGAAGCTCAACAAAGGTGATTTTTGGCAATTTTGTTATAAGGAGAAAATCAGCAAAGCTCAACACTTTGAGCATATTTTAACACATATTATATTATTTCTAGAAATCTATTAATGAAATCTAGTTGTTACATATTTATTTATTAAACAATTTAAAATTCAAATATCTAAAAATAGGGGATTCCCAAATTACCAAAAGGTTTGCTTACGCAGTCAGGTCCTATATATTTGATATACCTAAAGATTAGTTATAGTTCTGAAATTTTTAAATCAATTTAAACTTTGTTGCAGATCCTTTAAAAGATCCAAATATTTGTGGAAGGCCAACATGCAGTGGTAAGTTAAATTATTAGTAAATTAAATAAAACAAATTTCATTCTTAAATTTGAAATACATCAAACAGTTTTAAAATTTTTAATTTATACTAATTGTCACTCAGTTTTGTAATGTAATTATAAGTCTTACATAATTATTAATGTACCTAATAAAATTCATTATATTTTGTTAACGAAATTAGTTGAATCTTACCTAGATTCATATTTTGATAACCGCTTCAAGTTTATAAACAATTTAAAACAGCTAAAATGAAAATTGTTAGCTAATAAATAAAGTATGTAGTTATATTTTCAGAAGCTATATATGACAGGTCATTTAAAATTTTTACATTTTCGTAGAAATAAAATTTTTATATAACTTAAATTTTATTGTAATTTCGTTTAAATTTATTTACAAAAGCAATTTTATGAATACAAATTTCTACATATTTTTTTTTATAATACTGTTCAGTTGTACAATTTCACATTTTCATTAGTCTCCCAGTTCATTGTAAGTCTTGACTCTTTCAAGAGTTTCTCGCTGGGTATATATTCTCATCTTTTGCTTTTTTGTGTTCTCGCATACCAATTAGTCTCAAGTTCTTTATAAGCTTTAGATAAGTTGTTTACCATTGTGCAATTCTTTTTAAGGTTTAAATAACACTGGACTACGGAATTAATTATTTGATTATTTCTAACTTTTTTTTCAATTTTTAATTACAAATATACAATAATCATATTAGCGATTTAAAATAATCATAAAAATGCACCATTTGTGTATGTAATTTGTAAAAATTACATTGAAATACGAAGTTTTGAAGTTCATTTATGTTGGTTATAGTCTAAAATACTGAACAAATTTTCAAAATTTCTACAGAAAAGTGTTGTTTGGTTACATAGCGCTATAGCATAGCATATAGTTTACATAGCTCAAATGTAATTTTTAATTTATTAGTTATAAAATACTGAAAATTTAAAAATTTCTTTCACTCTTTAAGATTCTATTTAGGCGAAAATGTAAAATAAAGTAAGCAAAACTATATCCCACTTTTTTAAACAAACTTTTTTTAGCCCCAGGCTAACCATGCTGTAACATATTAAATAAATATGTATACATAGTAGACAAACGAAAGCAAAACAAAATAAAGTTTAAATAATAATTATTTTAACCTACCAACATGTTAGACTGATGACACTAAAAAAATCAAATTTTTAAATGGGAGAGCAACCGGATTCAACCATTTTATGTTAAAAAATTACTCTCACTAAAATTTAAAATCTATATAGCTAATAAGCTAATATAATAAAAATTAAATTTTTTTTTGGAAGCTTTCAGCAATAGGTTGCTGCTTTCTTCAGATATGTTTTAGTAATTTTGATGCGATATGATCTAGATATAAAAGATTTTGAAAAGGTAAAATTTCTTATAGTTAAAATAATGAAAACAGTAATAATTTAATCCACAGATAAATTAACCCAATTATCAAATTACATTTATTATACTTCACAATACTAAGTCATGAACCAGATCAGCAAAGCGTTGTTGCTATCCCAAATGACAACTCCACAAGTTTCCCTCACTCACGGATTGATATTTAAAAGACTAATTAAGAACAAAAAAAGATTTCGTCCCCCAAAAGTTTTTAGAAATGTATTAATTTTTATTTTTGGGTTGGAAGGGGAGAAGTATGTAGTCCCATGCCACCTTCGCTACCTCATAATATCAAAATTTATATTTGCAAAATTAGAACAGAACAAAATGTTTTGGAAAAATGTTTATTTTAAAAATGTGAAAATAATTAAATTAATTTTAAATGATAAGAATTGAGAGTTCTTTACAAAATTGGAGAAAAACGTAATGAACAAAAATAACAACTTTTTTTATGACTGAAACTTTAGTTAGATTGTTTCTTAATTCACTACATTAAGTCTTTGTGTTATCAAGATCTAAATCAAAACTCAAATTTTATTTTACAAAATCATTATTTATATCTAGATTTTATCAAATTAAAAACATCCGAAGAAAGCAATAACTTTTTGCTGAAAACTAATGAAGATAATTTAATTAGCAATTTAATTATAAAATTTGAATTCAAAGTATAATATTATTAAAATGTCGGCGTTATAAGTTTGTTTTTCGGAAAATTAGAGATTTAAAAAATTTTAAATTATAGAATTACATAATTGAAATAATTGATATTACCTACTACGTTTCTGTTAAACTTTGAAAAAATCTTTAAATCCAATGTTTCATAATGTTTTAATCAACTCGGATATAATTAGTGTAAAGTTAATCCCATAAAACAAACTTTAGGTAAGACTTATTCCCTCTTTTAATATAATTGAAAATTATAGTTTACTTTATATTAAATACGAGAATTAAACTTATTTAATCTGTGTTAGGTGCTACAAAATTTCAGTATGGGCAAGATAATCGGTACTTATATGATTATTCAGTAGACATAAGTAGTTTATTTAATGGAACTAGCAAAAACGAATCTACTCTACACGTTGAAGCTTTAGTTACATTAGATTTTATCTCAGAATGTGACGGTATTCTGTCGCTAAGCGATTTAAAGTTAATCGAAAAGACTGGAGAGATTAACTTAGATGATGAAGACTATGCAGATAATTATTACCATCCTAACAGTCAATATTTCTCCGAAGAAATAAGTCAGTATCCACTTAGATTTTCTTTCAACGATGGAAAAATTTCCGAACTGTGTCCATATGACGAAGAACCTAACTGGGTTTTAAATTTTAAACGGGGTGTATTGTCAATGTTGCACAACAGCATGAAAAGATTTGATTTGGATCATACCGGAATCGAAGAAGACGTGAGAGGGATATGTGAAACGGATTACAAAATTGTGGGTGCGAAAACAACGAGTCTTTTAATCGAAAAAACAAAAAATTTAAATAATTGCGAAAGCCGTTCAAAATTACATTCGGTTATTCAATCAACGCCGTATCAATTTAAAAGAGTAGGTGACAGTAAAATTAGTAATTATGTTTTTAAAAATTGGTTTTACTTTAGGACGACGGAAATTTAATTCAATCAACAAGTTTTTGCGAACTATCAATTGATCGTCACATTTATAACGACATCAACTGCACAGAAACACATGTATTCCAACCATTTTCCAATCAAGCCGCAGGTGCAACAACAAGCGTAAAGCAGAGATTGATTTTGAAAAGAGAAGAGGTACAGGAAACTATAGAAGAACAACCCTTGATAACTAAACGGTCCTCTTTATTATACGATCAAGTTCCCACTCCTAAACCAACATCTGGAGAACTCAAAGAATCTCGAGATTTATTAAAACAGCTATGCAAAGTAAGTGCAGAAGATGTTCAAGCAGAATTTTCAGATTTGTTTACGAAATTCATTCACACATCTCGTTTATTATCAAACGACGCCTTAACAGCTCTCTATGAAAAGTCGAGTAGCATTTGCATTAGCGGAAAGTAAGTTCACGGCCACAACACTAACTTTAAGAAAATATTGCAATTTCTATTTTAGAAAACACATGCTGGACGCTATGCCCTTCCTGGGAAGCAGTGCGGCCGTGTCGCTAATGAACGAAATTATTATGAACCAAGGAGTTAATGATGACACAATACATGATTGGATGATTTCGATAGCTTTTATATCTCGACCTAACGAAGAAATGATAGAAACCGTCTCTCAATTACTGAAGCATAAAAATAATGATTCCTCCGTAGTGTTAGCGATTTCCAGCCTTACGCATACATTTTGTGTGCAAAATTTGGACTGCCAAACCAATGAATTCGTAAATGAAATTATCGATTATTTTCAAACTCAAATAGAAAATTTGTATAGTTTAGGGGTGCACGATAACGAAAATAAGGATAAGGTAAGAAAGATACAGTCATTTTCGTTGTTTCATTAAATTTTTTTTAGATTTTAGTGCCGCTTAAAGCATTAGCCAATATTGGGGTAGTGTCGGATGAGTTTCGAGATCTGCTTTTTGAAATGATAAGGGACTCGAAGTTAGATATTGCTGTTAGGGTAGCCGCAATTCGAGTTTTCAGGCGTTTGCCGTGCGAAGAAGTACGGCCAATGTTTCATGAAATTTTTAAAAATCAAGATCAAGATGCGGAAGTACGAATTGGTTCCTACTTACAAGTAATGCAATGTCCGAACTACATAATTATAAGAGGAATTCGACAAAGTCTACAGGTTGAAGAAGTGAATCAAGGTAACGTAAATAACCGAAAAAACTAATCAAATAAAATCACCTTAATCAGCGTTTGATTTTAGTGGGTTCTTTTATTTGGAGTCATTTACAGAATTTATTGAAGTCATCAATTCCGAGTCGTGTAGAGATTCAAAGTCTACTTTCAGACAAAGACTTGGGTAAAAAGTTTAGTAGCGACGTCCGCAAGTTTTCTCATAACTACGAGGGTTCTATATTTTTTGAAGAATATAATGTCGGTTAGTGTTATTTTTATGACTAAAGTTCAATTACTTTCTTTCAAATTAAATTGTTAATTAACTACATTACAGAATGCGCAATTTATTTTGAAAGTTAACAATACGTATTAAGTTAATTTCATTACAGCGTTACGTGTTCATTCACAGTAAAATTCATATACTTTCATCGGTTTTCACATTGTTGCAGGTGCTAACTACGAGAGTAACGTGATATTTTCACCCTCGTCATATATTCCCAAAGCTGCAATGCTGAATCTGACCGTTGATTTATTTGGAGAATCCATCAACTTGCTAGAGGTTGTGCACGACACGATTATGTGTTAGTGCAAAATCGTTTTAATTTATGTTTTTCATGCAGGTTAATGGCCGAGTAGAGGGTTTCGAACATTATCTCGAGTCAATATTTGGCCCAAAAGGCCCTTTATATTCCGACAAGCTCCTAGATTTATTACCTAAAATGAGATGGCCCAGAAGTGCTTCAGAAAACGAAATTTTAAAATCTCAAATTGATGACTTACCTAACGCTAAAAAACCTAATTTTGGCGAACCAATGGTAAGAATAATTTTTAACATAAATTAAATGAATTGAATGGTAGATAACTAAACATAACTTTGCCATTGCCACGTGTTGCTTCTCCTTTACAGGAACGATTCCTATTTTAAACATGAAGGATCCATAAAGCAAAAAATTTAAAATAATGTATTTATAAATAAGTTTTAAATTTTACATACAAAATAATAGATAAAAATTTAATTTCACTGCATAACTGGCATTTATGTAAATTATTAAATGCAAATATATTTTTTAATTTTTTTAGTCATAAAATTTCAAACTCAAACTTTCAAAAGTTTAAAAAATTCTTTAATTTTAGCAAACAAAACTTTTAAATGTTTCAAATATTTTTGGAATCTATAAAATGGCTTAGACAGTGTTGGTTCTACGAAAAAATTCATTCTTTTGTCGGACAAAATTTTAATTCTTTAAAAAATTTTTGAATCCACAAAACATCTAGATAATGTAAGTTCTACGAAAAAATTCTTCCTTTTATCAGATATTCCACGCGAAGTCGTTTCACTTCGCTTGCTTGAAGATAATGCCGAACTAATGTTTTTGGCGATCAAATACAAATTTTCAAATATTTTAATACATCGCCCAAATAGTGGACTATCATAGAATGTGGGCATTCTGATTATATTTTTAAATACAGACTATCTACAGTCTTTCTTTTTTTTATTCTCACACCGATATCGGTGCGAGAATAATTATTCTCAAACAGATTAGACCAATTAGAGCAAAGAATAGACTACTATTTGAAGTGACATCTATTTCCAAATTTTTGAACTCAATTTATTTACACATCAACAAAAGTCAAGTTTGTTAAATGAGTAAACTTTTTTGCGTGCGATCGATCTGAATTTTTGCACATATTTTTCTACCGATAATTCACAAGGAGCATGTACGAGGGGGGACAAATTTTTGAGTTATTGCTGCGTTTCCGCCACACAAACTTGAATTAGCAATAACTCGAAAACGGCGTTAGATATCGAAAAACTGAGCAAAAACTTCTCCCCTCTCGCCTCAACTTTCCCCCTGTGAATGAACGGTAGAAAGCATGTGCAAAAATTCAGATCGATCGCGCACAAAAAAATTTTCTCATTTTTACAAATTCTAATTACGGTCAAAACTTATACAGCTTATTATTTTAATAGTGGTATAGAAAGTGTAGTCTGAAACACGTATTGAATGGCTATTCCGCACTCGTGAACCGTCACCCTCGCCTGTCGGCTCGGGTGACAAACTTTTCCCTCGTGCGGAATATGCCTAATTCCAAACTTGTTTCAGAATATAGTATTATATTGTTCGTTCTAATCTCTAAACTTTGAAATTTCTAAATTTTATTTTATTCTCGAAAATAATATAAAAAGTTTACTTTTTATAAAGAATGTTATTGTTTGAAACAACAAGATCGCCGCCAGCAAAGTGCTGTTAATACCATTTGTATGTTTTAAAAAAATAACAGCTAGCTTTATTTGGAGTAACTGTACGTTTTGTGGCTTCCTTGTAGTTGTCGAATTCCTTTCGCTATTCTACGCTTTATAAGAAGCTCTATTTCTAGATTTGAAAAATAAAAAGGAAAGTTTTGAAATTTAGAATGAATGAACAGTCCTAGACAATCCTAATAAGATTAGTTGATAATAAAATCCCACACCTACTACTTTGTTAGGCAAAATCTCACATTTTTTGTCTTACAAAAAAAAAGGTTTTTGGATTTTTGTAGGCAGAATTGTCAACCCCATAAAAGAGCATTTAGATTAAGTAGTAATGAGATTTCTAATAAACTATTTTAATTTTCTTTTCAATGCAATAGAACACTTTAAATAATGATGATGTTGGAAATGGTAGGTAACACATTTTTCCATAAATAATTTGCTTTTAAAAATTAATTTAGTGGTTTCAACAATTTCAAATTCCACGATTAATTAAAATTTTGTGAACTATTTCAGTGCTTTGTTTTACTCTGAAGAGGATTAAAACTATTTACGAAATTCAACATCACAGAACCTGTTCGCTTATTTATTCAAATTTATAGTTTTGAAAATTTTCAATATTAATTATTCATATTCAATTAAAAAGAATTCGAAGAATCCGAATTTCACCATTTCAGAAAAAAAGCGGTTCAGATAATGCTAATTAACCGTTTCAGGCCCGACTTTTTTGATTGAAAAAATAGTACATTGTCTTATTCGGATTAAAAGTGAAACTTTGCTTAACAAACAATTTTTGCATTTGCGAGGCGGAGCGCTAGCGGAGCCGAGCGATTGCAATAATTGCACGTCAAACAAAGACACTTTTAATCCAAATGAGACATTACTTTTTCTCCAACCAAAAATTAAATAAAACTTAAAATATAAATACTTAATTTTAAAACATTATTTGACGTAATATTAGAAAAGTCACTTTGACATTTAAAAATTGTATAATTTCGAAGAGTGCTTTTTCTGTATTGTTTGAATTAGCAATAACTCGAGAACGGCGCTAGATATCAAAAAACTGAGCAAAAAATTCTCCCCCCTCGTCACAGACACCCCCCCGTGAATTATTGGTAGGAAGGCATGTGCAAAAATTTAGATTTTATACAAATATATTTTTACAATATTTTTACAGATATTTGTACAAATATTTGCCTTGTGACTCGCTTCTCGTTTTATGTACTATTAAGGTTTTATCACAATGTTGGTAATTTTACAATCGTAATCATATATTGATTATTGACGTCATGCTACGTATTTGTTCAAGATGGCCACGCAAATGATGAATAACCACTAATAGTCCAGTCAAGATAGGTCTAAAAATCGCTCAACCTGGAAAAAATTCCCGGCCGCGATTTGTCTTTTTTAAACTTATGGGGTGGTGCTTGGTAGTGTAAATCTCGATTTTCGGGAAAATCCGCCCATTGCGTTTGCCACAATCTAGATTTAAAGGGTGATTTTTATTTTTTAAATTACTCGCTTATTTTCAACTTTAGAGTGAAAATGAAAATAACCAAAGTTGTGGGAAATTAAATTTTCCACAAGTTTGGTTCTTATAGTATTTACCCTAAGATTGATATTTGTCTAGTTAAGGGTGAAAACTTTTTTTTTCTCAATTATCTCGTTTATTATCACATAATATTATGTTGATCGTAAAAATGAAAATGAGTTATTAGGTAGGAAATTTTATTTGGTAATTTTTACTTACACTCTAAAGTTAAAAATAAGCGAGTAATTTAAAAAACAATTTTTAAAACGCAACGTTAAAAAAATCATCCGAAACCTATTAAAAAATTCGTTCAAAACCAAAATATCCAAATATCCAAAATATCAAGAAAACAATTACTCACTCAAATCAAAATCATTTATACACAAAATCAAATTATCTCTAATCAGAGACGCAAATCCAAACAAAATTAGCAGAGATTTCCGCAAAACGCGCCCGTCTAACTTGACGGACCTGGCAAAAAGCATTCTTAATCAAAATTTTTATGCCAAAAATTATTTGCAAAATCGAAAATTCAATTTCAAAAATAAAAATTAAAATAGTTATTCACAAAAGCAAAAATCGGATATTCAAAAAAATATAAAAGCGATCTAAATTCATAATTACAAAATTCAAAATTCCAAAAAAATGGATTTTGAAACACGACAATATGTACGTATAATATGTATATCGAGGGATCGTTACTGGTAAGTATCCAGAGCCAGGTGCGTTCATTATATTAAGCAAACAGTGATTGCACGTAAAAAATTTTGCTCGGCTAATAAAGCACCAAAAACTACAACAATTAAACTTGAATTTCACTCCTCCACGACAATTCATACTCACAATTTTCTTTTCCACTGAGCACGATCATTTGTTTTAACGACCATCAGGTGCTCCTTATTAATGTAGTGATTATCTCCTGGTTTGTATCTATTAATAATATAAGTCAACATTACATTTTTATTAAAAATAAATAATAATAACAATTAGAAATAATTAAATTAATTTCCCGGAAACATACCGCCATCAAAATGTTCATTTTACATGAATAAAATGTGGATTTAAATTAAAAATTTAAATTTTAGTTATCACATGCAATTCGTTTAATTTAAATTAAAACAAACACGAACTTTTATTTGCTAAATTTCTAACAATTATTATTACAACAGGTGTCTTTAGGTCTAAAAGTATTCGGCAATGAACTAAAACATGGCACATTTAATGGAGAAAAGGAGATAAAGGATGCTCTTCGCACTCTCAATCCAATAGATCACTTAAAGCACATTCTCTCAGGAAAGGTGCGTATTTAGCACTTCAATTCAGATAATGCTATTCGACAAGTCATTGAATTGTTTTAATTGCAGGAAATCAATTACAACAAAGCGGCGATGTTTTTAGATAGCAGTTACGTTATACCTAGTGCTGCGGGATTTCCTATTACATTAAATGCCGTCGGTACAGCTTCAGTTAATTTAAAATTATTTGGATCACTACGTGCTGCAGACTTCGCTAGAACTAAGGAATTCGATTTGGTAGGCGATATTCGTCCGAGCGCAGCACTTGATGTTGTAGGGACCATGTCTGTTGATGCTTTCGTTGCTAGTACTGCTATCAAACTGAAAACAAATATGTACACTTCGAGTGCAATTGAAGGAAATGTAAAAATACGAGGAAGTGATCTAGTTAGCGTTAAATTTAGTTTTCCGAGAGAAAAAACTGAAATATTTGGGGCACAGTAAGACTCTTTTATAGAATTCAACGAGCAGAGTGGTTCGTTTAGACTTTAGAAAACGTAATTTTTATTTTATTTTCCAACGAGCCACTTTTCTCGACGAATAGATAATCCGAAATTATTGTAACTTTAAAATTTATGCACTTAGATCTGAATTAATCGTAATGAATGGTGGCGTGGAAAATCGACAAAAGGGCCTTGAAAATAAGCGAGTTTCTCAATTGGCATGTTCTTGGCCACTTATAGATAAGACTATGGGCCTTAAGCTATGCACACATTATCATTTCACAAACGTGACCAAACTAAATCAAAGCCCATACTTCATCTTAGCTGGTCCGGCTGAATTCAAAGTTTCATTAGAGAAAGCTGATCCTACGGCAAAAACCTACTTTATGGAATATAAATGGAACAAAACTAAGACCGCTAATATCATTAGCTTAATATTTGACACACCCGGTTCTAGTACCCGTCGTCTTATGGGAGCTAATTTAACATTTGACACAAAAACTAATAACGTAACTTTGCTGATACATTCGACGAATAGTAGTTTTCTAGCCCGAGGAAAGTATAAAAATGCGGAGAACGAAAAATATTTACAAATTGCATTAGACATAGACGATAAAAAACACTTAAACCTAAGTGTATCGTTAGAACGAAAGGAAAGTCGAAACGGTCACACTTATACTCCTAAATTTTATCTTGGCGTCAACTCGGAACGTGTAGCAGAATTGCAAGGTATGTAAAATTATAAATCAGATACACCTCATTCAGTTGCTAAAAATCAATTTTGTGTTGCGTTTAGGAAGTTTAAAGTGGGTTACGAAAAAAGGTATATCTCAATGCGACGTGGATTTAAAATTCCAAACTAAACGGCTTACTTCAAAACTTTTTGGTTATATTTCAAAGAGCGACGCTTCTATCGGCACCAATCTAAAACTAGATTATAAGTTTGTAAATACGAAAGAACACAGGGCAATATTAGACTTTTCCTTGGCTAATCGTTCAACTCGAACAATGGTTGCAATTTTGGGAAACATAAGAATCGAAACTACCGCTTACTCGCATTTTAATTTTGACGCAGCTCTAAAGTTCCAAGTACGATCATATACAGCGACACAGACGTGTCAGATTCATTTGTTCATATTTATTTATTGCTTATACTTTTAGAGAGCAGCCGGACGGTTGGAGTGTAAGATTGAATTATATTCTAGTCCAAATTTACGCAATCTTGCCGTGTTCGATCCGAATCGTCTGACGGCCGTGGTTGAAATTAAACATAAAACTATGATTGACGGAACAAGTTTTGAAACAAAAATTTCCGTTAATAAACCAGCTACGGATTTAGATTTAGGAGCAGAGTTTTCTTATTACGTGGTTGGTCCACAAACAGATTTGAAATTTGTAATTAGGTACAGCAAAGAAAAAGAAGCTATTATGACAATTTATTGGCTTCATCCGAGAGGAATTTTTGAACATGTCGAAGGAAAGGTTAACGTTACGATACCTTCGTATAATCCGATGGTTCTAAAATGGAAGGTGCACGAAAAGAGAGCGTCAGATTATGATGTAAGTTTTTACATTAATTATTATACTTTATTCCACAAAGAATTGTTCAAAAGTTTCTTTTATAAATGTTTCCAAAGCTCTCCTTTGAGAATATGTGGTATACATCATTTACTTCAAGTTAGTGATTAGTTATTATATCGGTTTGTAAACCCGTCTCTGCTAATGGGCCGGCACATTAGGCATTCTTTGTGAACATTTCATAGCTTACAGGTAGTAGAAAAATTGATAAATGAATGGCTAATTCAGAGTTTGTAAACAGGTGGATCTCAGTGCAACGTGGTTCACTGGACATAATGCTACATTACGCGGAGTTTATCAAGATAAAAGTAACGCAAAAGCTTCTAATCACCATCTCAAGTTTCTACTGAAATCACCTAGTTTTCAAGAAATCGATGCGGATTGTCAATTTTATCGTGATAATTTGGAGATTAAGATAGACCTTAAGGTGAGGTTGGTTTCATTGGCGTCGTGGACCCTTATTAATTACGGCTGACGTTTTCTCATTATTCAGCTGTCTGAGCGGATTGCCAATGAGGGTCCTTAGACGTTTCGCCTTTGGAGATTGTAT
This sequence comes from Cantharis rufa, assembly GCA_947369205.1. Lineage (NCBI taxonomy): Eukaryota > Metazoa > Arthropoda > Insecta > Coleoptera > Cantharidae > Cantharis > Cantharis rufa. The sequence continues at coordinate 4,882,024 of OX376309.1, read as the reverse complement.
TTTAACTAAAGACTATTTCAGGCAAATCATAATAAAGAAGAGTACGGAATTTTTTATAAGCACGTAACTTCGCCCTTCGAAATATCCACGCAAGGAAAGATTAAATATAAAACAAAACTTTATTCCGTTACAAGCTTAATAAATTTAAGAGAACGAAAACAAATTGTACTCGAACTTCACTTTGATCAGTAAGTCTAGGCTTATTATCCGATTTAAACTTAACAACTTCACTCATTCATTTTAAAGGTATCGTGATATTCATTTAGCGATGTGGGCTCACAACAAAAGAATTAAGAAAACTGCTGGATTAGAAATAAAGTGGGACGCTAACCGCGACCCCAATCAGAAACTTGCGGTTACAGTTGAGTACTCTAACCCGGAATCCTATAACTATGCAGCCAACTTTATTGTAGCGTATCCTGGCCGTACAATTAATGGAGTTTTTGATTTTAATATTAAAGGTTTGTAAATCCGTTTTAACTCAAAATCTTAACTTATGAAAATTAACATTACATTAAAAATTAACAAATTAACCAATCAAAATGTAATTCAAATTAATTTATCAACTTTCAACAATTGATTGTTATTTATCGATATTTTTAATTTGTAAATTAAGGTAAATATACAGATTTAAAACGATTTAGTGATATATGTAAACAGCTTTTACTAATGTCTCTAATCTTGATATTCTTAGCAGATTAACATAAAATCTTGATGATCGCAAGGTAAGATCATCCTAATTTGAGTTTGTATCAGAATAATAAATCTTAACCCCAATTCAATACCACACAGACGATGTTTGTTCATAGATGAACATGACGTTATCCTTAATTAGTATTTAAGATTTTTTATTTTAATTTAAAAAATTAATAAAATTCAGCTACCACAAAATATTTCTATTCAATTTGTGTAGTACATTGTGGGTAAACTGTTCAGCATTTTAAAATAACATCATACTCGTACATAGAACATGTAGTTCTTGGTAATTTTACTTTCTGAAAATTTCTCTCCTAGTAAATTTTACTACCAATATTATTCAAATTCATTCTACCGCTTTATGTGTGGATAATTTAAATAAAAACTTAGTTTCTATAAAAATGAATAAAAAAAAATTTTATTCGCTATTTTTGATTGATAAAATATTTTAGTCTACTCCAAAAATTGGATCTAATTGCGTCTCTTTAAAGGAGTCAAATAATTCGAATATTGCATTATAAGTTAGCAAAAAAAATTAACAAAAAAGCAAAAAGTTTAATGCTCTACATTTAAAAAAACTAGGTTAAGATTGGGTTAAGTTAGATTTTAATTAGATTTTAGGTTTAGTTAGGTTTGGGTTGGGTTTAGAACAATTAAAATAGTTTAACGTCAAAGAATTATATCTAAATTAATTTTGTAATCTGAGGTATAGCAGTGCAAAATTATTAAAAAATAATGCACGTTTTTGAAATTAGGACAATTACGGTTTAATAATAATAATTATAATTTCATTTAGTCATATTAACTTATTCCCTTGCTATAAAAACCGATCGCTACCAAACCAAAGCGAAGGTAAAACTAAAAGTTGAAAAGCTGATAAAGGCCTTTGGGCCGTTTAACCTTCGGCCAACAAATGTTGACGTTTGTTTTCGGACTTCCTCTTGCGTAGTTATAATAGCACAATTATATGCTCTCTGTTGCTGTTGTTCTCTTTTTTGGTATACATATTTTAATTCTGATACAGTACCATGACTACCATTTCTGCCCATTATTATATCACAGTTTTTTATTGGGTTTTATCTTATAAATGCAGATAATTGATTTTGATTGGTCTTGGTATAATACTATTTAGAAAATATATTTTTTTAGTAAAAATTTATTCTACAAAACTTTAAAGAAAGGAATAAAAATTTATGAAACTTGTGAAAGTCAAACTGAAATATAAAATCATTAGTCAAATTAATTCTAAAATTCAAACGGCAAAAGAAACATTATCTCCACCTCGTCATTGCCACCTTAATTCGATGGCGGGAAAATGATCAAATACAAAATTATTAACAAAAATCAAAGTAAATAAAATTTTTTACAAAATTATTAAATTCTACAAAATCTTTTTCTCACTCAATGTATTATTCTATTTTCTATGTCTTTTCTACTGTTAGTTTCTTCTAATATTTACATTATATAACATCGTAATTTAGATATTTTTATTTTCATTTTGGCTCGAAACCTTCAAATCCAAACAATTTGGATATAATAAATATATTGAAATAAATTTAACTTAACTCTGGATACACAATTTTGTCAGTTTATACCTCCAAACATCAAAATTGGATTACCGAACAACGCTCAATCCCAACCAAAAAATTCGTAAGAAATTGCTTCGAAAATGCTACAAAGCGAAGGTAGTACTACAATTTTGAAAATTCTATTTTTCTTACAATTTTGACTACCAAATAATAAAAGTTGTAGGTATTATTAACTTTACAGGAACGACTTTATGTTAATCTGCACGGAATATTGAAGATCAATAATTATGATTAATATTATTTAAGATCGTTTAGTATACTAATATCGTTTCAAATAAAATCTGTCTATAATCTGTATTATTATACGTTAAACCTATTTTTACAAATGTATTGACGAGTAGGAAAGGACGAGTGGTAAGGAAACTTCGATGATTGAATGTCATTCATTCTCAACAAATAATGTCTACCTGCTGTCTCCAGGCAACATTATAAATTATTTCAACTGGGTAAAAATATTTTCTTTATATGTGGGTGCTGTTAGGTATTTTCAACACTATGGAAACATAAAAATTAAAACATCCAAAGATAACGAAAATTTTACTTTTTTAAATTTTACTGTGTTATTAAAATATTTAATATAATAATTTTCAGGAGGTCACTTTTTCACGCAAACTTATCTCACTTGGAATCCTACCGATAGAGTGGCCTTTAAATTTAACGTAAATTACCAAAATGACATTGATACATTAATAATAATTGCTTCTGAATTTATCACACCTTTCGAAGATTGGAGGAAAACCGCCCTTAACGTTGGGTACGTTTATAGTCATTAACAATTTGTCGATATTAATTACATCTATTTGTCTTGACGTAGGTATCACCACAATGGTAACATGTATCGGATAAACGGCAGCGTGTATTGGCATCACGATCAGCACGTATCCATCAATCTTTTCAGAGATTACGTGACGACAAAGTCTGTTCTAAAATACGAATTTACTGGCGCCCTACTTAGCAATGTCAAAGACTTCCCGTCTTTTAGTGTAAATTTAAAGCATTACCACAATGGCACGAAAATAGATACTAATTTACATCTTACGGTAAAAATTTACATTTTGAAAATTTTAATTATATGTCAAAATTTCAAAATTCTTTCAATTGTCAGCAAAAAACCATTGTTGTGACATACAACAAGGAAGATAAATTTAAAAAGATATTTCTTTAGGGAGAGAACGTTCGTTCTATTGAATAAAATTTACACTCGTTGAAATTTTTATCAAATAGAAAACAACAAAATAGAGAAACCAAAAATTAGTGCAGGTTATTACAACTCACAATATATACTTTACATAATGACAAGTTTGAAGTTGAAGAAAAGTTCATTAGTGGTGTAATTTTGTTAAACATGCAAGACATACAAAATTATGTGCAATTTGCGTAATGAATTTATACACCTACAGAATGTTATTTATACAAATCTTATTTAAAAAGTATATATACATAGGTATTTGGACTAATAGCGTCTTTACTTCTCGATTTAGCATAATTAAAAATTTATTAAAATTTCACAATTTGCATTTATACACGACAATTAACAGTTATTTAAACGAGTTCGTAAAATCCTTTTTTCTTTTTACTTTTTATTCTTATAATTAAGTCACCTATAACCATTAGACCCATCACAATTTCATTCCTAAGTGTTAATTGAATCTTTCATTTTATTTCTCTTTGCGTATTTTGCAACACTTCAACTCTTTATATTCTAGCATTTGTTTTTTTTAACAACTTATTGATTTTGTATTAGTGATTTCATTTTTACGTAATCTTTTAACTTACATGTGTTGTCGTGCATATCTTACTCATTCCCGTTATAATACAACCACAATGTAGACGTGATTTTTAGAATCGAATTCCTCTAAAATATTTCTAGGGAAGAATACGAAGTAAATAGAAAGCATTGTGCTTAAGTAATTAAGTTTAAGTAAACTGGTTTAACTACAGAGACAAGGAGGAAGTCCCTGTAATTTGAGGGTATGGAAAAAATATATAGGAATTATTCCACGTCAAACCAGAACTCTGTGACTCTGTGACTGTGAAAATTAAATATATTTGCAGCAAAAACTCATTTAATACCTTCAAATTAGTTTTTTAATGAAGCCTCTAGGATAAATATAACCGGAGATATGTAAATAACTGTAAACGTGAATATCTTGGACGCCGGAAGCTACATCTTCTGTACATCCCTACCTCTTCATTCAGGTTTGATAATTAATTATAATAAAACATTGAACAAGAATACGAACAATTAATATGGGTGTTATGAACTATGTCATTTTACCCAGCAGAACTGTGTATATGACACAGTTCGTTATTTAGATTTTTTTAGTCCTATTCGTTTAATACAGCATTAAAATAAAATTAGGTGTACAATTTTGCTTCTGCCGTTTTTCCTTTTTCGAAGATGTCAATTTTCCAACCCAAGTTTCGTTATTATTATGCTTTCAAGTACTTATGGTGAGTATATTCTTAGTAGAAGAATATATTACGTCATGAATAGTTTCAACGCTTCAAAAGTTGCGAATTTGACGTAGAGGATCGGCATAAAGAGAAAACTTTTGAAGATTCCGAACTGAAGGCATTACTCGATGAAGATTGGTGCCAAACGCAAGAAGAATTGGCAAAATCATTGCAGTGACTCAAAAAGCCATTTCAAAACACCTCTAAGTCATGGAAATTATTCGAAAACAAGACAATTGGGTTCCTACGAGTTGAAGCCGAGAGATGTTTCTTTGCTTGTGAATAGCTGCTACAAAAAGAGAATTGTGACCGGCGACGAAAAATGGATCCATTACGATAATCCTAAGTGCAGAAAATCATGGGGAATGCCCGGACATACCTCCATATCGACGGCCAGACCGAACATCCACGGTGCCAAGGTTATGTTCTGCATTTGGTAAGACCAGCTCAGTGTGATATATTATGAGCTGTTGAAACCGTGAAATAATCACAGGGGATCGGTATCGAACGCAATTGATGCGTTTGAGCTGAGTATTAAACGAGAAACGGCCACAGTACCAAGAAAGTACCAAGCGCGATAAAGTTATCCTACAGCATGACAATGTTCGGCCACAAGTCTAAATACCGGCCAAGACCTACTTGGAAACGCTGAAATGGAAGGTTTTACCCCACTCACGTACTCTCCAGACATTGCTCTTTCCGATTACCATTTATTTAGATCGATGGCACACGGCCTGACTGATGAGCATTTCCGCTCTTATGAAGAAGTCCAAAAATGGATTGCCAAAAAGATGGATGAAGGTAGTAGCCAGCAAAGCACACTAATTTAAATCACAAATCGTCGGCTTGGAGCAAAAACAAGATAACTCCATTTTTGGACAAAATGAGTTATCTACACGATTGGATACGAATCATACTCAACTACGTTCTGGCAAAATCAGATAATTGTACTAACACTAATAAAATTTTTATTAAGATATTTAGTTTTGAATTTGTATACTTTTACATTGTCAACTCAACATTCAAGTCGCATTATCTCAAAACTATCATTTTGGAGTTATCTTGTTTTTGCTCCAAGCCGACGAAATATGTAATCACTTTTTAAGCATAAAACCTCAAGCTTTGTAAAAAAACCGCAGAAGAAAAGTTGTACACCTAATATTATTATTTGTTAGGTTGCATTTGATTTTTCTGATGTGGTCCTGCCAATTGAAGAGAGTTCTTTGGTATTAAGTTCTGCAATTTAATTAAGAAACTGCAAATCCGCAATTTAGTAACTATTAAAAATCATAAACTGTTTGCTTGTATGTTTTCTCCTTGTGCTTTCATTCTATGTGTGTTTGTGTGTTATAATGTGCGTTAGTTACGTTACTCACTTCTTCTTTTTCTTCCGTTCTCTGTCTACTCCAGAACGTAGACTTCTCCTGTTTCCTTCTATTTTTTCTATCCTGCGATTGGATATAGAAATCATGGAAATCAGATTGATCATGTCATGATTTCAGGAAGAGCAATACAAATGATAACTGACGTAAGGCCTTATAGGGGTGCAAATGCGGACTCAGACCATTATCTGGTTATAGCTAAAATTAAACTGGAACAACTAAGATATAATCGTGGTGGAAAGCAGAAAAAAAAAAAAAAGAATGGCCATTGAAGAACTAAGCAAAGCGGAGAAAAAGAAGAAATATCAAGAAAGAATAAACGAAGAAATGGACAAAAGTAAAATAAACGACGACATTGAACAAGAATGGAAAAATCTAGTAACGAGCCTGAATGATTGCGCAGGGAGGGTGCTTGGTTAGAAACGGAAGTAAAATATACAGAAAAAAGAAAAATCAATGGATAAAGGAAGCAATGAAAGAGATAGAAACAAGCGGCGATCATAATAGATCACGAATATTCTATCAATTAATTAAAAAACAGAAGCCGACACACAAGATCACTTGAAGATTCATAAAAAACGAAGATAGGGTGGTGGAACACAACGAAGACAGAATTGGGCAAGTATGGGCGAGATATTTCCATGGAGATATTTTCATGATAACGAAAATAAACAAGAAATGAATTCACAACTCACAATGAATTAATGAGAGCAATAGACAAAGTAAAAACCGGAAAGGCGTCGGGATCTGATGGAATCAGTATGGAGCTGGTGAAATATGGAGAAGATTTGATACGTGAAAGAATGTGTGAAAGAATGTGCGAAGGAGAGATAATAGAATTGAAGAAGGGCAAATCTGAAAAATGCAAAAACTATCGAGGCATTACCTTGCTTAACGCTGCATATAAAATATTAACAACACTAATTCACAAGCAATTAATTGTACATGCTGCAGGACTTATATCGCCAATCGAAGAACAACAACTTAAAATTTTTGAACGTAGAGTTCTAAGATGCATACTGGGGCCAAAAAAGAAATCCAACGAAGAGCAAAAAGCACTCATGAACCATGAAATTGCAAGAATAATGAACGGTAAGAAGATCGTTAAGTATATAAAATCACAGTGGTTAGGATGATTGGGCCAGCGAGTCAACAGCGATAAAGACAATTACAATGTGGAAGCCCAGTGAAAATAGACACCGGGGAAGACCGATGATCAGATGGTGGGATCAGGTCATGAGTGATATAAGAAAAATGGAGATCGATGGTTGGGCTGCAATGACTGAAGACAGACAGAGATGGAGGGTATGGTGATGGAAGCTGTGAACCACCCAAGGTTGTGATCATCAGGAAGCAGAAAACTGACATGATTTGAAGAAGTGAAGGAAAAGAATAAACATGACATGTTTATTCTAACTAACTAATCCACCCTAATCCACCCTATCAAACGGATTTGTAAATCCTATAAAGGATAGCAATATTCTATTTAAGAATGTAAAAGCTTAATAATAATTATGGATTAATCTATATATTATTTCTCGGTATATTAATCTGTATATTATTTTACCAACAGTAACGGCATTTGTTATGATGTTGTTGATGCACATGACAGGATTAACCAGATCTTGAGGGAAATATACGAAGTAAAAGTATTCTTCAAGAAGCTGTAAAGATTTTAAAGTTTTTACAATGCACCAAAAATTGTTCTTATCCCTAATTAGTAAAACACATTTAATTATTTGTACAATTTTACATTGACTTTATACTTAGTACGGAAAATTATACATTTAACTTGTACTTTCTAACTACTCCTTGTATAAAAAACGCAAAAATGCATATGCATAATATATTATAAGTGATTGAACCCGGATAGAAACATTTTCTCGCTAATTTTGTAGAATTTCTATTCTGTAGAACTTCTAGCCTGGGAATTTCCCCAGACCGCACTAATTGGAGTACTATTGTTGCAAAGTTAAAATGTATAAGCATTATTGCGTTGTATATTGCGGGTTTTGCCATCGTATTTAAATGGAAAGACTTTTTTACAGTACCTGTAATTTATTTACAATTTTGTTCAATCTACATGTTCTTCAAACTAAAATTTTCCGTTGACGACAATGTTCAAGTCTTCTACTATTTTAATAATAATTAAATTCGTAGTTTTTTGAAATTATTTTCTTTTGCTCCGAATGCGGTATTTAACTAATAAAATAAATCGTCAGAATATTCATAATAATATTACGTTAACGAATACATTCATTAAGTTAATGAACACAAATAGCAATTTAATTCTGAAGAAAAAAATAACCTATTAAATGAATACAAAAATTTGTTTTCGAATATGAAACTCAAAAGTTTAAGCTCGAACGTAAATATTTTATTTATTTTTACGTCGAGCGTAGAATTTTTCAAGTTTTGTTCAACATTACCTTAGTATTAAATTACTGAAAGTTAATTTACGTTTTTCACTATTACACTTTAATGTTCTTTTAAACGAAATTTGATCAAGCTTGATTAAATTTACTACAAAATGTAAATTCATGATTATTTCCTAAATTAAATTCTTTTTAACTCCTATATAAATTATAACACAACATTACAATAAATACCATTAATTTATTTGTCAACTTGATAATTTCTTTAATTAATATCTTTTTGTTTCAATTCGATATTGGAAAACTGCAGTTTCATATTATTCAAAGCAGTTTCTCAAATAAATTTAAATTAACAATTAATTAAAATTTGTTTTTTTAATTATATGAAAAATAATATTGAACATCATAATAACATAACTTTTACCTAAAATCGTAACCTCGAAGTTTTATCTGTTTGCTGTACTAAATTGCAAGCCCGTTCTTCCTCTTATGGTTTTCCTCCCCACAAAAAACAGTTAATTCTATCCATGAATAATTACAATAATATGTTAATAATTAATTTAACAGGATAACATAATTACCGCTTTATTATAATGCTCAGAAATTCATTTTATACGGAAAACCTTTACTATTACGCGTAATATAAATTTCAGACCCTAATCTAAATTTTTCAGTTACCATTTTTAGGATGCTTTAAAAATTTTATTACATTATTACTTTTAGCGACAGTTTTCTTTTGGTTAATTTTTTTAATGATACTTTTAGTTTCATTTATTTAAAATTTTTAATAAAGTACTGAAAATATTACAAATTTAATTTGTTTCACAAAGAAGTGAAATTTGACTGTTTTTAGCATTTGTAAACACATAGTTTGAGGTGTTATCCAAAACTTAATTTCAAGATACGGTTTAGTTTAAAAAAAAATTTTTTAATTAAAATTAGGTAACCGAAGTAATTTATCTTTCATTCTGTATTTCACAACAACTTAAGTAAATAATTAAAATGTTAAATAATAAACCGTTTCTTTGTTATTACTTCAAATTTGATTAATGAAGTTATTTACTACTTTAGTATCACCCTCAACAAGTTGTAGCGGTTAAAAGTTCTTGGCAAATTGATGAAGACAACAAAATGAAAAATTTAACGGGAACAATTTCTTTAATTAGTCCTATTGAAGGATATAATAAAGGACTCCTAGTAAGTAAAATATACGTAACAAATAATCGCGAATTAAGAGGTGTCGCCGATTTGGATTTAGATTACAAAAAATACACCGCAAGCGTAGAAGGTAAGCTAACAAAATTAGAAAATTACCACATTTTATATCTTATTTTTTAGGTTACTACAAGAAGTTTTCGAAAAATATGTTCGTCTACAACATAACAACACCTTTGGAAAAATATCAGAAATTGACTGGACGTCTAGGATTTAATGAAGATGATAAGCACATTGTTGCTTTAGTCGAGTATCCTACCGGCACTTTAGGAATAGAATTTAAATTACTTGTTCATAGTTTGGAAAATTTTGATGTTAAATTTTTTGTTGGCACTCCTATCGACTTTATCAAAAAAATTATGGTGGTTGGATTAATGAAACCTAAAAGGGTAAGTGTTTTGTTAATTATATTTTCGAGCATATAATATACTTAAACCATACAGTGTGTTTAATGCAACAAACCTGAACCTAAAAACCCTGAGTAAAACCCTGAGTGGGATCTTGAGAACTGACCCTGAGCAAATACAATACTGTAGTATTGAATTCAACTAATTTTATTGAACTATGTATAGTAAAATTCAAAATTTTGACGGTCCAACTGTGTACAGTTAATTATTTCATATTTTGTGTGTGTATCAATTATTTTAACCTTAATTAAAATCTGAGATTGGAACCTGGAATTTCCACTCTCAACCACCGATCACATTCACCTACCTTTAATAGTTTTAAGTCTATTAAATCTAAATTAGCTTGTTGCCAACATTTTTTAATTTGAAGTGTCCTGTTTGAATGTAATAAAACATTAAAACAGTTATTGGAGTAGGTAAATAAAGTGAAAATTTATTAAAATTAATAAAACCATATTTCAACAACTTTTACCATTAACTTACCCCGACATATGTTTTAACGTGCTTTGTACATTTGTAATATTTTATTGCTTTTTTATTTCAAACTTCCAAACAGCAATTTGTAATTTTCATGATCGATTATTAAATGAAATTGTTACGATGACAAAAACAAGCTTGATAATTAACAAGCATTCAAATTGTAATAGTTGAAAAATTAATTTACTTCAGTCAAATTATAAAAAAAAGAAGAATTCAATATAACTTGTGGTAGTGCTTGTTTGAATTTTACCGCAAATAAATTCAAATAATAAATTAATATTTCAAATAATACCTATATTAATGTATTAACTAAATTATAAACTCAGAATTCTACAAACAGAATTACGTCAAGTCACAGATTCAGGATTTAAGTCCTGATTCACCCGAGTGTTATTATATTCAACTAAAAAATTAGAAACAAAATAATTATAGAATACACTAATGCATTGATCATAGATTAAATTTTAATGAGCCTTTATTTGCGATTTTGTTTTGTAAAAACAGAAATATAATATATACAATAATATTGGATACGATCCTGATTATTTACGTCTAGATGATAATTACTCGTATTATGTTATTGATGATAATGTCTACAATATTTTGGTTTATATTCAGTCAAACACTATTATTAAATTTTACTCAATAAGTTAACAATTAATATTTGAACAACTTAATTTCAATAAATAATTAACTTATGCATTGATATAAAATAGTACATTATAATGCAAATATTAAAGCAACAACAAAGAATATTATGACTACTGATTCAGGAGTCACATTACATTTAATTAATTCTGAAATTTCTGGAATAAATCAAACTAATGGTAACCACATATCTACATTGGTTTAATTTTTTAAAAAGCTCAGCAAATTTAATTAAATAATTACATTTCAAAGTAAATAAAATTCCTAAGTACTATTTTTATTATCTAAGATACCGGCATGTGCTCTTTGTTTAGTAGGTTTAAAGTTATTCCTTTTGCTTTGGTATTTAATATTGGAAAATTTTTAGAATTCCATTGTACCAATATTAACACATCTAGGTGGGTTTATATTTTCTTAAAGTTATGTCAAAAAGTATTATTTTTAAAAACAATATTTTTTTTTTGTTTAATAATTGTGTTAATTTGAAATATTATAATTGTATCACAATATAATTAAGAAACAAAGTGGATATTACAGAATGACTCATATTGGAATTTTACTTTTTGATTAAAAAATTTTAATTGGAAATTATTTCAACGAGGTCGCTCTTATAGCTACAAAGCGGAAATTTTAGGTTAGAGTCGCGACCTTGACTGCTTGTAGCTTCGATAAATATTAGCTAATGTTAACACCTTCAATGTAACATCTTCGGATCTTTATTTATTTTAATCTAAAATAGAACTAAGAGCTGCAGTAAAACAATGTTCTCAAGTTTTCTTTATTATGCATATCTGCATACAAGTCAGAATAGACTAAAATTAAAACTTCATAAACTAGTAGCATTAATTTTGTTTGGACTTCAAGTTGGAATGCGGTTCATCAACATCTTTTATTTATTTTCTTCGATATAATAGAGAATTGGTTTCGCTTTAATACAAGTAATAATAACATTGCTGATCAATAGTTAAGCTATATATATTCCTGCGGTATAAATAAGTTGTTGTTTACCAAGTCCATAAATTGTCAGAAATCATCCCGTCACAAATCATCATTTGCTTAATTGCTTCTATATCGCATTATTTGCCAAAGGTGTCAGGTCGATTGGTAAATCTATTTTTTGCTCATTATATACTGCTTGTAGATTAGATTAATGCTAGGTATACGCTGATCGATTTAGAATAATTTCAGCCTTTCATAGGAACGTTGAAGAGTTAAAAATTATGTAAAAAGTTTTAATATCCTCACCATGTATCCGGCTTAGGGGCTATAGATATTTGAATGTCGCTATATGAAACAACTTTTTAGAACACTGCAATCACTCAAAACACACATTCGATCAATGTTACTGAAATTTATCTAAAGATATATTGGTAATAAATACACCTACTAAAAAAATTTAAGCAAATGTACTTAAAGTACTTTGAAAAGTATGAAATCGGACCAAGATTCATTAAAACTTTTTAGATTATTTTTAGCTCTCCAATATGCGCGTAAAGTTGTTTTAGTATTATTCTGAATCAACCTAATAAATAATGAGCAACAAACAACAAAATCTCTAATCTCTACTTTTCCTCGAATTGTACCAAACGAAACGACATGCACACAGGTAAAAAGAGTAAAATAAGGTCATTTAAACACGAAAGCACTATTTTAGGAGAACATTTTAGTGTGACTTCTGTTGGATGCCGTCCGTCGATCGACGAGATTCTTTCTCCGATCCGCATGAGCGTATATTGTCGACAGACACACGACTGAATATTTCAGAAACATTGAGCGTTGTTCTTGCCATTCTTGATGATTATCGCAAAACAATAGTTTTTGGCTGTGAATAATACATTTACTATTATATATTCCATATAGTTTACCTGTTTAGGTATCTTTACAAAGATACTTCAATAAATAAATGGAGAGTAAATTTATATGATTTGATTTACTAATAGTTAAAAGTTTACTACAAATAGTAGAAGCAAAATCTATAACTATAATTTTTCTAAGCGCTTAATAGCGAATTTTTAATGGCGAGTTTAAACGTGAATGATATTAATCGATACCTCTCTCGTTAACTATTTATTTCTTCATATTTAGCAACTATTTAGCTACAAATAAATTCAATGAGCAGGGCCGTCTTGGGTACTTAACCGTTCACGTAAAACTCCACTTTATACCGCTCTCTATCCCATTTTTTGTCGCCCTCTTATTCCGTTTAAACTTAATTTTGAGAATAATAAAAAATACTTGTAACTGTAAAATAATTTTACTTTCAATCTGTTGTATTTTAATTTTTGTAAAACATTGAGATCACAACGGCTGCCTCTAAATTTGGTCGCAGCGGACTAGACCCGTGTATGCCCTCCGCCAGGATCGGTACTGTGGATGAGTTTACAAGATTATGAAATAGCTACTCCCTGCCTTTTTAGCAAGACTTATCAAATAAAAGAGTATATAATTTTTAAGCAAATATTCACCTTCTGAAAGCATGTATAAGTAAACACTGCTGTTTAAATTTCTTTTTACTTCAAATTTTCACTTAACGAAATAGCTAATATTATAAAACACTTGAAAAAATATGCAGCACTGTGGTACAATATTGCGGGGATAACACTCCAAAATTTTTCCAAAGAAATTAATAAATATTTACAATAATTGTACATATCAGAAATATTTATTAATACATTTTTAATACTAAAATTTCAATATAACAAGTTAATTGTACCAATAAAAAACAATTTTATATTTTTCAGTTCTACTTATTATTATTGCTTTATGTTATATTAAAAACTGTTTAAATTTTAACACAACTTTATGGCGCCCAACGTGGGGCACGGGAAAAATGCAGCAAACCCTACTCAAGTTAGGAAAAACAAAATATTATATATCTATAGACTATTAGGGTCGCATAAGGGAATATGTAACACTGGAAAATTCGCATTTGAAACAGTTTCAGTAAGAGCGCCAAGATATAAATCCTTGATAAATTTATTTTTTATTCAAAACTTCTCAATACAATTTTTTTGTTACATCGGATAAATTTCCAACTGGAAAAAATTTATTTGAAAATATTCTTCGGAGATGGAGTTTTAAAGAATTTTTAAATTAAAGGGATGAAATCTTACAGTAAATAATCACAAGGCGCATCGATAAATTATTGTTGAGTACTACAATTTTATCTCAAGTACATAAATAGTCCTTTAACAGCAGATATCGCACCTTGTAAAACACAGGTCTTTGCAAAATTGAGAAAAATAAGTTTTTAAAGTAAGAAACTCTTTCTCATTAGAGCTTTTCACTTGTTTTTGTTTTCACGTGTTAGCTTAATTTCTTAGGTTAAAAAATAATGGCACTTTTTTAATCAGGATTAACTTAATCTTATATCTATATTTTCTGTTGCATTACTAACAAAAATTGCATTACGTAAGAAAGAACAAAATATTCTTTAGTTTTGTATTTTACCGAGAATTTTCTGCAGATTAAGTGTGATTTATAGGTAAACATTTAAAAAATACTTTACATTGCTGTTGAGATATAATAAATATTTGACCAAAGTAAGACCAGTGTTATGCTTGTGTCACATACGCCGCGTCGCAACAAAAACATCGCGTCCAGGTTGCAACGACGATTTAAATCTATTTAAATGGAGCAACTGTTGGTCACGTTTGCGACACCTCGATATTAACCCTGTTGGTTTCAAATTAGTGTAATTATGTGATATATCGTTGTGTGATATATTCAAATCTACTGAAAAATGTTGAGATTACGAATATCAGTATGCCTTTCGTGCAATTTTGCAGAGATATACACCAAAGGAGTCTAACAAGTTTCTATATTATAATAAAAATTGTTTTAGAATTTGAAATATGAAATTAAAATAAAGCAATTAAACCATAGATTAACTCGGCATTTCTCACCTTTTCAGTATTTGCGACTAAATTTCTATCATAAATTTCATCAAGCCCCTCTAAAACAATATATTTTTGTATTTTTGTTTAGTTTATATTTTTATTATGTCAGAATATTTTTACTTTGGTTTTCTTTCGGCAAATTAAGTATTTTTTCTAATATAATTTTAACTTAGTTTTACTTTAATTTCTAAAATAAGCGATAATTTTAAATTTGCGAATTTTTATATAAAATAATATTATAAAAAGGAAAATAGCTCATTCTATTGACGGTACGTTCACAGTTGACTGTTAGCCGTGGTACTCTTACCAATATATTATAAATTTATTTAAAATAATTATGATTTTGTAAACTACAGCCTATTTTAACGCAATTTTAACGTAATTGCCTAAACAAGGCAAAAATCCCGTCTTTAAACCCTAATTTTTGAGATGGAACCGCTTAAAAGTTGCTTTTAATGAGCAAATGCTTTTATTTATTTATTTACTTCAGTTTATATAATTTGGTTTAATCTATGATGCTCTTGGTCCATTGAGAGTGACATCTCTTTCATGACTTAATGGACTAGCGGAGCCCGGTATTACTGGAGCTTTTAAGGAAAAATCTAAAATCGGCGTTGAAACAAGTTTTTAGAACTATTAGTTAGTCATGAAGCATTCACGTCTTTGAAAAAATATGAATTTTGTGTTTGTACTGTCTATTCACCAGCGAGGAGAACCATTAATAGTCTATAGTATAGTTAAGGTGGTTTATTTTCAGCTCAACACAAAGCCCAATGGAAAATGCATTGATAGTATATTTACCTACTTTGGTAACTCTGAAATTAGAAATATGGATATGTATTTAAATAATAATGTGGTATGATTTCGTAATCCAGTTGTCTATCCAAAATACTGTTTTTAAAAAGTTTTCCACAAAATTTGTCAGCAATATGATATTTATAACGTTTTATCTACATTACAAAATCATGTTCAGCTAACTTTAGATTAAAATTTTTTAAAATATTTTTTTATGTTAATTATATCTATATAGAGTAATTTTTTGGTTTAATTTTAAAAATGATCTTATAAAGTTGTATAAAAAGTGTTGAAATAACCATAAAGTAACTTAAGCTGTAATTATTATAGCTAGTGGTGTCGCTTGATGTGTATGTAAAGTGGCGGAGTTATGGAGCGAGAAATGTGGGTAATCATCACGAAAACATCAAAACGTACTGCTAAATTCCGAATTACTTTAATAATTTTGGTATCAAAATATTTCTAAATGAAAATTTTAATTGAAATTACAAGAGAACTTTGAATATAAATAATAATAATAATAATAGTAATAAATTTTGACGTTGGTATTGTGGTGGTATAGCATTTGTTAAATTATGTATTGAATTCAATAGGAAAGTTTCATATAACTATATAAGGCTTTAAGTACATACATATTATAATAGAAGATGACGGTATTGTAAGTTGTAATACATACTGTATGGAAAGTATAAAATTCAAAACTGTATTAATAATTACAATGTAATATAGTAGAAAAGATACAATAAAAGTATTGCCGATGTCAATAATTAATTAGAATCTAGCATATAAGTGGCATCCGTTAGTTTAATATATGTTTCGTTTTAGACCGACTTTCGCCTTGGTTGGAATTCTCTACTTGCGGGATTCTCTGGAGTTTGGCATTATGCTAATATCACCGACTTTGAATACTCCTATAAGATTTACACTCCTATTGAAGGTTTTGAAGAAAACGGAATCGTTGCTAAAGTTATATTCAAAGAAGGATTAGACTTTGAAGTTTCTGTCAAGTTAGCCGAAAAACGGGTTTGTATATGATTTTGCTATTTTTTAAAAGTAAATTCAAAATTTTAATTTACCGTGATTGAACGGAATATTCGGAGATTCTCGCGATTCTAAAGCTTATCCACTCGTAAAGTTTACCGGTGACGCTTATTGATCCGATGCGTTTAAACTAAAACCCCAAATCTTAAGCTGTCAATTTCGAAAATTACGTTCTTAATAAGCTACATATTTTCAAGTACTCGTATATAAAAATATCGACGGTATTTTACGTAACTCATCATGCATTTGCACGGAGATTTTCGCTTTCTCCAAGAGAAAGTAATTACGTGCAAATGGAGCAATTTTCAAATTTGGCAGCATTAAATCATTTCGCGGGATGTTAAAATTTATTAACAACACTAAAAGTTCTCTCTTGAAACATTAAGTGTTTTAAAGTTTTAACCTTATTAGAAGAGATAGTTTATTACGAGTTGAAAGAGAAATAATTTCTATTGTCGTGAACAATACAAACCGTAAATATGTTTCACCGAAACAAGTTATGCATTTAATGTTGTCTACATTACACTGGGGGTTACGGTCCCTCACCGTTCTGCAATTCAGTATATGGACTCGTGCTAGCTCTATTTTCTTATTTCATCCGCCTCCTAGCCTTGAATGTTTATAGCTTTAGTGGCAATATTGTATACTTTCAGTTAGGAATTACAGTTGTGGGCAAACCCAAACCAAAAATTCTCAACGAACTTGGAATAAAAACACAAGCAATTTACAATGGAAAGCTCGCTGGTACTGAAATAGAAAAAAATTTAGAGGACCTAAGCGACGACGATTATGATTACGAAGACGAAGCTGAAGAGCCCATCAGTTGGAGTGGTCTAGTAGCAATCGACACCGTGATTTACAGTACTATGAAAGGCACTTTGGACATCGACCAGAAAGGCACTCTTTACGTAGTATTAGGTACATTAACGTTACCGGATGGTGTAGCAGAGCTTAAAGATGAATTCGATTTTATCGTAAGTTTATATATCACGCCATTCTCATGCAAATGCTATTCAGTTCACCCCGAACGAATTTATCATTGACATATTGATCCCTTTCCGTTTTACAGGACCTACTTGCAATGAAAAATCGTCTATATCTCACTACGCCGTACGACATCTGTAAAATAATTACTTCTAATTATGACTTTAAAGTGGTCATGGGCAGCGTGTATAATTTGGGAATGGATTTCAATTATTTGAATGGAACTCGTTGGATAAGAGTAAGTTAAATAAATTTCCAAAGCTCCGTTCAAAAGTTTTATTTGAATTTAACTTTTAGACAGGTGGTTCGGCACATTATTATATTAATTCCGTTAAAAACGAAAAAGTAACTTACAACGTGACACTTCACGCTCGTACTCCACTTCAAAGTTATCCACAGTTAGACCTCAACTCGATAGTAAAGATGGACGAGAATGTTTACCGGTTCAATTTCGCACTGACTACAAATAGCAGCAATATTTCAGTCGCCGCCGGTGCCGAGGTATGCCCAAACAAGATATTCAAAAAGATATATGAATTTTTGCAAAACTTTTACCAAAATTTTATAACATAAACAAACCTTTGTTTCGTTGACGTAAATAATTCCATTAGCTTTTTACTAACAATAAGTGTATAAATATCAAACATACATATACATATGTATATTGATGACAGAATAAGGTCTTTTATCACAATAAAAACAATCCACTTCGCGGGTTTATCCGCACAATTTGATATGCTCAAGTTATTTAAATGTATGCGCACATATTTACATACTTTATTTGAGCTTACAGAAAATCGCGATATATATCGCCTTTATCGTTGTTACCGACAGCTACAAAAATATTAATTAACCAATATCAATGTTATATTTTATTCTTTATTGATTATAGCTAGGAGATGGATTATTGGACACAAATGTTACATTACACGCTACTACTCCTTTCGTAGTTATACCTCCAGCTAAATTTAATTTTAAGAAACACTTCTCTGGAGTCGAAAACAAAATCGAGGTATTTTTTGATATGGCCCGAAAGAAACCAAGTAAAGTAAGTAAACACTTAATTATCTATTTTACAAAATTTATATGTCCAGGACTTTTAAGTTTATTTTTAAAATTAATATTCAAATTTTAATATATCAAAGTTGACTGTATTTTGATAAATCAAAAAAGTGTTTGTGGATGCAGTCAAATGATCGATTTTCTTAAGATAGATACTTCCTTTATATACCCAGCCAAAGCAAGAAAATTACAAAATAATATTATGCGTAATTCATATTTCACTCACCTTCAATTCATCATTCACCTATACACAGTAAAAAATTTGTTGTCAATTTAACAACGGTTGTTGGATTATACGGGCCACCACATAAATTACATAAATTGAGATATTGTTACTAAAATATACAATCATTTTAACTACTAGATGTGGTGGCCCGTATAATCCAACAACTGTTGTTAAATTGACAACAAATTTTTTACCGTGCACTGAGACGCTTGCCTATCCTTCATATGAGCTTTTTCAAGTTATGAAATTCTATTATAGATTGGTGTTTTGGGGAGACTTGGTATCGTTATTGGTTCAACCACGGAGACAAATCCTGTAATGGATAATGTCGAAATTCGGGTCTTATTCTAAGTTAACACGATCCTTGTTTTTATCAAACCATCTGCATTTGCATTTCATACAGGCAGAGTTGGCAACTGCAACTGTTTAACGTCAGAAAGCTTTGGCTGGGTTTATGAAGAAAGTATCTATCTTTAAAAAGATTCATCATTCCACTAAAGCCACAAACACTCTTTTGATTTTTAAGTTTACATTAGTTAAAAACAAAAAAATATTAAAAGCTATCTATCTGCTTATAATCTGAAAATTTCAAGTAATACAATATGTTTTTCATATGGAAATTGATTTTGCAATTAAAAAACCCATATCAATCAAAATATATAGTTTGAGGAATGAGTCAGTAGCAAATCTATATTTCAATAAAAAATTTCTTGAAGTAAATTTGTCAGCAATAAAACTTATGTTCGTAAAATTATAAAAACTCAAAAGTGAATTTTACTGTACTGTAGAACTAAACCAAACATTGGTTTAACAACAAAACAACATACAATGCGATTGGAAACACATTGTATTTGATTATGTAATGTGATTTCTTTACGCTTTGTGTAAGTACAGTATGATATAACAGCTAATGGCGCGTAAAAGGTGCATTTATTTGAACGCTTATACTACATATACCTATTATACCTAGCTTGGGAACCAATAATAATCGTAGTAACAAATGATGTTCGAAAAATCAAACCGAATTATACTTAATAAGACAAAAACGGTAGTAACAACTATAGCTTAACTCATTACTTAACCCATCTAGCAAATTTGCTACAACTTGTTTGAAAAGTGTGCAAAAAACAGAATGCATGCGTCCCTTATAAAGGACGCTATGTACTAATACCTACTTTTTAATTGGTTAAATAAATTAATATTTATAGTGTAATTCAAATGCCAAAACCCGGTTTTTTAGCAATCTTGTTTGTTTGTATACTCATTAGCTTCTATCTAGATCCACCGCTGTATAAAATGGGGGATATTTCATACCTCCCAGATCCGAAAGTTTATAAGGAATTATCTATTGTTTTAGAAAAAATTAGAAGAAACAATTGCTGTCAGATAAAAACAAAAAACACAAAAAAAGTTTAACTATTGAATGAAATAAGGTAAATCAGATTACTGACATTTTTAGAAAATAATTTGGCGCAGCCTAGGGCTAACGTGTGTGAACTTAGCCTCCCGCATTTTTTATAAAAATAATTTTTGAATGTTGTTTCAGGTTGTTCCAGGTTTGTTCTATATTGTTCCAAAATATTTTTTCGCGAATTAAAAAATTAACGCGAAATATCGCAAAAAACCCCTTTTCGAGTTAGCCCCGCATTTTTAAAAAAATTAATTTTTATTTGATGTTCCAGGTTGTTCTGAGTTAGTTCTATATTGTTCCAGAAAATCATTTTCTTATATTCAAAAATAAAGTCGTGGGAGCGCGAGCAACATTTGTGACCAGCCCCGCACTTTCAAAAAAATTAGTTTTTCAAAGTTGTTTCCCGTTGTTATGGGTTTGTTTTATATTGTTCCAAAATATTTCTTCAATAACTGAAATTAGCACGAAAAATCACGAAACACAGTTTTTCATATTACGAATATTTATTTCATTTAACCCTTTCAGTCACCATGGTCATTAAAACGAACATGAACATCTGATAACTACCAATATTAACTAAATACATTTTAATCGGTTTGATCATCACTATCGTCTAAGGGAACATGTATTAAATTACATGTCTATATAGAAATGTCTCCCAAGAAAACCAAAAACGGAAGCAAGGGTCATAAAAGAAATTCATAAAAGAAACAGATCATTTGCCTTTATTCGATGAAAGTAAAGACGGCACAAGATGTAAAAATGGCACATGCTTTGTGCATTTGTGTATTGCACATGGTCAAAATTATTTTCAAGTTTTTCATACAAAATAAATCTTTTCTTGGTTTAACTTTTTTTTTTAAATTTACCCTGATTTACCCTGATTCATTCTGACGAACATTTTTTTTTTGAAAAGTTTGGGCCGTAAAACCTTGAAATGTATTTCAAAAAATTTTAAATAAATCATTTAAGCTTTGTTCTTAGTTTCAAAATTTTAACTTAAATAACAAAAAGTCGTGACTGAAAGGGTTAATAAAACACCAACAGATGGCGCTACAATTATTTTTCAAAAGATTAGCAACAAGTGGTACTACTCTATTGAAAGGCCGTTAATTGGCCGTATTACTAGTTAAGCCGAGCCACTTGCGGCCGTCTCTGACCTTGATCACACAGAGAAAAAATAGTAATCCAAATCCATCGCACATCACCTTTAAAGTAAATATTACTGCAGTTGTAGTAAATTTTACCACAAATTTAGTAAAATTTACTTCAACTGCAGTAATATTTACTTCAAATTGATGTGAGATTGATTTGTACTTCAATTTGAAGTAAAAATTACTTCAAAACACCAACAATTTTTCTCTTTGAATTTTCTTTTTTTGTAACTGGTTAACTTGCGCATCGTCGTGAATGATTTGTTTTTGATTTCCTGCCGTTTCATCGTTAACCGCGATTTCACTTGCTTTACTAACCGTCCATTTTTCAGTTTCTCCGAATAACTTCTTCTGCGTATCCACGTTGACCAGCCCACACACCAATAACGCCGATATGAAGGACTCAATCTTTTCGTTTAGTTCTTGTTTCCGATTAAAGCAGTTAAACCTCTTTACAAAATTTTTAAATTTAAAATAAAAAAAAATTTAATATGCTAGTTACTGACCTGTATTTCAGTATTTTCAAAGTATAGTGATTTATTGATTTATTTGTCAATTTATTGATAGTTTAACGGGAGGTTAAGTTAGACTATGACAGCGGTTTAAATTTACCGCTTTCATTTTACTTCAAAATATGTGATGTCTACAACATACATGTGATTCGGCCAATTAACGGCCTTTCTATAAAAAGAGTAGTACTACTTGCTGCTAGATTTTTTAAAAATAAATGTAGCGCCATCTGTTGGTGTTTTATAAATAAAATAAATATTCGTAATTGAAAAAACTGTTCTTCGTGATTTTTCGTGTTAATATTTCAGTTATTGAAAAAATATTTTGGAAACAAACCCAGAACAACCTGGAACAATTTTCAAAAATTAATTTTTTTAAAAGTGCGGGGCTGGTCATAAATGTTGCTCACGCTCCCACGAGTTTATTTTTGAATATATGAAAATGATTTTCTGGAACAATATAGAAGTGCGGGGCTAACTCGAAAAAAGTTTTTTTGCGATTTTTCGCGTTATTTTTGTAATAAAATATTTTGGAACAATATAGAAGAAACCTGGAACAATCTGGAACAACTTTCAAAAATTATTTTTATAAAAAGTGCGGGGCCAAGTTCACACACATCTAGGGCTAGCCAAAATAATGAAATAATTTATTAAAAATGCCTCGCTATGCAAAAATTTCTTCGCAAATAAATAAAACAATTTACAAACATGACATGTTTCGCACGGAATCGTATATCTTCAGAAGTTTCCTACAGAAATAATATATTTTACATTTAAGTAATTACGATATTAAAAACAAATTCTCACTAGTCTTGTTCTAAATTATAGAAATAAACGAAGACGAAACAAAATTTAATGTATGTACAGTCACTAAAAAATCACAACTATGAAAACGTTTTGGTATAAAGTGTGCAGGTGTAAAATAAATTTTATAAAGCTATGTATTAGCCTTCTTATCTTTCTAATGCGATTATCTAAAATGAAGTAAATTTAATTTAAAGGTCAATTACTACTTCAAATAGTGGAATAACCTTTGAACTTTTTGTAGGTTGAGAAGGATGGCCTTTTTAGTTATATTGGCCTTTTCAAGTTTATAAGAATTTCATAGGTTCCTATTTATTTTGTTGTTTTATCTATGTATAATTTTCGTGCGTTCTCTATCTATGTTATGGAACTTAAAGTGTAAATGCTTTTCTAGTTGAGATTTTCTTAACTTCTAGGGGCGTCAAAAAAGAACTTAATATATTTTGCATTCGAAGTTGTGAAAATTTTATTTTGTGCGGTTATTTGTATTAGATTGCTGATATTTAAAAAAAAAAATTTTTTAAATTTTTGATTAATATTTACGAGGCACAATCTAAATCTTAAGTCAATATGCAAGTTAGTAAGTTAAATGCCTGGTTGCTGCAGTTTGGGCTGTATGCATAATTTTGAGAATATTGGAAACAAGTTTGTCTACATTTTTCGAACAAATTTATAGTGAGATAGTGCCATGAAATAGTTCTGCTCTAGGTCACAGATTTAATCAAACTAAAATTGTTTCAATCGAATTCTTAAAAATAATATTATTAAAAAAGAATTAAACTCTAGTGTTGTTATAAATTGATATATTATCGTAAATATTATTTCATGATGTAAACTGAAAAATCAATTTCACAATGTGAAATTAGAATTATTGCGAAGGACGTCTACTAGTAGAACCTCTCGAACGGAAATCCGTGCTTTCATATAATTATTTTTTAAATTTAAATTATAAAAAATTGTTAACGTAACTCGTTTTAACTTAACTAAAGAGATAATGCAATTATTTTTTATATTTAAGCACACAGGAGGTATAAAATTACAAAAGAAAGGAAAACAAATAAATGTTACTCGACTTAATCTCTATCAACTTGAAGGGAGTATTTTACCCTCGTTATGAATTTTTTATAAACATTTCGTAATGTTTTGCATATTAAAACTTCTAAATCATTTCCAAAATTATTTACGTATTTTTCTATATTTACATTGACATTTCAATAAAAAAAATTAAATTTGTTAAAAAAATATCGTTATTTCAATATTATAACAATATCGAAGTACCTAATTAAAATTAATAATACAAAAAGAAAATAATTTCTTTCAGAAACTAATTGTCAGTGAAAAAATTTTTGTATAAAATTAATTGAGTTTAAACAAATGATGGGTAATTTTTAATTTGAAATGTATTAATTAAAAGGCTTTAACAAGGAAGGATTATGTAAATCCCTATGTTTATTCAAAAAGTTTTTGTATTGATTACGAAAAAGTGATATTATACGTAGGGAATGATTGAAACCACTTTCCTTTATCAAACTCTTCGTTCAATGATTTTAAATTCAAAAAATATCGTGTCATTTGTTACACCACCAATCAATCGTGTCGAGATTCTTTTTTAAATCAAAAAATTTATTGTTTGCAAATTTTTATATCAATTTTAAATAATCGTTATTTTTAAACTGGAGTAACGGAACAATGCAGAATTGTTTTTAACACACTTTATTGTGTATTGGATAATATAAAATGAAACACTTATTCTCTACACTTGATACTTCACCCGAAATGTTGTTATTTACGTCCCTTAAATTTATCAACTTCTGACTTTTTGACCATACTTTGGCATTTAATCTCGGAAGTTTCTTTTGTTTAATTTTAACAAACGTAAAAGTGAGATTAGCTTTTATATTAAACACCGAATTCATCTTCATAATTTACTAATTAAAACGTTAACTTTTATAAAGAAAAATAATTATTTTCAAATTAAAATTAATAAAAGAAATAATTTTTAACTCACAAAATATTTACATTTTTTAAACTTTTTAATTAACCCTTAAATTTTTCAATTACAGGGGTAGACTAGTAATTTATAGTTAGATTACATCTGCAGTACTTTATAATATATAATATTTTGTAGTTGTAAATATACAAATACCACTTTATTAGATAAATATGAAAAGTTCTAAAAACAATATTTGTTAATCTAAATAAAATTTTAAACTAAAATGTGAAATTTGAAACTTTTAAAAATTTAAAAAAAATTTATATTAAAAAAACCTATTTATATAATTTGTACTATAAATTTTACACGGCCAAATAATTATATTTAATATATTGTTGTTATACAAATATAACATCGATAAATGTTATATTTTTTACGTTATTTTACATCCACGTTTGACTTGAGGTCGTTAATACCAAAATTTATTTCGATTCTAAAACATCTAATTATTTTATATACAAGATGGGAGCGCGGTCGTAGTCTATTAATTGCTATGTCGCTGTTATAGGTTCGATCCCTGACTGTATACTGCACTATTTCGACCGTGTTTCTCTCAGAAGAAGCTGACGTCTTTTAGGTATTAAATATTTAAAAAATACCTAGCCTTGAGCCTACGAAGCTTGTATTGTTTCCCTAAATATAGATATCTACGGAATGATTGACCCTATACTCGATCATAGGGAAATAACATGGAAAATTTAAACTTTTAAAAACTTTTAAAATCAATCTTTTACTTAATTATTGAGTTTATATTGAAGTTTACAACATTTGTGAATATGATTTGTATTTTTCTAGAAAAACAATTTTTACTTTCCGAACTCCTTAGTAAGGAAAGTATTGTTATCTGAATTGTTATTGTTACCCAGTGAAAATGAATAAAATCTAATTGGGGGAACGGGGGGTTACTTGAAGCTATAAGACATAATCCATCATAACTTCTAAACGCACTGAAATAGGTAAAAGCTTATTATGACAGAAAATGATCACTATCAAATTTCCTAACTCTTTTGTTCTATAAATATTTTTATATTCTTTTTTTTAAATTTTTTTTATTACTTTTTATCAAAATTTTTTAGAAATTTTTTTATCTACCAATTTGCTTCAAACTTGGTGAAAAGTTTGCCCTAGGTTCCAAGAACACTTTAAAGAAATTTTATAAAAGTTTCAAAAGCATGTGGTTTTACCAAATCTTAATTCGCTTGTATCTTCTTATTTCGGAATATAAATGGTCCAAATTTGCATTGCGTCTTTTTCTGAGGCTCTGCTTAACGTTTACATATTTTTCCTTTCACTCCAAAATTGTTTTTCACACACTTGAATTGTTACGAAATTTTGACATAAAAAATTTAATATTTTCACTATTATTGCTCCCCTGATTAGATTTTTATTAGTTTTTTCTATCCGAGGTAAATCTGGAGTTCACTTTTCGGAAATTATGTGATGGCCACATCCGATTTTTAAAAATTTGGAATCTGGATATCATCATAATATCTACAAGGTGGTCTATTACCACGTTCCGCTATGTTATATAAATTTTTTTTGCATTATTTGAATAATTTGAATATTGGAATAATTTGAATATTCGAATATTTTGAATATTCAAACTTCCAGTACTGGCTGCAACTTGCAAGTTTCGGTGTATCTCTAAATTTATTTCATTTCTTTTGGTCAAATATGTATATTATCAGCCCAAAATACAGAGCACATTAAGTTTAGATTTGACCAATAGGAATCAGTGAAATAAATTTAGAGATACACCGAAACTTGCAAGTTGCAGCCAGTACTGGAAGTTTGAATATTCGAATATTCATAATTCCCAGTCCCATTTTATATTTACTTACTATTTAGTTTCATAGAAATTTTGAATATTTCAATTTTCAATAGTCAACTTTTGTTTGTGGCTGGTGAAATTCACATTTGACCAAAAAGAATGAGTAAAATAAAATTCATTCAAATTCACATTAAACCTTGCAAGTTACAGCCCAGACTGGTAATTGGAATATTCAAATATTCAATATTCCTAGCTGTAATCTTTCAGTTTACTGCTGAAAATATAAAATATTAGGTCTAACATAACATCTCTATATTTACAATTTAAATTAAATTAAATTTCAAATATTTGAATATTCGAATTATTTGAATATTCGTTGATCAAATTATTCGAATATTCGAATTATTTGAATATTTATTTGAATATTCGAATACAAAAATGATAACAATTCACAGCCTTACCTTAAGGCAATTAATTTTACACAACCATCAGATATGGTTTTAACAAGATCTTTAAGAAGATCTAGATCGGTTTTTCAATTAATCCTTCCCAATTAATTGCTTATACTTAGACTTGATTTTAGTTTAATGAATTTATACTAGAGTTAAAAGACAATATTTGAAAAGTGGTAAATCAGGGTAAAATCTAATCAACTTTATGTTTTAATAATAAATTTTGTTAGAAAATTTCTATTACTTTTTGAGGTAGAGCAGACATAAAATTTGAGCACATCCACACAGACATATTGGAAATGAACTTTATACTGTTTTTGTATAGTGCAGTTAATTTTGAGAAATAGAAAAAAACTTGTTAATATATTATTTAGCTTAGATTTACATTAAGCCAAGATTGTATAAAAGTTATAAAATTGCACAAACCACAATAAAATTGGATTTTTATTGCTCAATTGAATAATGATAGTTTGGTTTATCCGTTAAACGCTTGAAACGGAACTTTAGTAAGCGATAGTAGTGTAAATATTTTAACATTATAATCTGTATTGAAAATGAAAAAAGTTAAATAAACTTCCAGAAACATAGCATACCGTGCTAAGAACAAAGCATTCTATGCAGACGTGATTTTGTATACACAGATTTGTTTAAACTTTTGCAGTGAGTCTGCATTTAATAAGAACTTTTTGTTTTTGACTGCAATGCCCACAAGATTACTTACATGACTCTCTAGAACGATGCAAAGTCGAGTAAACTCAGTTTTTCTTTTGAAAACTATTAATTTCAGACAAATTTCTGTATAACTTACCAGAGTTATATAAAAAAAAGTTCCTATCACCTCCGGAACCAAATTCCTGCACATCCAAAATTTCACATCCAAAATCAAAATAAAATAAATGTTAAATTAATTTCAAAACAAACTTTACAATACGAAAATTTGAAAGCCAATACGCGTCCTATTCGAAGTTAATATTGATACCTCCTATTTTCATTTAAATTTTACAATTTTAAATTATGTAAATTAACATTATTAAGACATTAACTTATACCAAAACAGAAATTTGCTCATAATTCAAATAAATTCAAAACACATAAAATTTAATTTTCTTAAAAATTTCCATACAAACTAAATTGTTTACCAACGTTTGACTACTATGGTTTATAAAATGGATTTGCCAATACACGTCACTCACATTGACGACGTCATATTAGACCAGCGTTGTCTTTATTTTTAGGTTGTGGCAATGACAGACGTCAAATCTCTGACGTGATAGGTTTTGATTTTCAAATCCCATAGCAAAGCAATAAAATTAACCTGCAATAGAGGAAATAAAGTCTTTTTGTAGAATTTAATTCATTAGTTTTAGTTAATTTAAATATATTTAGAAATATATTATACAAGGTAATTTCACAAAAAATATTTGTGTTTTGGTGAATTGATATAAAAAATATGAGATTTAAAAGAAAGGCATAGATATAGGGACCATTAATTTCACACTACATTTGCTCTTCTCAAATTATTACATTATGAAATTTTTACACCTATAAAATTTGACAATGCTTTCTCTGTAAACAACGTAATGCATTATTTAGTAATTTTATTTTTAATTATTTTATATTAAAATTATTACTACTCTTTTCTAGAAAAAAATTTCAGGGCATTGTATTGTGTAAATGTCACTTAACGTTAAAATTAAAGGTTTCAATGAACCGCGTTCTAATCAGTGTTGATAATATTCAGTAATATTTAATTTTCTCTTTCCATTAAATGTTTGTTTCAAAATTAAAATATATTCTATAATATTTAAAACGTCAATATTTTCAATGAAAATTTTTGGTAGATGGAATATTACGTAATTAAGAAACATTTAAAAATACATTTGCAATTGATACTCATTAAAATGAAATGGAGACGTATTCTGGTTTTAAGGTATAATGTATTCAAATATATAAATAATATGTTGATATTCAACATTAAATTATTAAAAATGTTCGTAGTTAGTATGATCTTTGTCGAGATATTTTTTTGCATTGAAAACTTGCAATATAGAGGTTCTTCAGTCGAATACTAAAATATTAATCCTCTCAAAATTGTTTAGTTTATAGAACAAACAGAATTCTTGAACTCACGAACAAATTAAGCCAAAGTTAACTTTTGAAGCAAATTTTAAGCCACGTTTATTCAATAACTAATACATACAGCGTGTTCCCGGGACTGGTATACAGATTTTAGGTGGTGGTACATGGTCACTTTTCAAGGAAAACGTTTCCAGACATGCAACCCTTGACGGAATTATTAGACGTTCTCTTGCAACTGCAAAAATTCCTAGCATCCTATAACCAATGGGAATTTCATGAGATTATGGTAAGAGACTAGATAGTCTCTTAGTGCCGTGGATCAAGAAACAGCTTTGGTATGAGACGCGACGTGGGTGGATACTCTGGCTCCCAGTCGCTTGGAAATTTCATGTCAAATGGCCAGTTTGGAAGCGAAAATTTCTCACCACACCTGGGATAGGTGTTCCCCAGTAATAAAATTTCCAGTGGTGATGCCCCCGATGTAACAACTAGCTTTATAGTTAAGCAAAGAGCGTGAATCTGAAAAAGAATGAGTTTGATTCTGCGCCAAATAAAACAACTGCTAATGAATAGATATGTATATATTGTATATATTGAATCTAAAATAACTATTAAGCAATACAATAACAACTTTCGATGTACAAATTCTGAATTCGGCAGCAAAACATAAAAATCAATCACGCTGCGAATAATTCCAAATAATCGACAACAAAATTTGTAACGACAATGGTAGTTTACTACCCCTGCTTCAATTCTCCAGGAATCCGAAGAACGACGTGACGATTCCAGCTGCAAACGACCGATCGGCAGATGACTGAACAGAAGATGCTGCACAAAACACTGCACACGATGATCACTATCACTTGATGTACGTCGAAGACGATGGCTGGATTCAAGAATAATAATTTGCGATTCTTACACTCGCAAATAATGACTCGGATGGTAAAATTCTCGATCGTGTTGATGGTATATTGAACGTATATTGAACTAATAGAACGTCGCAACAGGTTAATCCCCCAATTACGCACCTGTAGAAGCTGGTCTTGAGTTACGTTAATAATTCACACAACTAATCCTCTCCGGATTCGAACTACTTAACTTCGTTACTTAGCAAACAAAACGCTGCTCAGTTGCATTTCCACTTGAACTCGCAAACTCACATCCGCGTCCTCATAAGTTCAACCCAAAACTGCCCTAATTCACGCGTATATCCACGGCATATCCTATGGCGCGTCGATTTTTTATTATCGGCACGAAGCAGAGAGCTAAAGGGACGCTCAAACAATTATTAAACAAAAAATTGTTACTAGATATATTGAGATGACCCTAGCTTCTCTAAAATCCAAAATAATTATTTTAAATTCAACAATAATTGTTAAATTTTTAAAAATCTATAATTTAATTTATGCGTTCTTTATCGACTCCGCCAAATGTCCGCGATACCATATGCCTCGTATTGAAATTCTTCTTGTAATTTCCAAATTTATTCAAAATGAAACAAATGAAATAAAATTCACTCACTGTAAATTAAAAACTTCTATTCCCAAAATATTCAAAAATATTCTTAACAAAATAACTCAAAATTTATAAGTACGCAAACGCTCGCTCCGTCAAAGCGACCACTCCGGTCAACGCGGCCGGCAAAAAGCGAAGTTCTCATATCAAATTTTTTGTACCAACACAAAAATTTGTCACCAACTACAATTCAAAATATTTACAAACTATAAAATCCCCACAACAAATCAATCCCAAATCCAAAAATAACAATCAAAATAAAATTCAAATTCAATATAATAATTTCCAAATAAAAGTGATTTTGGAACACGACAATGTAAATCAATAGAAGATTATTATGATTTCTTAGCTTTTACAGTAGAGAGTTTGAGCCCTTGAGGTACCGCTGCAAAGGCTTTGATTGCTTGGATCGGTCATCTTCTTATCGATACATATTGGAAAATAGACGCGTGCAAAGAGTTTCTTAATTCAAAGAATCGGTTTGTTCTTCCAAAGTGAAAATTCCGCTTCGGTGCTAGGGTCGATGCCCACATGAGTATTTTTTTCTTTTAGTATTGAATTTATATTGCTATGTAATTTTTTAAATCGAAAATTTAGAAATCAGGAAACGCTAGAAAACTATAATCTTTTAAAAATTTAAATTATACCAAACGGAACTCACAATTGTCGTATAAAAACGGAACGCAAAACTTAAGAGATAACTTACTCATCTGTTTGCCAATATCAATTCAATTGCTATTTCCTTCTATTTTAATTTTTAATATAATTAAAAATTTTACAATTATCTCCATAGAAATTTTGTTATTCCCATTCACATCGATTTCCAATCTCAATCAAAAAACAAATCCTCCAATTTAACTTTATCCAAATTTGGGGTAACTCTTCCAATTTACAAGAAAAATCAAAACTTTATCCAGTATAATCAATTTTAATTTTTAAATAATCATTTCCATTTTTAACATTTTAAAATAAAATTCTGTCTGTATAGTGTCTCTGTCTGTAAACATTAAAACTGTAAAAAAATAATATTAATTAAATATAAACTGCATATTAACGCTCGCGATTCATGCTTCAGGGTCTGAATTAAGCCAAGAATAAGCCACTCTTAATCTGAACTTTATACTACTGACCTATATTGAAACTATTTGCTTACTAGCGTTTAACAAGGGTCAACTAATTTACCTATAAAATAATAAAATTGCATCAGTGTTTTTTTACTTCAAATTTCTTTAGTTAACCCACCCGTAAGATAAATGTTTATACATAATTACCTTATGATTTAGAAAGAAAATTGATTTTTGTTTACTGTCAGAAACACTTTACTGATGGAATTTTAACTGATTTGAACAGAACAAAAAAGTAAAATTTTAAATATTTTTTGTCGCTTTATAACAAGGCAATAAATATTTTAGTAAGGGAAACCAGGGCTGGTTGGCAACATGGGTAAACGTAACTCTGCTATGCATTAATCTACAGTTTTCCTGCCATACTGTGTGTCGTTTGGTGATGATATCGTATCCAATTTTCCAATTTTTTTAATTTCATCGGCATTTTACGAAGTATTAGTAAAATATTAGTTACGTTTTTGTATTGAGAATGATATTATTTTAATTTCATTTCCTAGTTTTAGATGTTATATTATTCAAATGACCAGCAAATTTGTATTGGTATGCTACTTTAACGAACGACTAGCGAACATATTATTTTTGTTAACCAAATATTTTGTTTACTTTTGATTTTCCTGTTACAATATGTTACATTTTATATATAAACACGTACGCAATGTGATACAATAAAGAGGAAAAATAATTAAAGAAAACCTAAAGCATTTCTTCTGTAAATTCATTGTATGTTACCACTTCAGCAAATCTGAAACTTTAATTACACTAGTCACAAGTAAAATAACAATAACCAAAGTCAACGTTACGTCTATTTACCCATTGAACCTATTTATCAAGTATAAAGGTTTCCAGATTTCTCAAACGTTAACTGCAGTGTAGTAGTCTCACTATTAAGTTCTCAGTTTGTTATTTTACTTTATTTTTGTTTATCTTCAAGTTTTTAAAGTTTAGCAACCAATAAATATTAGTTTATGTGGTGATCGCGTATCCGAGAAATTGACAAATTAATGTCAATATCACTGTAGTCCAGTAAAATAGAAAAAATAGGTGCATTAACTCCCGTAGAGCTAATTTTTTTATGTTGTACGGATTGATACTCGGATCAATTTCCAGTAGTTTCCCAACAAAAATTTTTGTCGCGGGCGCCGCCATCTTCAAAAAACTGCGATTTTTTTTACATTTTTTCAGTTTTTGCCGAATAGCGGTCAAAGTTCACTTTTGACAGAAAATTTATGTCATAATTTTTTAAAGTAGATCAAATTTGCTACTATATGAGATTAAAAAAGTTTTCTAGCTCCAGTAGGTTTTGAGTTACAGCTCTTCGAAAATCAGTTAAATTTCCCATAATTGAAAATTCGAGCCGCTGTTGGTCCGTACCTTCTACATACAGGGTGACCCAAAAAAAATGATAACAAAACTTTTTATCATAAGAACTTTATTAAACTGAAGAAAAACTTTTTCACAACAAATAATAATAACTAACATTATTGTTGAGAAAAATAATTAACTAGTTTCGAAATGGCCGCCTTCTACTGCTATACACAACGTCAAACGCTTCTGAAAATTTAAGGCTAAGCGCCGAAGCTCTTTCATGGATATCCGATCCCAATCACGGCACAACAACTGCTTTAACGCCTCCGAACTTTTGTGGGGTGTCTCACAGGCTTTGGCCTTCAAAATTTACCACACGCTGTAATCCATCGGATTGAGATCTGCCGAGTAGGGGGAACCATTCCGTGGATGTGATGATATCCGGGAAATGAGATTTGCACCAATTTTGAGTGGCTTTTTGCCCTATGCGCGTTGGTTCGTTGACCAATCTGGTTGAAACGTCCAATTCGCATCGTCGAAATGTTGATGAGTCCATGGAAAGACGACGGCTTCGAGAACGTCGCGTCGGTAAGCCTCTTGGTTAAATTTCACACTCTGATCCACAAAAACCAGAGGGTTTTTCCAGTTGAGCAAATTCCGGCCCAAACTATCACAGACTGTAGATATTCACGGTGCTATACGGCAGCAGAAGTACCTAGAGCATTAACAGACCAAATCCGGTCATTTTGATGGTTGTGCGCTTGCTCGACAGTGAAAGCTTATCATCTGTGAACACAATCCGATTCCACGATAGAGAAGCGGCGCGACAAAGGAGCTGACGATATCTTTGAAGTAGCACGAGCTTGTTACCATCGGTCAACAGTTGAACTTTTTGAATATTATTGGGCTTGACCTTAAGGTGCTTCTTAGCTATGCAGCAAGCCGATTCACGTGAAACACCGATCTCGCGGGCAATTTTTCTCATTGAGACCGTCGAATTTTGCAGAAATCGTTTCTTGATGATCTGACGGACCCTCGGCGTGCTGACTGTTCGCTTTCTTCCGCTCTCTGGATGACGTCCGTTTTGACCGCGCTTCTCAATTTGTTTGATTATTCGGCTGACATTTGGTGCCGCTATGCCGAGCCTTCGCGCGATGTCACAATTGCGCATTCCATGTTGATGTAACTCTAAAATTTTTTCTCTTTGATTAGATATCTCTAAAATAAGCAATAAAACACATAACAAAATTTGACAGTTTACCATACAGGTAGCATTTTTAACTGGCAATATCAGTGTGCTAAAATAAAATACCAACAACAAAAAACTTGCGTGTTAGGTCCGATTAAACTTTGTTATCATTTTTTTTTTGGGTCACCCTGTACATAGTACATGCTACATTCATACAGTAAAAACCCGTATAATAATTAATAACAAACTAACAAACAACAAAATATATCATTGGGGGCTGAAGAGAACCTGGCCTGTGAACAGGGCCACGTTAAGGCATGTGAGTACTCTAGGCATTTTTTTTTGCCGCCCCCTTAAAATTAAAATTTGAACTTATTATAACAGCATAATATTTATTAGCAAAATAATTATAAACTCTGAAAACAAATTTAATTACTTAAACAGGAGACCGTTGTTTGTTCTTTGTTTAGTTTTATTCTTTACTCTCTTGCATCTATGCGACACTTAAAAATTGTTTATGTTTTCTACACAATGTAATATGATTTTTAAATAAGTACAATTTACAATCAAGTTTATATTTATTTAACATTTTTTGTTAGAATTAATTAGCGTTTTTGCCGCCCCTAAAAGACTGCCGCCCTAGGCAGCTGCCTTTCTTGCCTAATGGATAAATCGGCCCTGCCTGTGAATATGAGCTAAGAATCGGATAGCCCATTTAAAGCTGCAAAGGATTATGTACACTGGAGAATAGAAATGGTCTAAAATTCTTTGGAATGACGAAAAAAAATTTAATTGTTTTCCCCGGATGATATAAAATATATTCGACGTCTG
Organism: Cantharis rufa; assembly: GCA_947369205.1. Lineage (NCBI taxonomy): Eukaryota > Metazoa > Arthropoda > Insecta > Coleoptera > Cantharidae > Cantharis > Cantharis rufa. The sequence continues at coordinate 4,846,628 of OX376309.1, read as the reverse complement.
TAAAGTAAAGAACATTACATTAAATATAAAGTTTCAACACATCACGGTGTGGGGCTGTTTTTCTCGTGATGATGTTGAACTTTTGCATGAAATTAATAGTGTTATGGATTTATTTCTATATGCTGTCACATTGAGAATTTATATGCATCACATAGTAAAGGTAAAATGCCACGTAAATAGATATTTTAGCAAGATAATGATCCAAAACTTTTAATTCTTTAAGTGGCTTAGTCAGTCTCTGTATCTAAATTCGATAGAACATTTGTGGGAAAAATCTCGCACAAAGTATCAGATGTTAAAAAATATGAAAGTTTAATAACCGACGACATCAGTTCAAATTTAGATTATTTATGTATAATAAAAATCATAATAACAATAAAATTATAATGGAAAAGTGTGCAAATTTGTTTCGGTTTCCCCTATTAACTTAACAAGTTTTAAACTTAAAAATACATATTGTAAGTTATCGAAATTATAATTTTATGGTAAAACGAATAAGTTTATTGTATTGTAAAACGACAGTTTTATTTAGTAACTTGTTAAAACTTTTTTTGTCATGATAAGTATAAAGTTATAAACTATTCTTAAAATCGGTTTTTGAAGAAAATATGAATACGAATGGAAAATTTATTTAATCGTCAAAGAAAGTTTGAAAACCCTTTTTTCTACAGAGCTACATAATAAGCAACACTAGCGTATGTCGTTGATTTATTGCAAAGAATTTAAAATAACTTGAGTTGAAAGTAGTTCGACAATGAAGATTACAAATTTAAAATATTGCTATGACCATTCACCTCAACAAATTCTCAGCTTTGTGTATTTATTTTAAAATTATTGTAATATTTTATTTTCACTGTGTTGTCGACCACTCTGTGTGAATAATAGGTTAATTTTTAGTTTAATGTTGTAATTGGATGGAAATACGACAATATAACAAATTTGGGAGGAAATTTAAAAGTGGAAACACCGTTGAGAGGCATGGAGCGGGTAGAAATTGGCACTTCACTTTCATTTGCAAATCGAAAAGGAGTCGGAGACGTATACATTCTATTGCATCCCATCAATTTCAGAGCAAATGCAACTGTTAAAGATAACGAGCTACAAAGTTGGATGCGTTCTGAATTTCAAAGAACCAGGTTTGGACTTCATTGTTTTAAAATCTAATTTCATAAAATTTATAGAATCATATCACAAATCTTTTCCTTGCATTTAAATATAAATTTAAAATTATAATTTAAATATTTTTACTGAAAAAGTATTATTTTCAAAATTTTTACTGAAAAATTTATTTAAATCTACAATTGCCCGAGTTTATGTATGTATTATATAATATTTTAGTGTAGTTTTATTATTGTTGTGCGGGTACAAGCTCCCAGAACAAGGTGCACACTGCGGGTGAAAGAAGCCTTAGCCGCAGGCGATTTTTTCAATTTTATTTTTTCATTTTATAGGCAAAATATGGTATTACAATGTTCGTTTACGGATCTTTCACCGAGTACTCAAAAAGTGGACGGCAAGTTTAAAATGAACGGGAAAGTATACATCATTGGAGGAGAAGTGGAATTTTCGCGGGATGATTTTCCTGTCCGACTTAATATTCAGATTGATCCTCAAGATGGTCGACTTCCTTTCCATATAGAATATCACTTACAAACTTTAACATTTGGTCATACGTTAAATATAAAATTAAGTCAAGAATACAAATTTATTCAAATAGGAGCTAAAACAAATTTTGAACGTCAGAACGAAATGGATGTTCACTTACAAGTATGTCGAATATTAGTTCTAACGTCATGTAATTAAATCATCACACTTTTTCAACTTTTAGATAAGCACGTCTAATAAACGTTATACCTCATTTATCTTTGACGCTCAAGTGGTAAACGAAGACATTAAGAAGAGTCTAACAGTAAAAGCACAAACCCCATTTCAAAATCTGGAAAACCCTCATCTAGTACTTTTGTTTACGTAAGTTTTTCGACAGCTGCAAAAGCGTTCTTATCTGCTTTAGTAGACTTAAACCTTAAATAAAACGTCTTTTTGTTTTATTTCACTTTTTATTGATTGTGCTATTTCCCTAAGAAAATTTTATTATGCAATATTTAATATCGTCGTTACCTAATTGAAAAATCAATAAAATAGAAAGATCTCTTACGCAACTTTGTAAAACTTAAAATTAATAAAAGACTCGACAATGAAATACATTGATGTCGAATCGTTTCAGGGTAGCACAAAAGTTTGTTGTTGATTTAATATTTAAATTTTCTTTTCACTAGTTTAATTAAGAAAACAAAGTAAAAACCTATTTTTATTGTACTACCCTGTATAACGGTGATTAGAACATAATGAGTCACTCCCACAGTGACATATTTTATCTAACGTAGTAAATTCGAATATTCAAATCGGGTAAATAGCGGTACTCCCTCTTGAAGAAAACTCCCCTAGAGAAAAGTCCGAGGATTCAACGCTGTTGTAATGATGCCTCAAACTGACAGTTTATCAAGATCACTCCACCTTGGCGACAGTTAAACTTGAAAACTATCTCGTTGGTTGATTTAGGGTTTTCGGGTTTAAAAAAATAAATAAATAAATAGAACACAATCAGTAAGTAATAAATAAGTACGCTTATTAGCTTTTTAAGACGACGCATCGGGCGCCGTCTTTCAGGAAGAAAGTTGGCCGAATTTAAAACAAACAAATTAACCGCTAAAATTTAATTTAGTCCCTTACAAGTAATTAATTTTGGGTTACAATCTGTATTAACATTTTAGTAAAACCCTAATTCTATTTTGTACACATTTAAATTATCACCTATTTACTGATTGTAGGAAGTTGGGTGAGCAACGTAATGTAAATGTAATTTACCAAGGTAGAGGTAAAGGTAAATTAGATGTAGAATGGTGTTGGATACAAATGGAAAATATGGCAATAAAATTAGTAGGCAATTTTGAATCTGCTAATTTTACTAGACATGCAAACGGTCAACTATTTTACATTAATCCTAATAAAAATTTTAATGCATTCCGAATTGGCGGTAATGCTAATTTAAATGAATTTTGGTCGTAAGTATTTATGAAACCCTATTTTACATGCTTTACATATTTTTATGTTTTATAGCACTAGTGGTAATTTAAAACTTTTTATGCCTAGCATGCATAAAATTGACTTAAATGCTAACTTAAAAATGCCAAGTTCTGAAATATACAATGCCGATGGAAGGCTTTACAGCAGTAAACGTTTAGATAGGGTTGAATATTTAATTAAATACCAAACTAAAAATTCCAAAGTAAATTATGGTTCTACTGGAAATGTATGTGTTTTGGAAAAACTCTTGTTAACTGGCCGTTAAAATTTGTTTATTTTCAGATTTCTTATATAAATGTCAATGACTTCACCGGAAGCGTGGATGCAAATTTACGCGAAAAATACTATTTTAATTATCTAAATTGGCAGCGTACGGATGATAATGCACATATTCGATATAGACTTCTAACGCCTAAATTTAACAATCAAGACACAGTTAATGCGAACTTAAACTACAAGGGTTCTAAAATTCACCGCAATGTAACGTAAGCAAACAGAATACTATATCCGACATAATTAACAGTTTGTATGTTTAAATGTATCTGAACACAGGTGTGAAATATTTTACCCGGCTAACCGTTCTGTAGCGGCAGCTTTCGTGGACTTCCAACAATTTGCCAACATGAACGGAACCGTAAACGTAACTACACCTTTCAAGAAATATAATTACATAGGAGCCCACTTTAAAACTGAAACCAGCGGGTAAGTTCAAAGTTAAACCGCCAAAAGTGATATTCATTTTTTTTTATTTAGTATAATACGTAACCGCTACATCCAGTTATTGTGGCCCAACAACACAGCAATTCTCGATTCTGTTAGCACAACCACCACCGGGGTGTCAGCGTTAGAACGCAACACAGTTGGGGTTGTCAAAGTAGAAATACCGCTAACTACGCGACATATTAGTCAAGTGGATTACAGTTATTCTGTAAGTATTATTTAATTAAAAAACAGATTAGGTTAATTAAAGCCAAAATAATTCCATTTTAACTAAAACAAATTTTTAATGGAAACAAATCTTATAAATTATATTTTTAATTTACGGTTGTTAAAGTCTTAAAGGAGAATGAGTATTAGATAATGCACCCATTTTAATACTAGATGTACTTGTCGAGTATACACATAACCTCAACTCATAAATCATCAACATCAAAGAAAATAAACTTAATTAATATAATCTATCTACATCTTATCTTATATATGTACTTCTTAATACTATACAATGTATTTCTCCATAAGGATTGCACACACGAGTGTTCTATTGCCCGTACGTGTGTTCTGATATAGTATTAGTGTTAGCCGTCAGACGCGATTGTTACACTGTCGAGTACACCTCGTGCGTGTTGAACCTCTTGCTTGTGACCGCACTCATTATATTACGCAACATTATGCAACAAATTAAAAAATAATAAAAGGGCTAATAATTAAAAACGAGTTTCACCCCTTTTGAGTAGCACCTTTGGCGAGTTGGAGCTATCTAGGGGGATGTTTTTAGCGAGTCAGCGTTTGTCAAAACGGCGCGTAGCGCCCCTTGCGAGGCGAGGGATTGCGGAGCGTCAGTGGGGTTTTGGGAGGCGGTGACCTCCTTGGTGTTGGCGCTAGGCATGGTCGGACTGGACATGTGATCTTGAAAAGGGAAAAAACAGGGAAAACAAAAAAAAATTCAGCTTGTTGGCGGGTGACAATTTGCTGCGGCGACTGGTGAGTGGCATCACGCTGGCTGAAACAGCCCTTGCTTTGGTGGTGATCGTCTTGATGTGGGAGGTCCAGGTGAGGCGGCAATCGAGGGTGACCCCTAGATACTTGAAGGTGGGGTTCTATGGGATGGCTTCACCAAACGTGAAGACGTTCCTGTTGTGGGGCTTCCGACGTCTTCGAAACATGGTGGCGCTGCTCTTGCTCGAGTTCACCTTGATGCGCCAAGTAGCGAACCAAGTTTTCAAGTTGTTGATGGCCTCTTGCAGGTGGGTCATGGCAATTTCCGGGTGGATGGAGGACGTATAAACCGCGGTGTCATCGGCATAAAGTGAAATCTTCGTCATTGAATTCTTTGGAGTAGGAAGGTCGCTCATGAAGATATTGAACAGCGACGGTGACGGGGTACTCCGGATCGGATTAAATGTTCGGAAGAGCGGGCGCCGTTGAGTTCGATGCGAAAGCGGCGGTCCTTGAGGTAGGAAGCTGTAAGGTGAACTAAAGCGGGTTGGATGTTAGCCTGAATCATTTTGAAAAGTAAACCTTCGTGCCAAACTTTATTGAAAGCTTTCGATACGTCTAGCAATACTAAACATCTAAATTCACCCTTGTTGAAACCAAGGGTGATATGTTCGACAAGACGGAGGATTTGTTGAACCGTACTGTGACCTTCTCGGAATCCGAATTGCTCATCTTGAAGTACGTCGTTGTCGAACATGGCTTCTTTGATGCGGGACAAGATGACTTTTTCTGCTACTTTTGCGATGGTCGGGAGGAGGCTGATGGGGCGGTAGCTCTGGGGTTTTTCAAATCTTGACCGGGTTTGTGAATTACGATCACGTCAGCGAGTTTCCAAACCTGTGGAAAATACCTAAGTCGAAGAGAAGCGTTAATAATACCTGTAAGGGCTGCGACTGCTTTCCGGGGAAATTCCTTGAGAGCACGGTTTGGGATGGAGTCAGGACCCGGAGATTTCTTGTTCTCGAGTGTGCGGATGATTGCAGAAACCTTTTTGAACGTGGTCGGTTCGATGAGGGTGGGGTCGTCCGTGTTGAGGTGCTGGTGAACGAAATCGTTGACCATATCGACGTGCTCCTGAATGGTGCGGTCGTTGTTTGGACTGCACTGTGTTTTGAGGTTGTTGGCGAAGGTTTCCGCCTTTTCCGCGTCGCTCTTGGCGTGGGTGCCGTCCGACCGGGTGATGATGATTCCAGGCGGAATTGTCCTGAAAATTAAGTGACTCATACAAGTTCTACGTCGATCAGTAAGAGTATATTAATCTACGCGTACCGTCAATAGAACACTCGTGTTAGTGAAATCCCTATCTAAAATGCATGTAAAATTTTGATTTTCAAATGCCGTTTTCTCGAAAACTAATAGATAATCCGCAAAAATGTAATTACAAAAAATGCTTAGAAAATTGTCCGCTTTCCAATAGTGTAAAAGTCAAAGCTCGATTCGTGGTGTAGATTAACTGACAGATCCCTTAGTTCCATCTAGCAAAAAATGAAGTTTAAACACATATACACACTAATTTTTCAATATTTTACTAAAGTGAATAAAGTAACCTTATCCTCGTGACCTGTAAAAATAATTACATATACTGGGATATAAGTTTAGTGATTTACTGATATTAAAAAAATTAATTAGCACAAACTTAACAAAGCCATTTGTTTTTATCAAATATTTCATTTTATAATTTAACCCAGAACAGGATTTGCCAAGTCAAAATTTAACTGATTACTTGGACGTGACCATAAATTGTCTAAACATTGGCCTTGAAGCTGATAAATCAAATAAATCAATAAAAAAAAAGTTGTACAACTTTAAAACAAAAATAAATTCTGTTTCAAAATGTTATGCCCGTACAATTTATGATTTGCTTAATGTTAACAAACATGTTGACTTCGGTTAGTTTAAAACAACAATTTAATTATTCTGTGTTTTAAATTTCACTGTTTACATTCCGGCAGGTCATTATTTGTTTAAAAATAAAAGTTTAAAAATTTATTTGAATAAAAGTCGAGACAAAACAGTTACGATTTGTTTTTACTTAGAATTATCCAAAATAAAGACAAAATCTAAACGATGTTCTTCGGGTAGTAATGTTCTCCCTCATATTAAAAGAGGCCAAACAACAACAACCCGAAAAACTATGATCACAACTACAACTGAAGGTGGATAGTTATTTTATAAATATTTTAAAAGCACAAGTTATTAGAAGAATTTATATTTATATTAAAAATAGTAAAACGTTCTTTATTTTTGTTGTAATAAACAGTGAGGTTTTAAATTTTTCTAAATTTGAACACCTTTGAGAATTTATTTTGCTAAAACAAGTCATAATTGAAGCTTAAATAATTAAACTTCAAGTTAAATTAAAAACCTACTTTCAAGCTGTTTTTTCATAAGTTATCAATTAACTTTCTTTTGTTATCCATTATAAAATTTACAAAATCAAAGAAAAATTACAGAGAAGCGCTTTCTCTTTAAATTTAGTTATGTGGATTAAATTGAAAAAAGTTTACATAAAAGACTTTGAGAAAGCTTTCTGTATTAAACAAAGTATCTTTAATAATGTAGGAAACCTGAGGTTGGCACTTGATGCAACATATTTAATTTCTCTATTAATTATTTAAAAAATTTTAATTTAAAAATCTTAATTTATAAACGGTAAAGATAACGAGGGATCCCTTTCATGTATAACATCAAACATTATTTTAAAAAATTATTAATACCTCGGAGAACTTTCAGGAATCAATATTAATTTATACTTTAACATACTACACTAATCAATTAATAACATACTTGTAGCAGTTAAAATGATACTTTTTATTAAAAATTCGTATTAACATTATTTTAATATAAATTCCAAATAAAATTGGAATGTAACATATAACTTTTTTTGGTTTGGTAAAAACAATCAATTTTAACAGAATTATAGCAAATTTTTTAATTTCTATGGATAAAATTTTGTTAGTATTTCTTCAGGAAAGTGGCACGAAAGAAATAGAGGAAATGAGTTGAAAATCATTTGAATTAAATAATATGTCAGATAAATGGATGTTTTACACCCACAATCACGATATATTATTTTATGAACAATAATAAACAATGAAATATTAATCTGACCGATGAACCAGAAGAAACATAATAATAGATAATTTGTTGGAACTTTTTTATTTCAATAGTAGTCAATTTATTGTTTATTAATCTTAAATAATATTCTGTACAACATGCAATTCATTATAATTTTTCTTACTACAACTTAAAAAAATTAAAAAACTTTAATTTACTTAAATCTAAAGCTAGGATTAGACTTAACAAATTTTCACGCTTTAATTGTGAGTAAATGTCTTTATAACAGCAGTCCCGGCATAGTAACTTCTTCAATCAACAGGGGTAATTAGAAACAACTTGTGCAAGAAAACTTTTTAGTTTAATCCTAGTCGTACCAAGTGTAAATGTTACCCTTCCTTTATTTATTTTAATATTTTTATGTTATTAAAATCGTAATTTATAAAATATGAAAACTTGTATTATTGTGATCCACAAACGGCTACACAGGTTTACTGCAAACTGTATTTTTAACCCCGAATAAAAATGAGCAGGAGAATAGACTAGCCTTAATGCAACATAATATTTAATTTCTCTAAGTTTGTTGTTTAATTCAAAATAAATTTCTTAGAAGATTTTAAAATATTTTTCAAAATATATACTTAGAAGAGGAAAATTCTTTATTGTATTTTTAATGTATAAATACTATTATACATTATTAATAAAAATGTTTATTAGTTTTATTATCTAAAATTAGGTGCATATTATAAAATTAATAAATAATGCTTGCATGTACGCATGTAACTCCGCTGATGATAATCAAAGTTTAAATACTAACTAGTAATTGAGTGTTTAGTGGTGTTTAGTTATAGTTTTTATAAAAATTTAAATTTTCACGATATAGTATACTGTAATTACGCTTTTAATTAAAATGGTTGTTAATTTTTTCTGCGAAAATTTATTATGTACGGCACAAAAAATATTTTCGTTAAGGTTTGCCCTGCGTGAGTTATTATTTACAAAAAACTAAACTAGATAAATTAAAACAAACTTAAAAGTACTATCGAAGCCTATTTTATCGAAAATTGCCTTTAAAGCTCTGATAAAGTTTTTGCAAGATACATGACAGAAATGATGAAGTAGGAAATACCAATGTAAATTCTCTAGAGACGCGGTTTCGTAAAAATTAATAATATTTATTTGTAATTACTAGCAGTATAATAAATTATAAGAATACAAGAATACTATACAACTGTTTCATATAGTATTATAAATAATATAATTATTATGTATACTGCGGTAGAAGTGTTTTTAATAAATTGATGTTTGTGAATGTATCCGAGCAACTTATAACTGGAGTATTAAAACGTTATTTTTAAATAAAACAAAATTAGTACACACGAGCTTGAAAATGGTCTAAATAACGTTTTGGAAAGACTGGTGTTTCAGGTAATTACGGAGACAGCAAATACGCCGGCGACGTTTACGCTGATAGTAAAAACGATGATGCAAATACTCCTATAGGTAATTATGCTGATAAGTAATTATGTCAACAACAAATACGTTGATAGTAGTACTGCAAGATGTGCAATTAACTATTATCTATTTTTAAAATCCGGCATAAAAGCGCGTTGATCGGAATTTACGGGTGGTCTACAAAGGCGTCCTGAGGCCACAAAGTAAAAAAATAAATTTTAAGTGTCAATTGCGACTTATAATTGTCAATTTACACTTCGAAGTCACAATTGACACTTAAAAGTCGCAATTGACACTTAGAAGTCGCAATTGACACTTCGAAGTGGCAATTAACGCCTGCGCAGTCGTACTTATAATTTCTACATTGTAGTACCTAATAAGTATTATTGAGCAGGCGTTAATTACGACTTCGAAGTGTCAATTGCGACTTCGAATTGTCAATTGCGGCTTAGAAATGTCAATTGCGACTTCGAAGTGTAAATTGACAATTGTAAGTCGCAATCGACACTTAAAATTTATTTTTTACTTTGTGGCCTCAGGACGCCTTCGTAGGTGGTCAGATTTGAATGCCAATTTTTTTAAATGGTAGGGAGATTGTTGATAAACTTTATAATTAAAATTTAGGTTTCTAACTCATAACCTACCTACAGATCTCTATTTTTGTTAACAAAATTTGTCAATAAAGTACCGTTTATGATTTACAACCCAATGAAACAACTTTTTAAGCAGAATTCTTTACTAACAACCGGTTTTATTCTTTTAGCCTAAGAATTTTTTTTAATTTGACTACTAGGTTGACTCCTTCAATTTAGGAATTAATTTATATTTTTTAAATTCTCATGTTAATCTTAATATGAAAGAAATGTAGTTTATTGGTGGGACACAACAACACAACAACAATACAAAAGAAGCACAAAGTTTAAAAATTTGATTTTTATTGAAATTCGTTAATGATAAGAACAGATAAATCTTGCATAAAAATTATATTTTCTACTGTTGGAAATGAAAATTTAAACTATAAAATTTTTGAAAATTATAGATGGTAAGAAAATCCCTGAGCACGAGATTATTGATCAAGGATAATTATGTAATAGGGTTCTTTATGTGATTTAAACAATGTTCTACGACCATAAATTATTAACTATTCTATTGCAAAATGTACTGAAAATCACTATTAGCCTGCGTCGGTCCACTGCTGGATAAAGGCCTTCCCCATCATTTCCCATCTCTCTCTATCTACCGCCACATTCAACCAACCAATACTCGCCGTCCTTTTTATTTCGTCCCTCCATCGCGTCTTTGGGCGCCCAACGTTCCTTCTTCCAGATCTCGGTCGCCACTGCATCATCTTCTTCGTCTACCTATCATCCCTTATTCTGGCCATATGGCCTGCCCAATTCAACTTTAGCTGGGATGCTCTCTTTACCACATCTTTTAATCCTGTCTGCTGCCTAATCCATGCATTTGTTTTGTGATCTTTTAAAAATCTATTTTTGCAGTTATTCTGTTGCTTATTATTTTGGTGAACAGCTTGTATAATTCTGACAGCAGACTTATAGGTCGATAATAATTTCCCAAGTCACTTATATCGCCTTTTTTATGGAGCAATACTACTTGTGCTTCCTGTCACGATGTTGGGATTTCCTGTTCTTGCAAGCAAGCATCCAACAGTTCCATCAAGACCACTTCTCCTTCTTCTTTTACCATTTCAGCGATGACTCCATCACTTCCTGGTGCTTTTTGGTTTTTAGAGCATCTTAGAGCGTTTTGTATTTCTTTTTTTGTGATATCGGGCATTTCCTCTGATCCTACATTTAACACCTTAATTCTGTTGTATTGTTATATGCATGCAAACTATGCATATTCATTTATTCATACAATTAAATTGATATAACATTTTTTAGCAATTTTTATGATATATTATAGATTACACGTGGCGTTTCATATTACAAAACTATGACTTGCTTTGTAGTGTTTCATTTAATAAACTATTTTTCAAATAAAGAGCGTGAAGTAAATGTAATATCTCGCCGCGGACGACTCGCCGCGAGCCAACTCGCCGCCTGGCCAACTCGCCGCCGGGCCAACTCGCCGCCGGCCATCTCGCCGCTGGCCAACTCACCGCCGCCGGCCGGCTGTTGGCGACCGATTTCGCCACCATCAAAAAAAATGGTTTTTGCATTTTTAATATTTTAGTAATAAAAATAATATACTACATTATAACAAATTATTACGTGTATACTTGCCGGGTTAAAAGGGGTTTTTGCTTTAAAATACTAGATTAGGTACCATAAATTTAAGTACGGCTTAATTAAATAAAACTACACCAATAAATAAAAAAAAAATAAAAATAAACGAGTTTTACCTTTTCTGAGTTCCACCTTTGGCGAGTTCTTTCGGTCTTCAGGGATATTTTTAATTATTTTTAATTTTTTAAAAATTTCATTACGCATCTTGTTACATAATGAAACTACGTTAAACCAGTTATTAAGAGAAAATTTCAATTGTAATTTTAAAAATCTCAGAAGCTTCTCAGAAATGCTTCCGTGCTCGGTCGTTACGCTTTCTCGTCTTAACAAATTCACATGCGTTGAATAAATTAATATGTTAGTCAACTGATTATATGGGTCCGACCGAGTACGGAAGCATTTCTGAGAAGCTTCTGAGATTTTTAAAATTACAATTGAAATTTTCTCTTAATAATTGTTTTAACGTAGTTTCATTATGTAACAAGATGCGTAATGAAATACATTATGCAACTGACTACACAATGTGCAACGTTGTCTAACATAAAAAATCATAACAAAGTGATAGTTTGTTATCATAATTATATAAAATATTTTACTTTGTACGTTACAAAATAAAGCAATGAATGAATATTGTAGAAAAGAATTTTTCCTTTACTATTTAATTTAAATTTGTAAAAGAATAGAACGTTTGTTACAATTGAAAAAAAAATATTTAAGTTAAAATAAGTTGGTGCAATTCTTTACTTTATCTAAAATACTCGGCAAAGATAAGAATAGGCTTTATCGAGATCTCGAGGGATTATTTTGGCATTTCTCAACAAAATTTATAGCTGCTTCAAATATTTACTAAATATATATTTGAATCATATTCAGCAAATAAAACTATACCGCTCTATTTTAATTTTGCAGGAATTACCGAACAATAGCACTGGAAACGCAGTTGTAAATTACATGAAGGAAAAAATCCTGGAAGGAAGATATAATTGTCTGTCGTTGTCTCAGGCCGGTTTCGATAAGGATACAATCCATGTGGAACTAGAGAACAAGTGGCTTCCCCTCGGAGCGACCTACGTTCACGGATACGAATACAGTGCGCCAAGGGATGGTTCCAACACGCCGACTGTGGTGGGTACATCAAATAAATCAACGACTTCTATAAAATCCATCGTAATCTATAGCAAACCGTAGATTCTTTCCATCCTATCCTTTTTTCCGCTGACCATAGTTTTAATACAATGGCGTGCGGCCAAATAAGCTCACACGCGGTGGAAAACCTCGTTTTTTCAATATAAAATTTATTTTCATTTTTAACAAATCATTACAACTCAAAAACAAACAACAACTTGCTTGGGTGACAAACAAATTTATTTGAAAATTTTTATAACTTTATTGTACTATTCCCGACATTGCTCATTATGTTGAGTTATATGCCCTCAAATGAGCATCCTGTCAGCACGCAAGTTGGGTGTTCCTCCTATATTTCAGCATCATCAAGCACTCGTCCAATAAGATCTATGTAAATAATATATGTTTTATGTTAACGTGACGCCTATATCTTATATTAACGTATTTTCGCTAATTAGTGAGATGGCTTTAAATTTTCGAACATCATAGCAACTGGTGCAGCGTCAAAGTTTATATTAATTTAACTGAAGCGAAAATACTAATCAGTATTTACCATTGGTAATTGGTAAAATTGACGAACTAAATTACTCCTACTGCTATTATTTATATGCCCTTTTTGCACTATCGACGACTTCGATACTTTTATCTCCATCACTCAATATAGCTATGTATCTATTTCACTGTACACACGAACCCACTATTGATTTAAACTTTGGTCCATATCCCAAGTGATGAATGTGAACCGTGTTGGGCCATCTATTCAGGCGTTTGAATCATGAGCGAATTGAGAAAAGCAAACTAAACATTGAACACAACTCATAAGCCAACAGTTTTATGACATATTGCAATTTTTCTCTAATTTAATGTTATGAAAAATTTACTAATTTTATCACTTCTACAACATATAATTTTACAAACATTTGTCAAGTTCTATTAAATCAAAACGCTATCCGGCGGTTTCCTTTCTCTCCGTGTTCTCACTACGCAATTAATGATAAAAAAAATTCTAAACATTTTTTATTATTTAATTCACGCTAAGCGGAGTTCAAAATGACAATTAATTAATAATCACAATTTTTTAGTTTTTTAATTTGCGTTCTGTAGTATTTTAATTTAAAATATGTGACTTTCTTTGTAAATTAAAATTCTAAAAATAAAAAACGTATGTATGTATATCGTGAGAAAATTTGACCAAGTTTAATTTCTCTGCAAACGTTTAAACGCAATCTTGTAATTAATGCAGAACCGCATTATTTGTCTTATGCCATCTCACCTGGTGCGATTCCACGCTATATTATAGGTATCATTGATTTATTTTAGTATTTCAGTGGTGGACATGGACGTTAACTGTAGGTGCAATTTTACACACAAATTTTTTATGAAACTTTAAACAAATGTTATTCTCAAAATTTACGTTGCGGGTTTATTAATTTCTTGTTGATATGATTATCGGTAGGGTACGTCTAATAGTAGGATGATCGATTTTTATGATCATTTGTATCTAACAGCGTAAATTTGGGGTAAATTAGCGCTTGAAAAAATACTTTTCAGAAAAACTGCGTTTATGCACAACATCTGTCAGCTCTCCGTAATAACAATATTAAAAATCGCTAAGATAAACTCCACGAAGAATTGAGAATCCACTGTATTTAGATTTAATCTTGGGGCTGACAAATATATTAAAAAAAAATTATTTCGGCTTATATAAATTTTATGTAAGAACGGTACGCCGCCGCGTAAAGTAGACATTAAATAAAACTTTTATAGAAAAATAAAATTGTAAAAGCAATTTGTAGGTGTGTGCGTTATTTAATAATAATATTGATCTACCATAACAATATTTTGCAGTTTAGGATTTTATGGCTTTCTAAGTATCGGTTTCAGTAAGTAATACGCTAAATAATTTAAAACTAAATTGTATTGTACGATAAACTCGGTTTTTAGTAGAAAATATTATCAAACATTTATTTATTCCACTAATAAACCATGTCCAAACACGTTTGAAAACCATTAATCCGATTACGATTTCTTCAGGGAAAATTTAGTTTTTTTAATTGGTGAATTATTTATCATTGATTACTGATATAATATACAACAATGTACGTAAACTCAATCAATAAAGTGAACTTCTTCCATAACTTTTTTACTGTTCAACATATTTAAAAATAACTGCAGTTGTAGTTGCGTACAACTGAACTTACGCAACCTAAATTTTCCTTTTCCGTAGTACTTGTTTGTTTTTCAGCTGCAAGCAAGTTAATTTTAAAACAAAACTGACTACAATTCTGGACTTATACAACCTAATTTTTTTTATTTTCGATACTGTTTTGTTTTAGAGCTGCAAGCAAGTTAATTTTAAAACACAACACCATGCATTGGTCTACGTACAATATTGCGGTCCATTTATGGTTGTTATCCTTTTTTTAACGGAAAATTGACTGCAAGTGCAAAATGCACTATTAGGTTATAAATTAACGAAAATTAACATAAAATTATAAATTTTTTTTTAAAATTTTTTTGTTAAATACAAATACAAATCAAAAATTATCAAAAATTTGTGTGTCAACATTAATGTTCTAATAAGCACTAACTTAATTCGTTAATTAAAAAAAAATATGGCAGCCTTTCTTTTTTTCTTTTGCTTTTTCCCTTTGAGTTATAACTCACACAATATTTCACAAACAGAAATTATTTAATTTTTACATCTCTAAGCAACTTGCAATCAAAATTTTTATTTTGCTAAGAGAAGGTAATAACAGTACACAAATTTGATGTCGTCAAACACTAACTTAAAAGGGGACATTACAGTGATTAAAATCCCAATTGTTTCTCAATTCCCAAGTCTACTATGTCCACTTCCCATATTGTTAAATATTTTTTTTCTTTACTAGCTAGTTTGAAAAATGATGTAATTTATTATTTAAATTCACTGTATTTTAAAACACATTATAATTGCGCATATTCAAAAGTTGGTAGTATTTTAATAATTTATTCATATCATTGATTATATTTCATAAGCAAAAATGAGTAAATGCGAATAAAAATAAATAAATATCAGAATTACGTTAATTTTAAAAATTTATAACTCAAAAATTAAAAATCATTAGACAAAACACATTTTAATTTATAAGCTTCTAAAATCACAAATAAAATTGGAATCTCGATTGCCGATATACTCACTGTAATGCTCTCTTGTTAATAGATTCGATTAGATCGAAGTATATATATGGGTGAACGCAATTAACTTTTAAATTAATTAAATTTACTAAGTAATTTTTGAGTTAGAACCGCTTTAGGGATTTTTTATTAATGGAGCAATTCAAAAATCCCAGTCTTTCTAGATCTGTATTTTTTGAGTTGGAGGCGCTTAAAGGATTTATTTAATTAGTGGAGCGACTCAAAGATCCCATCCTTGTAGATCTGTAATTGTCCAGTTTTGGTTATTACATGGATGTTTTTAATAAGTCTGAGTGGATTTGCCATTTTCAAACAGACAATGGAATACACACATTTTTGGTTTTTGGATTTTTTACCCAAATTTTTGGATGGTCTATGAATTTTAATGTTTGTATTTTTAATTTACACCATAAACACCACAATTTAATTAGAAGTTTTTTTATTTCGTGAGTACACTTCAACACCTATTTCCCTTTGGGAAAGTTAAGGATCATTTTACACTTTTACAGATTTGAATCGAATATTAAATTTCACAATCAGTTCAATCTGTCACGTTATCTAAGATTGTCTGCAATTTTTTTTTGATTTTTAGATTTGTTAAGGGGGATGTTTTTAATGAAAAATGGGAAAAACTCCAATTTAGATAATATATTTTTAGCCTTAACGAGAACTGGGATTCGATTGGTATGTACATATGTTGGGGTATGAATTATAAGTTATATTAACTATTTTAGAAATTGTGTCCATATTTTCGTGAGTAAAAAAATTTATTATATTAAAAAGAAAAAAAAACTTGAGGTAATAAAGTTATTGTATTAAGATTTCATACTTAGTACTCTCTTTTTGGAAAATTGACCGACTAAATTTTTAATATTATTATATTCGTAAAATAATAAATTTATAACTTTCTTCAATTACAACAATTTTTTTTGGAAATGTATAATTTTTTGGTCTGGATTATTGTTCTTTTCCAAAAATTAAATACATATTTGTCAAAAGAAAATATTCTATATTACATTGGATATTACAATGTATTGTATTGGCAAAGATTTATTTATAATTAAATATGAATAAATCCTTAAATAAATCCTAGTATCTACATTGTATGTAGTTCGTTAAATTCAAAGATGTCAATGTATCAAAAGTTCTTTCACATCCAACATAAAAGTTCTAATTTCATTTAGTTAGAAACTTTTCAAAAATGTGTGCATATTGAATTTTAAGTCTTAAAATTGTATCTTTCAATATTTGGGTCAATAAATCAAAAAAAATTATTTTTGAACATAATATCATTAAACTAAAATTGCATTATGTGATTAATCGCATTTTTAATCAATTTACTCAAAATTAAATTAATTGGAGCTTGAGACGGTGCAATTTGAAACCAAAACACTTGTTTCTTATATCTTCATACATAATATTAAACATTTCAAAATTAAAAACCTTAAAAAATATGAAAAACGTATCACGAAAGAAAATAATGATCTCACTAGCTTGAACTACACGCGCGTACCCAAAACGGTTAACAATGAAAGATGTTTGAAATAATTTGTAGGTACTAATAAAAATTATATTTTATATATGGAATTTTCAACAAACCAATATTAATGCAAAATTTGTACATAATACTACTGAAAAATGGAGTCAGGTTAGTTTTAATCGATAATCGATTAACTAAAATAATCGATTTTATTAGTTAATTAAGCAATTGATTTATCTAACAATTGGTTAATCAAACATTCAATTAAATGCATAATTTATTAAAATTGGAAATTTTGATTAATGTCCGCTACAACGAAGTACTCAACATTTAAGTTAGTATTAGTTTCAAGTTTAGTCAACCCTCCTATAATGCGGTTAATTCGTAGCGCATTATAAGAAAACCATAATTGGGAATTATGGCAATTGGGGTTGGTATTCCAACGAAACGTTGTCTGAATTCAATATGGCAAATTGTTTGTTTGCACTGAAACACAATGTACAAAACCGCATTATATCAAAACCTCCCGCAAATAGGAAAAGAGGTCGTAAAACTTCAAACGTCTTATATAGAAACAGCATTAAATGGATAGACTACTGTACTACTTCGCCGATTTTGTTAAGATCTGAATAGTCTAGATATCATTTCCAAACATATATTTTAATATAAAAAGAATTGGAGTAATTGAATAATTAATTTTTAGTCATCAATAATTATTAATCAAAAATAGAAAAAAAATATGTATCTCAGAGACTTCAATATAATATTGAAAATTGGGTAATTTTTCTACTTTAAAATTTTATTTTATTTAATTTATTTTTGCGTTTAAAAAATAACTTTTTGAATAATTTTTAAAATTTATACTTCAGATTTTAAAATTGTGCTGATCTAACTAAATTTTATTAACCTCTAGGTTAGTAAAATTTTCTCCGTTTATTTTCATAAATTTTTAAAACACGAAAGTTTTAATTTACTTTTATGGCAGTACTTTACAGTTGATTTACATTTTAATTATTATTAGGTAATACTTTAATGAAAATTCAAAGTGTAAAATAATTAATTTCTTTTTAACAAAAACCATGTAATTCTTTTTGATTGTTCTATTTTTTTTTACTTGCGAGTTTCTTGCTCATCTGCCATCAAAAGAAAATAAAAATTTCTTTACACTTTTACCTGTTTAAGTCGGGTTTTCACGATCCGATTTTAGATGTTCAACTCAGACTGATCAAATTTAACTTGATCAACTAAAATCGAATGTAACTAAATTGCAGTGAGAAGATGTGTTTCAATCTTTGGTTAATAAACTTGATTGCAAAAACCAGTGACGATTCTCGACTTCATCAGGTAAAGTTTGAATGGGTCAAACTTTTGTTAATTAACTACACATTGCACTACAAAAATAAAACGTTAGTTTTTGAATTCGAGAGTTTTGTACCTAATACTCCATGACTTACTCATGGTAAATTATTAGGGGGTTAAAATATTTATATAAAATATTATTCTAAAAATTTTGTTAAGCCCATGACAGGCCCATAAAAACATGACATAAAAAAATTCTTAATAATATGTCAACTTTAAGAATATGAAGGAATTTTTTTGTTTCATTATTATTATTATACTAAATTGTACTCGGTTTCGCCCGGTTCAGAATTTTATCTAGCGTTCATATCTCAGGATTTCGTACTTGTATTAATATACTACATTGTACAATATTTTTAAATTTCAGTTTTAATTAATCGAGTAAAAATCACCAATAAATAATTCATTCTAAATTTGTACCTCGTGTGTTCTTAATTAGCTATGTTTGAAATTTTAATTTTTATGTAGTCACATTATGAAACATATTTCTCAATTTAATATTTTATGTCCAATTAGCGTTATAAAAAAGTATTGCCAAGTATTGCATAGCATTTTGTAACGATCTTGATTACTTTGATAATTAACGGCCAGCGAGCAATTTATTAATTGAATGACTCTTTAAAATCAGTATAAAAGCGATAATAACTTAAAAGTTGTGGCTTTTTTAATGGGTCCTTTTATAAGTAAATTGATACTTAATTTTTAACGTCTATAACTTTTTTCAATTTTAATTAACCGCTATAAACGAGAATATTTAATTTATTAAAAAAAACTTTTCCGATGTGTTCCATACTTTAAATTAAATATTTAATTGTAATAATTTTTAGCGGCGTTTATTTTTAAGAAATTTTCCTTATTATACTTATATTTCGTGCCGGTACAATAAGCAAGTGGCGTGTTTCGTGTGAGAAAATAACCTTCCATTTTTCAGATTCTCGAAGAGTTAATACGAAAAACTGAATTGGTTGCATAGTATTGTATTTTTCACCCTTAACACGCTCTTAGTCTGTTGCAATTCTATAATTTTGTTGTTTTGGAAAACTAATTTTGAGACGTTAGCTGTGCTAACTATAAAACCTACACCTATACTACATTTTCTTGTGTAGGTAATATTTCTGGAATAGATTTGAAAACTAAAACTCTTAGTAGAATAAAATGTTTAGAAGACTCTCTATATTAAATTACAAACACCTTTAGTTTGTGATCATATTTCTCATGGACCTTTTCGGTTGTTTTTATAAAAAATTAGTTTAGACAACATTTAATGCAACAAAAAATTATTTTCTTCCAATTTAATTAATTCTCACAGGATTAAAAAATTTGATTATAGTCATTTGATGAATCGCAATAGAAATACGGAGTTTAATAATAACAATGTTGAAGCAATAGTACATTATACACTTAGATTAAAATGTCGATTATTATCGACAGGTGTCAAGATTGTATTTTGTTTGTTTTGATATGACCGACTCCAAAGCCGGTTCCACATAAATAAAAATTTGCGTTGTGGATTGCATTTGGCACAAATTTCCTCGTATAGGTCAAAACTTTTGCTGATGTGGAGTAACTCTATTTTGGACTTTCCAAGGACCAAGTCAAAAATTTGATGACCCAGTATCCTCCATGTTCTATTTACTATCCATAAGGTTTAAGTTAATATGTTTATTATTAACCAAGTCATAAACTCGTCACAAAGTGTAAACATTTAATTTGATTTATTTAGAAACTCTATTTTTTGAATCGCTCACTTTCACTTGTAAGCCCATGATTTATTTATATTTAAGAAATTGTGTTTATCTATATAAGTTCAGCCATAGACTCGATTCTCAGTCGCTAGCTGTTTTTTTTAAAGTCGTTAAAATGGTTTAGTAGCAAATTTGAATAATTAATTCATATTTAGATTACATTGTTTATATCTCACATCTTTTATTTTCAAAATTAAATATTTTAATTTCGGTAAATATTTTCTCGCTTTTAAATTTATCTACAGGATGTTCTTTGACTTATTCTTTATTCAGTTATGTTTAAAGATAGATTAAAATCTCTTTTGAACTAAAGCTTTGTCCAAGCGTTGAACAGTTATTCTTAAGCACTTTTCCTTTCGATGATTTATTGCTTTGATTTTTCTTGTATCAGTTAAAACTTCCGATACAATTTTGAATGTCAGTTATTTTAATTAAAAAGCATATCATGTCCTTTTGTTGTAAAGAAATAAAAAATATTTTAAATTTTATTAATCTTTTTGCAAGTGTGATTTTGTTTTGCCGAGATTAATTTAATTCGTTGCGAGTAATAGGGCGTCATTTATGGGTGGCCGCCGTATAACGTAAAATCGATGCTTATAATAGTTTTGAGAATTGGAAGTTAATATCATAGATGTTGGTAAATTCAAATTTATATTATAAATTAATGTAATCAATTTTACTTCGCACTTAATAAAACTTAGTTAAATCGTAATTAAGAATACTTCCATTTTTTAATTCAACATTTACTCGCATTTTTTACCCTTAAGGATAATTTTGAATTAAGAAAAGGAAAAAATACAAATTTAATCTAGCATTTAAACGAGAAGTTTATTTCGTCTTAATTTTATATTACTTTCCTTACTACGTCTTTGTTACTTTAATCAGCTTAACTAACTCGTTATATATAATTAAGGGCACCCAGTTCAAGTTATATTTTTTGCGTACTGTTTGATTTTGTGTTCTGATTAAGCGTTCCAAAATTGCATTGAAATAAATTTCGATATTTTTTCGAAATAGTTTTAGCGTTGTTTATGTAAAAATATTAATAATGACGATTTCATGTTTTCAAATCGTTAGGATTCGAAACGATTAGAAGTGTACCATTTGCACAATCGAACTGGATTCAACGTGACTGGCGAAACGTTCTTACGAACAACGTTTACGGGGCAACAGATTGCACTTACAGCAATTCATTCTAACCGAGCAGTTAAATTTTGGACTGCTTATGACGTACTGGATCACCAATTTAAGCAACACTCGAAATTGGAGCTTTCGCCCACTGTATGGATAGCATACGATATTGACTTGATTAATAAAACAATGGTAATGCAAATTATTGAATAAATGTAAATGTAATTTTAATGCTATAAATAATTTAGGATGAAGATGCAGAAGTTCAGCAAATAGAAGTTAACATCTCGTACCCAACACGGAATTTTACAGCTTTAGGATCGTATAATGTAACTAACTCGTCGTTATTATCAGAAATGTCTCTACTATGGGACGAAAAAAGAAAGACTGTTGAGACTGCACTTAATTGGATAAAAAATCCATCTTCGAACAATAATCATCAGCTAGTCGAACTTCAACTTAGGCATCCTTCTTTCGAGAAAGTAATTATTTTTATTTGTTAAATCTCACCGAAATCTAAAAGCAACATTTTTTTTAAACAGAATGTGTCGCTTCTGGGAGAATATAGAACCGGAAATAGAAAGTGGATAGATTTAAATTTTATAGCTGATTATTCTGACGACCCTGATCACAAATTACAATTGAGCGGTGCAATAGAAGACACTTCCAGCGATGTTTATTCAAATTATACTTACAAAATATTAGGTAGTCATCCTGCTACGAATTTGGACTTGAACGCACGTGGTGGAATAAGCTGGAAAGATCGATGGTATTTTACTTTACATCAGATGGATTATAAACGTACTTACTTGCCACTTCAGTCCAGAGAAGCTTTTGGACGTTTGGATGTGAACAGTAAAGAAATTGAATTGAAGGTTAGATAAAATTGATTTTTATTTAAATGATAACTTGAAATTATTTACAGAAACAAAGCCTCCGTGAATTATCTTATTTGTGGGGTAGATATTCTGAAAAGTTCCCACTTTACACGGCAAACATATCAGCTATACACGGGAACGACGTCAACGCCTCTGGAGAGTTCTACCTCAATTTCAAAGAAAAGTTGCTTCGATTTGAATTGAACACAACTGAAGGTATGCATAATTCTTAAAACATCAAACTTTCCGAAATCGATTTTACAAGTAATGTTTGAAATCTTTTATCTGAATGATTTACAGACGGAACTCAAAGTCTACATGCGTTAGGTCAGATACCAGACGCCCGCAGTGCCGCTTTCGATATTTGGCGTGATTACGACGACATTAGAGTAATGGATGTTGCGTATTTTCTACGTTTGAATCATTCGCGTTTGATTGTCTCCAAATTACGATGGCGGCCAGAGATTAAGCAGGAAATACAGGTATGAATAAAATTAATAAATTATTTTAGTAGGTTGGTATGCACCTTGAAAGAAATTTATTTGTAAACCCACCAACCATTTTAATGTCGTTTACATTGCTCTTAACCCGTGTCCACAGTAATCCTAAAGCGCAATTTATATTACGACATTAATGCCTATTTTGCATGCTGTAAATCATTCTTATGGCTCTTATACTAATTTCAGGAAACTGAAAACGAAACTAAAACGTATTAAATAGCCAATCTTGGTTAACTCAATACACAATATAATTCATGAACATTCAACAATTTATTTATTTCATTCGCAACAAGGCTTTATCATAATTATAATAATTTTGACTAATGCTAGCAATGCTTCAGTGTAACACCGAATGCGATTACCAAAGATAACTACCTATAGTACATTTATAAATACATATTTTATTACTACACTATCGGTGCGTATAACTAAAAATTTTAACATTTCACGTTATTTATTATTTATTTTAGTTTGCGTGTTCAACAATTTTAATGATCGATAAGATAATTTCAAGTAACACATTAGTTTAAAAATTATACAATAACATCGCTTCAAAACATATTAACAATAGAGCTTACGATATGTAGAAATCAATTTTTATTGCTTTTTATCACTTTTAAATTGTCCCAATATATTAAATAAATGTACAAAAATAAATTGTTATTTTCAATTTTAAAAGCATTTAAAATTCAACTTTTTCTCTTTATTTACTTTATGTAAAATTTTCTCTTCCTATTGTTTATGTTTGACATTTATAACGTAGTTTGTAAATGTTGATTTTCTCTACTTTAATCTATATAATCGCATTTGTTTATCAAAGCGTGTTTGAAAGGAGCCGTCAACTCCGGTAAATTCGACATACCTTATGGGAGTTTTCACAAATTACCATGTACTGATTTACCTAAAGAATTGCTTTTATTTTGCCCTTTTCCCAATATAAGATAGATGTTTTAATATCAGTATTTGGCAACAGGCCACTTCTAGACCATCTAGAAACCTGCAATTTTTAATAAAAAATATATTCTTTATGGTTCTTATTTTCTTAATATACCTAGTAGAATAGATTTTCTCTATTAATATAGTTTTTCGAACCCGGAGCACAGATGATAATTTGTTTTCTCTCTCAAATAAATAAATCACTAGAATAGAACCAACAGATCTAATATTGATCTGAAAAATTGTTTCATTGTACTACAACAACCGTCAATCAACTTAAGTTTACAATTTTCAACCTTATACAATGTTTATTATATTCTACTACTGTAATTCAGATGACTCAATAACTATGATGACAACAAACAGACTGATTGTATTACAATTAAAATAAATCTCCCCAGCTGACCCAAGAGAAGATAACAGATGCTGCATATCTCGATCAGGGATGATGACAGTATAGCTATTACACTATTGATTTCAGACACATTAAGATGGTTGAAGTTACACCACTTGAAATTTTTAACAACAAATTGACCCAAAAATAATTTGTAAGATCAAAATTACCAACGGTTTTTAAATTCTTTTACTTTGCTTGAGGTATTTTGAAATAGGACATCAAGTCTTTTGCTTTTTGTCCAAGCAGTGTTACCAACCTTGGTAACTATTTTAAATAATAATCATTGTTATGCCTCCCAAATATTTTCGGGCTTCATTTTATTATTCAATCCGAACGGTATTATCCGATAATCTTTTTTGCATACCAAAAAAAATTACTGTATAAACAATACCGGAATATGAAATTAATTAAAAAATAATACAGTCATAAAATTTATGTGTTTTATAATAATTTCATTATTATGAATAATTGCGTTTTTTTTGTTAATAAATCACAATTTTTATATAAAGGATAAAAAACACATACACATTCGATTTATTTATTATGAAACTAGCTGACCCGGCAAACGTTGTTTTGACCTAAATAAGGGCAAGTTCCATAAAGCTGAACTTAAACTTTAACTTTAAACCAAAAAGCCGAAATAAAACCAATGGTACTTCAGGGAGTTGGTAAATCTTTCACTATTCGCAAAAAATACAGGGCATGTCAGGATTAATGCACTTTCAATGCAAAGCTTTCTGGTAAACTACGTTATTTGTTTTGTATTCTGACGCGTAAATAAACAAAGATGATGGCTTTTCGATACGCGAACACACTACATACAGTTGTCCATGCGCGAAACCCGGAAACTCCAAGTTAATTTTGTAAACTTCCAAGGACTGTCCTTGTGATTTGTTGATGGTCATTGCGTAGGCCAGAGGCACGGTGAATTGCAGCCGTTTGAACTTGAATGGCAAGTCCGTTGAAATCATCGGGATACGCGGAATCAAATCATCTTCTCCTCTGTACTTGTCGTTGATAATCGTCGCCTTGATGACGATGTTCATAAGCTTTTTCATAGCCAGTCTCGTTCCATTGCATAGTCGAGGTTGATTGATGTTATGCAACATGATGATGACTGAGCCTACTTTCAATTACAAATTGTGAGGTGGTAATCCAGGCAATTCCAGGAAATTCAAAAATTTTGCAGGATAGATACCTCATCCTGGTTGATAACTACGTCGAGTGATTTGCAGGAAAACAACTGTCCCAAAATAAAATTTTGAGTGGTCGCATTCATGGTACTAATAGTACTATGGTCGCATTGAGATCAAGGACATCTTTGTTTTTTGCTCGTTCGCTTAGCTTATTATGGTTTTCAAAGTTTTGCGCTACGTTTGGAAAAACACGCCAAATGAGTTCCTCCTTCGATTCGCTCAACTGACTGAAATTAGTGGGAAATGTAATGAATCCGGTCGAGACGTCAACTGCAATTTTCCCATTGCGAATATCCAACAATTGCTTGGGAAACACCAAAACCACTCGTATGTTAGTCGTCAATCGGAGTATCTTTACATGGCACCACAAAATTGATTATTTCAAATACGCGTTTAGTTCGTCAGCTACAGTTGATCGTGGAATAACTGGAAGTCTGACGAAAATCACCAGACAACAGAATCATGGCTCCACCAAAAATGTTTTGATTGTCACGAAGATCTTCCTACGTTCTGTCCAGCGCCTCCAGTGACCTCTTGTGGGCCATCGTGCATTCGTCCCAAACGATCAATTTGCATATCAGTAGAATCTTTGCCATTGCGCTGTTTTTGACGATGTTGCATATTCAGTGGCAAAGCAACTTTTTTCCGCGATCAAATTGTCGAAAATAAAAATGATTTAAGAACGTTTTTTCAGTCCCTCCGGGAGCATCAAGAAAGTAAATTCTACCACTTCCGTTGTTCACAGCTTTTATCAGACAAACTTGTCGGTCATAAAAGATTAAATTACAATAAAAATTTAAAATATTTACAATCATTAAAATCAAATTAAAATTTTTAAACAAACAAAATTCCAAATTAAACAAAAATTTTAATTTCAAAATTCAAAAGTTTAAAAATATGATTTTGAAATACGACAATATATATCCTGCGGGCCGTTTGTTAGAATACTCTCTTTATTCAGAGTTTTGTCATATCATTTCTGATAAATTATAAAAATGCAATGTGATCGAGCTCTTGAGTACAGATAGTATTCACAAAGTATCTACTAAAAGCATATTTGGCAGTGTCGCCACAGTTAAACAATAAAACGCGGAAAATATTCAATATTTACTACTTATTAATTATTTACTATCGCCATCTCCCAGCAATAGTTATAAATCAAAATGTTTGCTTTTGCTGATTGTTTAAGTTCTATTTTTAATTTTATAAGCTTTTATTACAATTGCTATTAGAATTGGTGATCAATAACTTTATTAATAACATTAACAATGAATTAATTATAATATATTTAACTTTTAACATGGTACCACTAATTTGTTAATTAGTTTATTTTGTTTATCTTATTATCATTATGTTTATTTTCAATATTTTAAACTTCGAAACTCCTGAATCTAAACTTTTAAAAGATTTTTTAATGCAATTTTATACAAAATTATTCTTTTGTATTATATCTTTCACAATTTGTTTAAATTAAACACCCCACGTTGTTGGGCGCCAATTACTACTACACCTACAAAAGATCAAATAAAGTAAAAAGCAAAGTTAAAAAAATTAGAGAGCTTTTACAATTTACAATGTTTTCATCTGAGGATTTAAAGCAGGTACATACATATATAATTATTTCAACTAATTTCCGCTTCATTCTTTAGTGAATTAAAAAAGTATTCAATTTTTTGATTAAATTATTTAATTATACACAGTGAATTTTGTATGTGAATTTTAGTTGGAAATTATTCTTCCGTAATATTGGCAACCATTAACACAATAATTATGTATTTAATAAATATATTAAATTTTATAATTATTCTGCTATTACAAAATGTAAACTACAAGTTATTAATTGCTTTTTGCTTAACTGATAACTTGTGTTTTAAATTTTTGCAAATATAAACCATTAAATACTAACAAAATGGTTTGCAAACCCTTTGATTAAGCTACAATAAACTTGAAAAACAAAATTAATTTTATAAATTAATCACAAGAACGCGTTAGCTATCAATTATTTTGCTGTCGTGAAAATTTTAGAACTCTGAATGTTTAAATTTACAGGTAATTGACTTCGATTTAGCATAACATTCATATTCTATTTTAGAGTACTTTCAATTAATATTTTTATTATTTTTAGATACTGTCAAAGAATATTTTATATTTCAACTTTGCATTAAAACCACAAAGTTCAAGTACCTACTACATTTTTTCTTTCGCTTATTGGCATTTGAAAGTATTTAAACTTGCATTAAAATTTATTTAACTTATAATATTTTATAACTGTGGTGCGGTCGTTTTGGTGTAGTCAATTCGGTTCAAGACTTTTTGAATCAGCAAAAATTACATATTGACGGAGCCCTATTCTCGAGTTCACTCGAATCGTTAATTTTTGACCAATCACACAATGCGAACATTTCATTTGTATGCAAAAGTGCATTTTGTATTTTGCCATATTCCACAATACATCGACCAAATAAAAATTGTTATATATCAACTATTGCGAGTAGGATTTTATTGGTGAAGGAAAGTTATAGGTAATCGCAAATTTTAATAGATAAATTTTATTACAGCAAATAGTTTTTATAATGTAGCAATAAAATGTTATGAAATGAAAATTGTTATACCTAAACGACCACTTCCGGTTGAGTAATTTCCACCATTATCGAATTTGGGCTTTGTTTTTCGTAATGCTTATTTGAGAAATTTAATTGAAAATGGTGAAGGTATTTTTATCTAATCGTGACAAAAGTTGTCTGATTGAGCGAGTTTTTGTAAAAATGTGAAAAAATAAATTCGTCTTTTATCAAGATCGATTTTTATCTCGATTACAGTACTCTTTTAATCTATACGATAAGGAAAGTGAAAAGTATAAATTTCATTAAAGAGTAGGTATAGAAGGAAAATTGTAAACATTACAAAGTAGATTTCTTATAACTTGAAATACTCAGACTTTAAAATATAAAAGGTCATCAAAAGTTTATAGACCCAAATATTTTAATGAATCCTGCTTGAATTGCTTTTTCTGCAGATGAAGTAAAATAAGTGAAGCGAACTTTAATTAAAACATTTAAGGAAACTGCTCTAAAATAATATAAGTAGCAAAAAGTGTTACCGTATAGTCATATTCAATAACTTAATGGTTTTTAATTTGTAATAAATTTTGATTAATTGACAGAGATCTCAAAATTAGTGCAATAATATGTTCACAAATTTTATATTTTTTACCTATTAAACAGCAGTAACATGGTTATATACGAGAATTATATCGTAAAGTTAGTTAAAAAATCAATTGCTAAACATTATAAAATTAATTTTGAAAATAATTTCGATTTTATTGGTATTTAAACCTTCCGCTTATGACAATATTTTGAAATTTTTTATTCTAATATTTTTTAATCGCTTATGCTATTAGAGTGTTATATACAAATACATACATAATTCACAAATACTTTGTGTTATTAAATCTTCGATGCGGTAATTTACCAGTAGTTTATATTATGCCGTGGTTTACTTTTTATTCCTATTAAATTGTTCACAAACATTAAAGATAAATTTTGTAACATTCATTTGAAACAGTTATACATACTCGTACAGAACATTAAATTTATACCCAAAACAAAGTACTTACTAGAAGAAGTAAAAACACCAAAAACCAGATCATAACTAAAAATTACTAGAATTTCTTTTTAATAAATTTTCAAAAATTGCAATATTATTTGTATTCTAAATGATGTCGATAAGGGTGCAATTCTGTTTAAACTTCTTTTATCGAGAATCACGGTTCCATTTTACATTTAGCCACATTAGCCGTCTTATTATATGTCGCAGTCGAGGGTTCGATCCCTGACCAAGTACACCTGACTATTTCGACCGAGTCTCTCTCACAAGATGCTGGAAACATTAAATGCCTAAATACTGTTGAGCCTATTTTCTATTGTAGAAAAAAATTTCTGTGAATTTTAATAGTACAATAATATTTTCAATTCATTCTTAATGAAAATTCTTTGCAAGTCGATTTTACTTTACTAGTCGATTTTTGAAAGGACTCTTAGATACTAATAAAAAAAATATTTTAATCGAAAAGACGTTCGGAAAGCGTCTTTTTTGTACGTTTCCCGATAAAATACCATTACCCTAAGGAATTTTCATTCTTACCCAGTTGACATGCTTACGTCAAATCACGTCAAAATCACGTTTATTTCTGGTCATCTTTCGTCGACGACGTCAAATGACGTTAGTGTGACGTTGTTTTATGACTTAATATTGACGTCCGAAAAGTAACGTCATTTCAATGTAATTCTGACGTTGGTTTTCTTTGTAATTTCGAATTGAACAAGTGCGTTGTTCCTTAAAGCTCAAATACTTATTGATTTTAATATTGTATAATTAATTTGTTCAATTTTCATTAAAATAGTAGTTTTTAGTGCAATAACATGCTATAGTTGAAAAAACGATAATGTATTTTGTAAAATTAATTTTTGTCTATATTTAACTCGGTAAAATGTGCTTAATTCAAGGTCAATCAGCCAATAAAAATAGCTCGGAATGTCGGAATTGTTACTTGCAGATGATTGTAGTCGTTCGTGAAGTCGTGCACGGTGTAGATTGCTCTCTGGTGATTTGTGGTACTATCTAAGGGGCCATCCATAAAGTACGTCACACGTTAATGGGGGGGGAGGGTATCACCGAAGTGTGACATCGTGTGACAAGGGGCATGGGGGGGTCAATACTTTTGTGACGTCACATGTTAAAATTTAAAATACTAAAACGCAGTTTGGATGTGAATTAAAAATTTTAAAAATTTACGAACTTGATCTATATTTATTAATAATTTAGCATTCTCGCTATGCGATAATCTCTCATGCAACGTCATTTAAGTTCTAGAGCGGCGTTGTAATGCAAGTGAGACACTCAAATTCACGAGAATTTTGAATGATAAGGACTTTATGTTGATTTTATTAGATTATTATTTAATAAAAATAAGTAAAAAATGAAAATAGCTGTTTTCTCTCGATTATTTTTAAATACATACATAAATTTAAAAAATGTGTGACGTCACATCAGGAGGGGGGTTTATAAAAATGTGACAACCTGTGACAAGGAGGGGGGGAGGGGTTCAAAAGTCCTAAAATTCGTGTGACGTACTTTATGGATGGCCCCTAATTTATAATCTAATAATTAGATAATTTTACCTAATTGCGTGTTTATGGCCAATTTTTCAATCGATTGGTCAGAAATCTTAGTTAACCAATTTGGGTTAACTAACAATTGAAAAACTGGACCTTTATGACGTTCTTAATTGTTCTGTGAGACGTTCAGTGGACGTCTTTGGTGACGTCGTACAATCATCCTAAAATGACGTCTCTGGGCTGTGATATTAACATGATGTAACTTTTACGTCGTTATTTCCTTGGTCATCTGATGTCAATACTGACCAATTATCTACGACAATATGACGTAACCATGTCAGCTGGGTAGCACACCTGGATTAGGTCTTCTGTAGTAATTTCTTAAAGGTTAACCCTGATTTTGATTTTTAAATCAAAAAATTTACTTATCGAAGCACTACTTTGTAAGTTTACAATTTTCGACATTATAGAATCGGTATTACAATCTGCCACTCAAAATACGATGACTTTTGAATGATGGTGTTGGTAAGCTGATTCAATCAGAATGTTTGTGTGGTAGTTGAAATGAAATCCCACAGGTGATCCAAAGAAAAACAACATCTGACGCAAGTCTCGAGCAGAGTTGAGGATGAGAAAGGAAGGAACTCACTTTGTTGATTTTTGCTCCAAGTTGGTCGTTGTTATTTTATTCAAAACTGCTAGCACAAACTCGAGTTTGATAAAATTTATTGGTAAAAACTAATGCATTAATGCCGTTGTAGCCGGGAATTTTAACCCCCTTTTATTTTATCCCCGGGGGTAAAAATTCTCTAGTGAAATTTTACCGCCGGTAAATATTCCCTAGAGAAATTTTACCCCCAGTAAAAAATGATTCGGGGGTAAAATTTCACTAGGGAATTTTTACCGGGGGGTAAAAAAGCTCAAAATATTCTTAGTGAATAATTACCCCCTTAAGAAATTTTATAGGTAAATAAGAATTTTTATATCTGTTTATGTATCAAATTCCATAATATTTTACCGCAAAATGCTAAAATATCTTCCTCAGATATTGGAAGAATTAAATAGGATAATTTGAAAGTTTAACACAAGATTTATTTAAAACTTACATTTTTTATACACTTTTTTTACCGAAACTACTTCATTCATCTTTGGCACTTTTTATTGAGATCCGTTGTCGTAGTAATGTTTTAAATTACTGATAGGATACCCCTTTTTCAAAGATTTTCCCACTTTCGACCGTAAAATGCAGTTGCTATTGCTCAGAATTTTCTCTATGGCATACGGTCCTGTATAGGGTGCTTTTGTCCAACCACCTTTGCAATCATCTCGTCTGCAATTTCGTACCAGTAGTGATTCTCCAACTTTAAATTTCACTGCATTTGCACGACGCTTATCATAAGAAGTTTTTTACTTTTCTTGACTTTCCTTTATATTTTCAGCGGTCTTCTGAAATACACACTTTTTAATTTTTAATAAAAGTCTCGAACTCAAACGCACCTTGCTTCCCTGACCAGGGCATGGTGGTGTGTGAAAACTACATCATACACCTTTCCAAACAATACCACCCAACCGCTCTGGAACCCCCATTCCTCCACTGCAATTTTTTTAAATGTGAGAGGTTCCCCCGCCCCACCCTGTATTACTATTACTTTTACTATTGAAATAATAAATTATCCTATTTTATTTATTTTTATTCTTCCAAAATCGGAGGAAGACATTTTAGCATCTCAGAATAAAATATAATCGAATTTGATACATAAACACTAATAAAAATTCTGATTTACCTATAAAATTTCTAAAGGGGGTAAAAACTCATTGAGGTTATTTTGAACTTTTTTACCCCCCGGTAAAAATTCTCTAATCCCCTAATCATTTTTTACTGGAGGTAAAATTTCCCTAGGGAATTTTTACCGGGGGGTAAAATTTCACTGGGGTAAATATTCTCGGTTACACCGTAATTAAAAATATTTAAATTCGTTGACTTTGCTTGTGTACTTTTTGAGTTTTACCCTAAAATTTCACTCGCTGATAAATTCCCAAAAATGGTTTTGTCAATTTTTCAAAACAATAGTTAGAGTAACAAGTAAGGTACCATGTTAAAGGCCTAGTTTTTCAATCGCTTCTTAACTAAAATTCAATAGTTAACTTAGATTTCTGACCAATCAGGTAGTCATAAACGTAGGTTAACCATTGAATTCGGGTTAACTAACGATTGAAAAACTGGGTGTTTTTTTACGTTCAATTACGTTCAATAAATTAACGAAAATATGAGATTTTTCAAATTTTGTCGTTGATTACCCATTATGCTTAGGTATTAAAATTGAAATATTTTGTAACTTGTTTTTTGTAAAAATTTCAAATTTTACAATCCGTGCATACTATAATTACCATCATATTACTTGGAATTCATTTTTAAGTAGATTTACATTAACCAAAATTAGAGAAATGACCAAATAATTGAATATGTGGTTGAAAATTTACATGTTTTTACTTTTCAGATTTTCAAACTAAATTAAGGATTTAAAAACAAATTTCAATTTTGTTATGTTGAAATACCTTGATGAAATGTTCTTTGGTAAGAAGCAAAGTATAATAGAACAGCAGACTAAGAATTTTAAAGAGTCATTCACACTACTTAATGAAATAACCTACTCGACACTACAAATATAATCTTGCGCTACTACTTAACGAATGAGAATCTACATGCAAAAGTGAATGGCTTTTACCATTCTGAATAATTAACTTATTTTTACAACGGTGGCGAAAAGTCATTTTTAATTTTTTGACACTTCATCAAAGTGGTTTGGGAATATTTTAACTTGAATGTCACAACTTTCATAATGTACTTAACGGCTTTACATTTATTCCAAAATGTTGGTAAAGGCATTAAGTAATTTGACTGCCAAACTTATTAAAAAAATATTGGATTGCAGATCCCTAAAGCAGTGGCGGCTCGTGGCTATTTCATTTGTGGAGGTTAATAAAATAGTAGAAAACTTTCAAGAATTCCTTAGATTTCCTAGAATTTCTTGAGATTTTGTTCGATTTCCTATAATAGCCTAAACTATACAAACCTTTCCTGGGATTTCATAATATTTTTTGTTAATTTTCCCAGATTTTCCTTCACTTGTACACCAGATTCCCGATTCCCCTTTCGGTTCCATCCCAACTCATTTAAATTAAAAAACAATTGACTGTGGGATGGTACTTATAGGTATACGCAAGCGCACGATACCACATTAAATATGTACGTAGTTATGTGGAGGTTTCAGTGGATTAATTTCTTTGGGAGTAATCTTAAAATTATCGGAAGTAGAGTTAAATCTTGTGGTCCATGTGATTTGTTTTCAGCTTCAGTGGTAGCTTCACTTTACTTCTTGATAGTTCTTTGATAGTTCCTATTTTTTTGAAAATATTAATAGTTTAAATAATAGTTCAAAATTTGAGAGAAGACCAAGCCTCTCTATAGCAGAAGTAACGAAACTGTTTGAAGTGTTCGATACGAACAACTTATTTAAACACTTTTCTTGAAATTTTATTTATTTATGCTGGGATTATATGTCAAAGCGGGTAAATAAATAAATAAAATCTTTTTACTTGTTGATCAATAAAAACATTCAAAAATTTAGGCCATCAACTAGCATTTCCAACGAATTATAGATAAATGGGGAATTTAAAAACATATAAAGTGCAATTTCTATAAAAACTATTAGACAGTAAAAACATTAAATGTCAAAACCGATTGCAGTTTTCTATTTCATCGATTACTTAAAACAGTGGCGTGGTTACGAGGTGGAATTGTTAAAAGCTATTGGATTTTATTTTTTCACTGTTTGTTAATTTTTCTTGTCTAGCTATTTCAAATGTCTTCTTTTATGTTATTGTTTTGATAATCCGCGGATTCTCGTAAAAGCTTTTAACCCTTTACTTTTCTAGATACTTAACAAACAGATAAGAAAACATTTAGAAACACCAATATTGTGCATTAGCAAGAAAATAAAAAAAATTATTTTGATCTGGAACAAGAAAATATAAATTTAAGAATAATAATTAGGACAAGGAATAATAAAATAAAATTGCACTCAAGCAAGGTATGAATCTTAAGCACGCCACTGTTTGACGTAATCGATAAAATAGAAAACTACAATCGGATTTGACATTTAATGTTGTTACCACCTAATGGTTTCTATAGAAATTGCAGTTTTTATTATTTTAAATTTCATGTGTAGCCATAATTTGTTAGAAATGCTATTTGATGGCCTATATTGTTTTTAATGTAAAACTACTTAAAAACCGATTAGGTGGTTATTTTAGTACGTTTTGCACAAATTACAAGTTTTAACAAAAAATCCCAGAGCTCTAAAATATTTAAATTTTAATTATAAAATTTGAAAAAATTTTATTTAAAAGGCGATCTTTAAAAACTAAATAAAATCTTTTTTTGCTCCAAATTCGGATTTAAATTTCAGTACTTCATGTAAAATTCCACATAAAAAATATTAACATTTGGAATAAATTGGTATAGAACAAGTTTAGGTAATAAAAACTCTTTTAAAAATTAGATTATTATTCAACAGTTTTCTCTATGTATCATGAATTTTCTATCGTTTAGTACCTAATGTTAACATTCTGGTCAACTAAATTTGCTGTTTTGCAACAAACAGTTTTACAGTGATCAACAAATTGCATCTGTATGAGAATTTATAATTGTTAAAATCAATTCATCTTCACAATTAAAATTTATTAATTTTAGTTTACATAATTATATGGTACAAGCTGTTTAACGTCCAACTGAATTTATTATATCCCATATATTATAGAAAATAAGCGATCTATTAAAAAAATCTCTAAGTTTTGGTCAGATTTACCTAATATTTTATTCTTTACACTTACAACAGATGTTCAAGCAAAAAATTTCTTGTGATGTATTTTCTAAAATATCAGATATAATCTAGAACAAATGTAAATATATTTCTTTAGAAAAAGAAAAATAGAACTGTAAATGATGGATACAGCAAATGTATGTAACTCAAAATATTTTAATACGTGGGAACCTACCGTATTCGTATATGATTGATGATAAATTTAAAAGGTATTCGATGAAATGTATTACAGATAATTTTTAAAGTTATTCATTACGCTTATTTAACCCAAGTTCCATATATAACTTTTTATTATTATTTATTTTGTGCAGTTATAATAATCATAATTATTAATGTTACAACACTATATTAATTTAGTTTTCATTCATATGAGATGATATTCTAAATTAAATTATTCTTGGTATTTTAAATATGTGTAACTACCCGTATAATTTATAAACTATAACCTCGATAACTCTAAACTGCTCTAACCCACGAAATCTCATCAGGCGCGTCTTAAGCTCAGACTATTGATGATCTAAATTATGTCTTACGAATAAAATACAGTAACAATCGCCAATCAAAATCAAATTGAAATCGGCAGTCAATTGATAAAATAAAACTTTATCATCAACATGGTAATAAAATCACAAGTATATTTCCTACTTGAATAATAAGGCAGCAATATAATACTAAAACATTACTTATCGAAGTACTTGACAAATTTACAAATGTTTTATTTCTGTGCATACAAAAAATAATCATGTTTTCTTTTAAATTGAAAATAACAAAAACATTGCTTTGCGTTGCGTATTCTGATAGCCATGTAAATTAATTGGTTAAGCTTTAGGAGGTTGTACTTGATTTAACTGATTTATTGTAATGTTAATGTATTTTTAAAATAAATGTTCAGAAATTATTTTACTGTAAAAAATTTAACCCAGAAACGGAAATTTAGAAAAATTGAGGTTACCTAACTTTTGTTCTATTAGCGTGATAGCACGCTAACGAAATTCGATAACCGAAGTAATCTCTATTTTTCCAAAACTTGATTAAAATGGTAGCTTTCTTTAACAACTTGTAATTAAAATTTAAAGAATGGAGTAAAATATTTGATTTTTATTTAATTCAATTTCTACCGAGATTTGCCAAAATAAGTTATAAAATGTAAATAAACTCAGTTGAAGATTTAAGTACGTCTATCTTTTCTATATTTACCTTATTGCTAACAAGTTGGCTTTTAAAGATAGTCAGAACGAGGTGACACGACAATTTATTCATCAATGTCTTTAGTATGTCCATAGTGTGAAAGACTTTTTGGGATTCCTTTAATAATCAAAAACATTTTGAAAATTTTTCTCTGAGTATTTTAGACAAATAGAAAGAAAACGAAAGATTACTTTGTAAACTGTTTCATTATCCATGAGATGTTTTGTTATATTTTTTGCTACTAAATTGAGTATATTTGGGGGGGGGGGGAACAAAAGTTGTAAGATAAAATAAATTTGAAAAATTATGTTAACTTTTTGAACAATTTAATTCGTTTGATCATTAAAACGAAAGTAATTTTAAATAAAGTTTGCAAAGCTTTATTTGATAAGGTTCTATCAACAGTCCACAAACTATGTTCACGTATAGTTGTTCAATTTGTTTTAAATAAACCTTGTATGCATTTTCAATTACATCAAACTAAGCACCAAAATCAATCAAAATAATAGTTCTTGTAGTGATTTAAGTGCATGATCAGTAATTAAATTTTGTTTGATGCTCAAAAGCATGAATACCATGTGTTATTTATTTTCTGCTAATTTTGTTACAAATGCCGGAGCACTGTACTATTATTACATTTAAATTTAACAAAACTAAGACTTATGTTGAACGTAGCAAGTTGTTGCAATAAAATTGTCAACAGGTTCAGTATTCGCAGATCTTGGGCAAGTTTACAAACTGTTAACAATATTTTAGAAAATATTATAAAATATGTTCTGAAATATTGTTTGCAACTTTTAAATGGTCACTATACCTGTACATCAGTTGTAAACCAATTTTTATCTCTACTTACCTACAAACAGGTTTAATCTTTACCAGAAACCTTAAACTTGTAAACAATATTGTCGAAAAATTATATTTAAAAAATATTTAAATTTGAGAAACAGTAAAACATATTTTTCACAAAAAACAGTCAGAAATTGTGGCACTTTTCTCTACAAAGTTTTTCTATGGTAAAATTTTAATTTGTTAATTACACATATCCGATCCCTCTAAATCCTCTATTTTATTTACTCATTCTTTCTATTTCTTGAAAATTCACTTTTTCTTATCACTAAATGGCTTGAAACTGATTTTAGATTAAAATATCTACGTATTTATCTCACCGTAGAGTTAAAATTTAAATGCTTCAACGTTTAGTTAGCTTCTTTGTAAATTATAAATTTATATAGTTAACACCCAATTACTTTAAATTCCTTTTGAGTAAATTTTCATAGAAAATTATTTTCATTTAGTAGTTATAATACAAGAAATGAAATAATCTTAATAATGTTTAATTATATTTTAATGAGCTGTAAAATTATACCAAATTTTAAAATAAAATCAGAAATATTTCTTTTTCAAAAAATATAATATTCTTTAGAATATTATTTCTAACCTCATTAATACTATTTTTGAATCATTGAGTAGACGTAGAGTTTTTCCTCAATATCTAGACAGCCTATAGTACCCTAACCGGGCCCAGAGGTTTATAATGAAACGTTTAAACTATGGATAAAATTCAAATATTGATTAATTTAGGAATTAATTTAAAGTTTTGATTTTTTGCATAGAAAGTACATTAACAATTCATTCTGTTGACGGTGCGTGTGCTTTGAGTGGGTCTAAGGAGACTGGGAATTGTACGAAACGTAGCTTGAGTCAATAAATTATTCAACAATGTTAATCGTTGAATAATTTGTAATTTTTCGAGTTCCGGCTTTTAGAGATCCGTCATTTTCGCGTTTTTCGCTTCGGGGATTTTTCTTAATAAGATATTTGCTTTTCAAAACGGGCCGCATCGTCCGAGCTTTGCAGGTATCATCCTCACCTTACCTTGCCCTTACCTTGCCCTTACCTTGCCCTCATCTCAGGGCAAGATACGCATCCAACTTAAAACACACGCTAATACATTTCAGTATTGAAAACCCTAATTTTAACCTTATATTTTATAATTTTAAGGGATTTTAATCTAACTTTATGAAGTTAGCTAATCCATTGTTTCATGAATTTTTTTCGTATATTTTAATCATCCATAAAATTTAATTTTCCTATTTGTAATTTACGCCCTAAACTTCCATAATATCATTCGAAAATTTTTAAAATCGTTGGTCCGCTTAGGGTACTATCTCCCAAAAGCAAAGATAATCGGAAAGTTTAAAATTGAAAAACTGCATTCCTATGACTATCTGCCCAAAAACAGCATCAAATAGTCACTTTTTTTAAATAAGTCTATTGACAGTTACTCGAGAGTTTTCGGATCTCCAAATACGGTTGTTCTGTTTATTGGCAGCTAAGATGTCTTAAATGAGCTTCGCGCAGCTCAGGACAATGTTCAACATTTTTATAGAGAATTTTTGTTCAAAAAATCCAAATAGTATTGTTCAAGTACCACAACATTAACATTCTCAGTTGACTAAGGTTCTCAATTTTTGAACCTTTTTTGTGACAATTCCACGGGGCCATCGAGTGCCATTAGGCACTTAATTTATGATTTCTTGCAGTTTGAATTTGGGGTGAAAAGTTATTTATCTGAAATGTAAAAATTTGATTCTCATCGAGTAGATACAGCTCTGGATGCAGCTAAAATCCCAAGTGTGACTGATAAAAAGCAATCCCTATTATTATTTCTATTCTTCATCACTTTCCAAACAGAAACCCAAGTATGGATATAATATTTTTGTTATGTTTGGGACTTTTATTTTTGGGAAAACATAATATAAAAATATAATTTATGTAAAATTAAAAGTTTAAAATTTACATGCCATATAAAAATAATAATTGACCTATAGGTGGTATGTTCAGCTTCAAATTACCCTCATATTGATTTTTTTTGTTAGTCACATAATATTTATTTTAAATAGAACAATAAAATTGAATTCGTTGTTATTATTTACTAATTTAAATTGATAACTTTTGTTTAGAATAATCATTGGATATGTAGATTAAGTTTAACTTTTGCTTAGGCTTTTAAATAATATTTACTTATTTTTCGATAGAAATGAAGGTTCAAAAGCATTGTACATTTAATTTCGAGATATTTAATTTAGTTTTATAATTCAGTTAATTTATGGTAGGAATAATTGTAATACACTAAATCACTATATCACAATTTGAGCAAGGACGAATAACGATTAGGGGTAAGCTAGACATCTGAGGATTCTTTCCCGAATTTAAGTCAAGCCTTTTCTTGCAAATGACTGCACCA
Source organism: Cantharis rufa (assembly GCA_947369205.1). Lineage (NCBI taxonomy): Eukaryota > Metazoa > Arthropoda > Insecta > Coleoptera > Cantharidae > Cantharis > Cantharis rufa. The sequence goes on along the minus strand of OX376309.1, from coordinate 4,806,708 downwards.
TACTGAAATTTCAAACAATTTTTTTTACAACCACAATTTCTCTCTCCCAATACAAATTAAACTTGGCTGAATTGTGATTGTGTAACTATACTTTTTATCCGTGTTATTCTTTGCCAATCTACATTTAGAATCTACAACTACTTCTACATCTTACTGTAGAACTTTGTTATATTATTACCATTAATGTACCCAACATAAATACCAAAATAAATGCAATATAACTTGTATTTCGTAGTTAAATTACTTAAGGCATAGTTTAATTTATCTACATCTTAATTTCTTCTTTATTTGAATTTTTTATTATTTATTATTAAGAATTCTATACTTGTAATATTTAAAAAAATATTTTACTCATTTACTATTAATTATTATTATTAAACATTGAACGTTTATATGTATTTATTACAGTATTTAGTTATAAATTATTTATACCTATTTGTTTTAATAATAAATTAATAAATAATAACAAATAATAAATAATATAACAAGTACATTGAACCAAGATTGGTGAGCTATTAGCCAACTGCTGACACTCCTGCGGTTATCTAATTATTATAGCTATTGGTTATTAGAATTTGCCAGCTAGCTACTAACATATTAAAACAATTAAAAGACATACCAACCTACTTCAAACAAATCTAAAAATTACTAGGTAAATAAATTTGGTGAATATTTAAACTTTAGTTTAACTTTATTATTTAAATTTTAATAATTAACTGCGAGACATTAATAACTTTGTTATCAATTACTTTTGATTATCTTACACCATGGTAATTTATGTTTTACAAGTCATTTTAAAATGTTAACATGATAATTTAAGTTAATTAATAAGATTTTAATGCTATAAACATATTGCATATTAACATATTAATGGTTGCTATCTATACTAATTATTATGTTGCTGCTAACTTGCGACTATGGATATGCAAATTTTGTACTTGTTTGGTATGCTATCGATTTGGTATATGCAAATATACCACCTCAAGGAAATTATTGTTTTGTTTAAACTCTTAAATTTTTATTAGCATTTCATATTTTAAAAATATACAAATGTCGCCTCATATGAAAAAGGTTAAAATATTGTATATTCTTTTAGAATAGCATACGTGCTTTTAGCCTGGAGCTTTATAACGACTTTATAGACAATGCTGACTATTGGAAACAATATATTCGTTCTGAAACAGCAGATGCTGTTGCTGACGTTTGGCAGGATGCTAAGCCTTTAATTTACAATTTCTTAGAGGATTTGAAGTAAAGTTCTATTTTGACATTTTCTGGATAATATTTTACCATTATATAAACTTTTAGAGACCTTCGCGTGATTGAGGAAGATATTGAGTATTTAAAACAATACCTCAATAACTCATACAACGCCAACGATTTTTACATGAGAGACGCCGTTGGTTATATTTTACACTTTGTGGACGAATTGGCACTTAACGATCATGTTAAATCTTTTCCAAATATTGTTAACGAATTTTGGGAAGTGCTAGGAGAATCCGGAGAAAAATTTCAGAAAGGAGTATTATGGGTTGTCGATAGAGTAATACATAATATTACCACTACGTGTACCTTCATTTTCTAAATTTTTCATGTTTCTAGGTTAAGGTTTATTATAAAAATACCAGCAAATTCATAAATGGATTATTTCAAGGAGATGCAATGGAATACGTTTCGGAAGCACTTGCTGAGTTAGTAGAAAAATATGACAATTTTATTAAAGACATGCACGTCTCCTTTATTCGCTATATTGATAAATTATGGAAACAAACTTATACCATGATAATAGACAATTGGCATAAAACTTTAGCTTCGATCGAGCCAACCTTCATTAAAATTGTTCATTATTTGGAAAGTGTACTTTGGGGAGCCAGCAAGGAGTTTTTAGGTAAAATTTCAGTTGCATTCCAAAAAATTAAGTTTAACTATTTTGCTATTAACAGATTTCTTGTACCTGCGAAAGAGCGAACTTATCGAATCACCATATTTTAACAAATTTGCAACACTTTCTCACGATGTCGATAAATTTTACAAAGATATCACAGGCAATAATACAATATCAAACGTTTACAAGTATTCGAAATTAGTATGGAATTTCTTGAATGAAAAGTATTTTAAATTTATTCCATTTGGGAAAGAGTTTCGAGCAATAGCAACAGAAATAACCAACGAATTAAAGGAACTACAAAACTTAACATCAATTCAATACGTGAGCGATAAATGTAGAGAAATTTTTGAAAAAGTAAAATGGGCTTACAATTATTTCGATATTGAATATCGAATTCAGCGATTTATAACTATCGTTCATCTTAAAATGACAGATTTAACACAAAATGCTCTCGAAGTTGAAAATAGGTAAGTGCTTTTAAGTCTTTTGAAATATATTTTATTTATATTTTAAATTATTTAGGCGTCGAGAAGCTAAAACTAAGTTTATTTTCGAACCAAACGATGGAATTATGTATTTAGAACAAAAACTTCCTCTATCGTGGCATGCGTTTAACGAAACACCCATAATACAGGTACGGTTTTCCATTTAAAATTGTAACAATTGTTTCGAGTTTATTGTTTTTGTCAGAAAGTGCTTTTCGATATTTAAAAGTGGGAGCTACATAAAATAAAGTAATAAAAAATTTAGATTTCAAGTTATCGAAATTATTTGTGTAATATATAATAACGACTTGTGCAATAACGCTTACAACAATTGTTCGAAACAAAACGAATTAAGCTGGTTTTTGCTATATCCTTAATTTAACTTTCTTTAAACAGGAAATACCGGAATACAAAGCAATTAATAACATACAAAACTATTTCGTTGCTTCCAAAACAAATTTCTGGAACTTCTACTATGACTACAAGCCATATACCGACCCTACGGATTGGTTTCCACCTTTCAAAGGTGAATTTAATACATTGATATAGTATAAATGTTAAAATTTGCGTGTTACGTCATCAGCTAAATATATGTGTGTAATTGTTTGGATGACAAATGCCCGAGTTTCTGAGATATATACTATATAATAAGTATTGCAAATAATTCATTTTATTTTAGCGCAAGCAATGTTAGCTGGTTCTCAATATTTTGTTACGTTTGATCGTACATACTATAAGTTTCGTGGAGACTGTACTTACTTGTTAGTATCAGATTTTCTTGATCGTAACTTTTCGATAGCAATTTCTTATGACACGAAAAGAATTGATTCACACGAGTTACTCTTGCTTGTTAACAATACTGTTATACATATAGATTCGATAACCAATGTAAGTATTTTAAAATCGAATAAACGTTTGAAGTGATTTGTTATCGCCGAATTTAGGTGATTCAAGTAAATGAAAAGAATGACAAACCAAGTACGCGTTTGCCATTACAAGTGGGCGATCTTTACGTATATCAAGAATCCGATATTGTGATACTCGAGAGCACAGCTGGATTTAGTTTACAATGCAATATGAAATTTGATGTTTGCATGTTGGAGTTATCAGGTGAGTTGAATATATCAAACTGTTGTTGGAAATCGAACACATAATTTGGCAATGTCTTTCAGGATGGTATTTTGGAAAGACGGGTGGTCTATGGGGAACTATGAACAATGAACCGTCGGACGATTTATTCACATCGGAAGGAGAAAGAATTAAGCCCAATAATATAAACGCTTTTGCTCAATCTTGGGCGTTGGATCGTAATTGTTATTCTAAAAAAAATACTGTAATTGACACACGTACCCCATCGGAAGAAGTGCAAGCTCTTTGTGAAATCCTTTTCCAAAGCAACGTTTCTCCATTTGTAACCTGTTTCCCTAGAGTACCCAGTGGCCCATTTATCGATATGTGCCTTAATAGCATCAACGAAAGTGACGCTTGCACGTCAGCAATGGCATACATGAATCTATGCGCTGTTGAAAACACACCGCTCAGAATTCCGGAAGCGTGCGTTAAGTAAGTGTTACTGCTGTATGAATTATATATTTTAGTACTAACTACGGATTTAATTATCTTGCTGTTTCCTAAATAAGCCCTAATACTAAAGGCACGCAGCTTCTGACGGGCTATCACTTATTACTAGCGAACTCGGTTTATCGCATCCAGTTTCTCAAGTCGTTGACGTAGATATAATTCATTTACTGTAATACAATAGACGTCTTATTGTAACCGCAAATTAATACAAAAGCGACGTTGCACTATTTACAAATTTATTTAATATTTTTTGTTTTAAATATTTTCTATAACAGATGATTGAATTTTAAACAAGAACTCGTGCATTAATATTAATGTTGTAGATGCAATTTACTGAATGGAACTACCGTGCCAGAAGGAGAGTTTATTCGATTTGATGGTAATTCTGTACCGCGATCAACCGATGTAGTTTTTATTGTCGAGGCCAAGGAATGCAATAAAAATTTGCCACAAAAACGCAACACAGAATACTTAACAGAACTATTACACAAGGAATTATCGGAATTAAATATCACCCAAAACAGGTAATCGATATAAGAATCTTTGTCGTTATGTGCCGGGCCACTGACCCGTGGTTTAGTACCGTCTAAAAAGATAACACTTTAACGATGCGGTTACATGATTACAGATACTCCGTTGTTACATTTGGTGGAAATGGCGTGTTTGATCTACCCCGGAGCGTCTCTATCAACGGCAAAGCTTTTACAGATTACTACTCCGTTAATTCGCACTTCGATAATATTCCAATTGGTATGCAAATTCATACATTCACACCTCAATGTACAATTCCAACATCTAACTTAATTTTGAATTGTTTTGCTGTCACTAAATTAGTTCACACATATTCATAATTCCCAAATTAAATTACACGTCTATACGATTTTTTTTTCAAATTTCTAATTTCCTTTTTCAGGTGATGGAAATTCCGACATTTTTGAGGCAATTGTTTTTGCTTCCAAATTAGTTTTCCGGCCAGGAGTTTCCAAGACATTCATTTTGTTACCCTGCACAGATTGTCACGAATCCAGCATGAAGGTATGTAATTTTAAAAGTTTCAATCAGACATCATAACTTCTATAGTCATACCAGGGAGGTTTAATCTTTTTCATAATTTAATTTACAGTTTTAATGTCGGTAAAACAATCACGATGTAATAAAAACAGCGAAGCGTGTGAACAAAGCAACTGAGGTATATTAGATCCACACGTGTATTCCGGGTTGCATACTTTCATACATTTTTGAAATAAATATCAATCAAGTTGAAAATTTATTAGAACTACAGAAATATTCAAGGGCATGTTTTATATTTTGTATCTTGCGAGATATGCCATTCCAACATGTAAGGTTATTATCAAGTTTATTAAGGGTTTCCTCCAAGTTAAAAATTAATAAATGTCAAGGAATGACAAGAATGAAGCGCTAGAACTCACACTTTTATAAAAGCTTGCCCTAACAAATTCTTGAATAATTTTAGTAGGTTTTCATAACTCGTGCGCTGTTTTTCAAAAATACGTACGGAATATATTTCTTTGTTGTATTTGTGAACTGCCTTTAAAATATCAGAAATAATTCATCTTGTAATAGATGTTGATCACGATTTCTCATGGGCAGGTGCTTCGCAATCTATACTCGTAGATTATATAAAAGCAATTTGGAAACAGTTTAGCAGTTGTCAGTAAGTTGTGTATGTCGCGCACGTAAGATAATGAATGGTTTGTACTATGTACGTATATTTGCGTGGCAGCTACGCTCAACATAAATCCCAAGAGAACCTAACTGACCTAAATCCTTGCGAATACATGGTATTATTTTGTAATTACTTTCAGCTTGACTACGCCATACTACATCAGTTGCTGTTGGAAAACGATATCACCCTCCACATTTTAATGAACGAAGCATTCCTTTTCCACAAGTCGCTAGTGAGCAAAATATTTTTTGGTATGTACCTATTTATTTTTACACTATTTAAACACAAAACTGATTTTAATTACTGAAATTTTGAATTTAAATAACACAAATATATTATGTAGATTAACACAGAGACCAATATTAAGGAACAATATAAATTATATATTTTTCTATTTATGTAGTACTATACGGTTAAACCGTAAAATTAAAAAGCTCAAGAGTACCACAACAATTTTATAACTAAAAAAAAATATTTGATTGCTGAACTTATTTACCTACCTCAAATTATATGGCGTCTAAGCAAGGATGCTTCAATCGAATTTAATTTATTTGGTGTAAATAACATTTTTGGTTTATTCTGCACTCAAACGAAAATCTCGTAACAATAATAAACTGCCCCATCTTACCTAGGTCAAGCACTGTCAAAGACTTCCGAATATGCGGTAAATATTAAAAAAAGCAGTATTGATACGTAAATAATTGTATTTATTTGAAAAGTGTCTGCAGTACTCAATAAACTCGACTTTTGAGTGCACTGTAGATTCTTTCTGGAGCTGTAGTTGTGTTTTAATGTTTATTGATGTAGATTTTGACATCAAGCTCACCAAATATTATCCTTTGTGCCATGAATACTTTTCAATTATGAGGATGCCTCTGTACTTTAGATGACTGCTCTCTTGTTTCTGCTTGTATCACTATAAAATGTAATTCGATTTGTAGCCTGTATTTTATTCTCCGGTCTTAAAATAAAATAAAATAATAATAGAATCCTGCATGATTACTATATTTGTATACCTATTTGTAATGTAGATCTGGCAAAATGCTTTTAATATGCATTGTTAAAGTTAAAAAACCATTAGTAGAAAAAATTTTCATTGTTAAAGACCCCGGGGTTACTGCTACATTCATGTGAAGTCACTTTTCAACTGAAAATTAAGTACAATGTTACTAAAAGTGCTAAGTTGCATACATATATGCAGTATAACGAGATCTACAACGGTGTTTACTAGAGAATTTAAAATAAGTATCTTACCTTGAAATATCAGTTCTGATAATATTTTACTAACGAGAAATTTTAAATTAAATTTAATTTAAATTAATTATTTTAGAAATAATAAAAAAAGGTAATACAATTACTATAGTAATATTTTTAACCAATTTTGGTAAAATATTTAGAAATTTTTTATTTAAATAAGGTCCTAAGTAACAGTTTCGGCTTGGAAAATGTCTGCCAGGTCCCTGACAGGTAAAATTTAATAAGTCCCTAAGTGATACGCTGAACCAAACGGGTTAACTTAAAATTTTTGGCGTATTTTGAAGAAGATACAATTTGATTTGTTAATTATTATGAAATAGCAATTATAATTTTATATAATAGTATATTAAGGTGTGCTAAAAAGTTCCCGGCCAAATTAGATAGTTTTCCAAACACTAAATTTTTATATTTCGAAATTCTTTATTTAAACCAAATATGCTCCATTTTGTTCGGAAACCTTTTGCCCCTTTTCGGGCAAAACCATTATTTCATCACTGTAAAACTTCTGTTGTTTATCGGTAAAAAACTTAACCAAGTGGTTTTCACAGGCTTTTTTTGAAACCAACTTTACACCATTAAGGGAATTCTGAAGAGACCGAAACAAATGATAATCTGTTGGTGTAAGGTCTGGGCTATACGGTGGATGCATCAAAATTTGCCAGCTAAGCTTTTCCAGTTCTTCAGCCACCAAAGATACGTGAGGTCTGGCGTTGTCATGATGGAACACAATACCCTTTCTATTGTTAATCTCTAGTTAATTATTGATAGTACTGATAGTAGCGTGCAGAATCAATCGTTTGAACAGCTCATAATAGAGAATACCTTTCCAATCCCACCAAACAGACAGCATCACCTTTCGATTGGCGAGTCCCGGCTTTGCCACCGTCTGGGGAGCTTGACCTCGCTTCGACCACGATTTTTCAGAACGAAAACGTTTGGCTCCACATGCTTTCGATAGAGCATCTGGACGTAAATTCCATCTTTAAACAGCAATTTTTCACAACTGCATGAGCCGAATCGAATGATTTTACGTTTAGGTTTTTAGCTAAAAGAGTAATATAAGTATATTTTGCGAAATAACAATATTAAAATTAAAATGACCGTATTTGCTAAATCATTAATAAATTTTCTTTTAATTAAAAAAGTGAATTTTAAGTTGTGTGTTCTCTAAAAATAATCTCTTCTTCCACTACATATTTCCAAAGTTCTTTCTAAAAAACATTCAAAAACAGTACTTTCAATTCAGAAATGAATTGAATTACGCAGTTTTACTATGCAACCGGTTTCGGAATTACTCCAACTTCAGGCAGATTGATCATGTACTGACTGAAACCTACACATTAAGAATATATAAAAATAACATTAAAAAAATGATTAATTTAGCATATTTATTAATACAGACAGCTTTAGTTTTTAGGTTATATTTTTAAAAACTTCATTTTATTAAATTCTAGCAATTCATCTATATAATATAACAATTAGGAACGAATAATAACAATGCAGGAACGAATAACAATCAATTTATAATATCAAATTATATATTATTTATATTTAAAATCAACAAGTCTGCACGAAAGGTAACTATACAGAAATGTACAAATAATAGCAGTCGCGCGATCACCTGCGCGGTTATTTGTATTATCGGTGTTTTACATATTCACAACAATGGGGAAGTTTCCTTAGAAATAATTTTTTTAAATAACACATAAACATGAAAATATAATAAAAATGTTGGAATTTCAAAAAATATTTAATCTGCTCGCCATGCTATAGCTAACTAATCTGAATTAAAACATAAACATTGCCGTGCGATGTTGTCAGTTATTAATTGGTTTATTATTGGCAGCTATTATGTTTTAATGTTAATTTAAATTTTTTCTTTTTCCGTTTAATAATATTGATTATTTTGTAACCATAATGTGTAAACTAACAAAATTGTTTAACTTTTTTTAATAACTCAATCAAAAGCTGATTAGTGAATCTTTTAGCAAAGATTTTTCTGTTTCAAAATCCCCATTTGTTTTCTAAATTTAATTTTGTAAATATTTGTAATTTATGTTATTTTTGCGTTTCCCTTAGGAGCAAGGGGGCCAAATGTGGTTTTTTGACTTCAGCGAATAAATTGATTTCTAAATTTGCGTAAGTTGATTTTTGAGAATTTTGTATTTGGATGTGTCCCAGATTAGGACGACACAGTGAAAAAAAAAAGATTTGTCGCTCTAACAGAGCTATTAGTAGCTATAGCCTCAACTGAGTTTTGTTTTGCTGATATAATAAATTTTCTGCTGCCATAACTAAGTTTTTTTCTATTTAGTAAAAAAGATTAGTTGATTTAACAAATTTTCTTATTCTGCATAGAAAAAAACTTTGTTATGGCAGCAGAAAACTTGTTACAGCAACAAAAAACTCTCTTGAGGCTATAGCTACTAATAGCTCTGTTAGGGCGACAAATCCTTTTTCTCAGGGGGGATTAATTAATTACATTGGATTTGAAAATTGTGAAGGTCGAGTTTGGAGAGAAATTATAATGGTAACTTTAATTTGGATAATTTAAAATTGTAATTTAAAAATTAAATGTAAGGAAATGTCGAATGAAATTTAATAGCGTTGCATGTGCCTCGAGTTATCACCGCGATTTGCGTTCTCATTCAAGTTGGAGAATTTATTTCGAGTAATATTTGGATTTTAATTTGTTTATTTTGGATTTAAAAGTGTCACGCTCTACATGCAGTATGATTATGTTGGACATTGAGAAAATATTTTTAATATATCTCACATTGCCGATTACACGGCATTATACGTAATTTGTAAAATGCAGAAAGAATTGTCTTTAAATGAACGATTAATTAAACATGATCGAAAAACCATCTTGTCGAAACACAACTGATCAGAAACAGTAATTAAATTAATTGAAGAATCAACATATTATAACCTAACAGAATAATCTAGAGTAGCGGAGTTACATAGTTACATTACATGAAGTTTACACGTCTAAGCCCAAATAATCACTTCACTTTAAAGATTAAATTTTTAATCGTACATCCAAGTTGTCGAGATCTTTGTAGAACCAAATCACTGGTAAAACTGCTTATATGTATAAGTTGCTTTACATTTTAAAATAATTAGACAAAAGCTGGTAAGTGAATTTATGACAAGAAATAATAGTTAAATGATACCCGATACCTTCAGGTTTTTGATTTTCAATAAAAATTATGAATCCAATCCATATTTAGTAGCGGTATATTATCCATTACTATAAATACACTATTTAAAACTACTTACTTGCTATTATTTATTTTTATATGAAATATTCGCATAAAATAACAAATCATAACACTGGTCGACAGTGGTTTTGTTAGTCTGAATTTTTGATTAATTTTTGAAAGATTTTATGTAAAAAACACTAAGGGTAGCAATATTTTTTCCATATTGGCTCTAGTTATTTATATTTTTGATATTTTTATATTTGACTCAAAAATGCATTATTTCAATGAAATATTCGATTTGTTTTTGTGATATGAAAAGTTTATCAATAAAACACTATTAATGGCTTTGGTTATACTCAATTTATTCAAAAAAAAAAATTTTTTTTTTAATATAAAAAATTCAGAAACTTTTTTTGAAAGATTGCTTTTTATGAGATTTTTGAGTGTCTGTCTTTGTAGAGTCTAGCAGTAACCTGCCATCATGTGACTATCCCATCGACCTTGATATCGTTCCTCCATCACTCTTAAATCTTGGTGAAAGCGTTCTCCCTGTTCCTCGCTGTAATCTCCTAAGTTTTCGAGGAAATTGTCAAAATGCCTATGAAGAAAATGAATTTTTATGTTCATATTTGCTCCTAGATTTTTAAAACTTTTCAGCATTCTTTCAACGTTTTCCCTGTAGCTTAGCGCTTTATGATTACCAAGAAAATTTTCTACTACCGATACTAGCCCACTCCAAGCTTCAGCTTCCACGTTAGTCATAACTTCTATGAAATTTTTATCTTTCATCAAGGTTCGATTTTGAGGACCATCAAAGATTCCAGCTTTTAGTTTTTCCAAACTCAATTTTGAAAATTTTCGGCAAATTTTGGAATTTTTTTCGGAAATGGCCCCCTCAGAAACTAGAAATATGACCGCCCCTGATTATAATGCGTTTGAAAAAGTTTGGATCTTCAGGAACTTTGGCTAACGATTCTTGAGAGATAATTTTGCAATACAGTTTTTGTATAAAATTTAACATGTTTGGTTGCCACTTGTTTCAAATCCAAATTGGCCTTAAAAATTGCATCACATGACCCAATTGAGATTCCAACTTCTTTTGCGACCTCTCTAATAGTGCTTCGGCAATTTACAAAAAAACGTTTTTTTGGTTTTCTAACGTTTTTATCGCTAATTGATGTGTTTGCATGCTCATATGCTCAAATCTGCACCGATTTCTTGAAAATGTTTGTAAACTTTTGTATTTTTTGACCTAGTTTCTACACCAAAAATCTAGTCAACATTTTTTTATACTTCATTACACTTTTGAATTAATTTTTAACACAGAATTTAATGCAAATAACGTTTTTAAAACAAAAATAAATTCCGAAAATCGCGGATTTTTAAAATTATGCAAAAAACAATAATTTGCTAAACACAAACTGTACAACGAATATGCCTAAAAATTGACATGTGCATTACTCATAGTTGTATCAACTGAGAAAAAATTTTTTTTTTATTTGGTAACTTACACCGTGCGAAATGCAAAAATTTACATTATATGTTGAGCATACCTCGTATATTACAATAACTTTTATACAATAAATTTTCATTATATTCATAACTTATACGTTCTTAGTCTTCAAAATTCAATGAAAAAATTAGGGCAACAAAAAAATGTTTTTTTGTAGACCTGTGTAATCAAAACGACAGTAAGGATAAACAAGTAGTTCAAAAGTGTTTTTTACGCAGTTACTTTAAAATCTTATTCTAATAAAATTTATTATAATTTCGACGTCATCATTAATTCTATAAGGAAAAGTGCCAAAAGTGGGCTTTTCCACTGAAAGAATTATTCATTTTATTAACGAAAAATACATTACTTTTGAGCCGATGAATAAAATTCGTTATATTGATGAACAAATTCATAAATGCAATGTTTTTTTTATAAATCCTACAAATTTTTTATCATTATAACGAATTTTGTTCATCGACGCAAAAATTATGAATTTTTCGTAAATATGATAAACCCATATTTTCAGTGTCACGACGTTAAAATATGTTATAATATAACGTCTTTAACTGGTCATAAACATGACGTTAGTAATAACGTGATTTATTGGTAAAATAACATCGGTGATATTATCATAAAATTAGCCAAAATTTTTCAGTTTTATAAAAACTTCCCTCGAGTCAAATTAGGAAATCATTACGATTGCGATCAACCAAACTAACACCCGACTTGACGAAAAGCTGCGGAATGTAGGAAAACAAATAAACTTTGTTGAAAACAAAACTGAAATTTCACAGCTTTTCAACCACAAGGATTTGCAAACAAAAATTTAATAATTAATAGTCTAAGCAAAACTAATGAAAACACATTAATTTTATAAGCTTTCTGCAATTAATTGGTCATTGTCATCTTTGCATGTTTTTAATTTGTAATTTCAATTTAACTTTTAATGCGTTTACTGTTCAAACGTGATCGTTTTAAAATATTAATGCAATATTAATGTACACAAGGTAATAATTATATCTTTTCGGTTAAATTATGAAACTTTTAAATTAAAAAACAATTAGTCACCTTACTTATATCAAACTGTAGATTAATTAATTGTACTGATAATTATAAGAATATAAGAAAAATATAAGATATATAAAATTTCTGCAAACAATTTTGGACTACTTACGAAGTGCTAATTGATATTGATGTTTTTTCAATACGATAATGTTAGAATCTGCATTATCGTGCTGCAAAAATTTGGTTTGCTTTGCTAATAGCATCTAATAGATGCGATTCAACCGTAGGTTATTCAGACAATAATTATATGTCGTGCAAAGATACATTTTGCCTAATTGACTTGAAATTTTTTTTCACTTATTTTAATTATATTTTAATGGCGTCGAAAGTTAATTTTTATGCTTTTATCGATTGTATAAATTTTGTGTGTAACCACATAAAAATATTTAAAAGATTAATGTAATAAGATTAAATTAATTTCAATTTTAACGGAATATTCCAAAATATTGTGTTAAGATTTTTATTATATTTAAATAATATATTTAAAAAAATTTAAATATAACTCTCTCTTATCAATTGATTTAGAGCGTTAAAAATAAGTGGGGCTCAAAATAAATCTATTGGGCGTGCTATATACACACCGAACTGCCCTTTATTAATTGATGTGGAAAAATAAATTTTTAACTTTTCCATATTCTAAAAAAGTTTAAATTTCTTTTGTATTTAAAAAAATTGTGTTATAAAAATTAATTTAAATTAAAAAGATGTTTAATAGCTTTTTTAATAATTTTTGCAATTAAATAAAATAATGAATAAATAATTCATCCTCTATAACAAGAATAAAATTTTAAATTATAATTTCCTGGTTCATTTTTTAAGGTAATTAATTTTTTTGTAAGTATTAACTTTCAAAAAGTTGGGAACTTAGCACAATGTTAGCACTGTGTAATAATTAAAAATACTATAAGTATTACGTATTTAAATTAAAAATTAATGTTGTGGTAATATATTGTTCATAATAATGAGGTTTTGAATTATATCAATTATGGAATTCTATTTAATTTTATTATTGAGTAAAATAGTAGTAAACAGAGTGAATTAATTTAATTTAAGATTATTTACATTAGTTATTGATTTATTTTTGAAAAAGCTTCAGTTTTTGAATCACATAAAAGTCTTGATTCTTTTCGAAATATTTTTGTTACAAAAATAATTAAAATAATATTTCCCATTATTTAAATTCGCGTACTTGCAGTTACGACCATTTATGCGTGTCAAGAAAAAAATTAATGTAAAGAAAGATAATACAAACTTAAAAATGATATTACAGTGTTCTTAATTTACATAATAAGTTAAACGAAGTGGCGTAAAACAAAACGAAAAGTTATTTTCTTTAGTATAAATTTAAAATAAAATTATACAGGGTTAGCATAATTAAAGTATCCCCGCTATCAACTTTTTGGGAGGCTTTTAAATTGAGATATTATGTTATAGGCATAAGAACTGTAAAGCATAGTTGTGATAAATTAAATTTTAAAATTAATTAAGTTATTTTACTTATTCAAATCGCTCCCGCTATTCAATTAAACCGCGAACGGTCTATTTTAAACATAATTTAATTAGATTTTCCTATTTCATTTTATGTAGTTTAAAAACTTCAAATTAAATTTTTTTATAATAAACTTTTAATGTTTTAATCATTGAGTATTCAGAGTGAACTATGAAGTAGCACAAATTTAATATTAGTCGTATAATTCTTGCATTCGACAAACTTCGAAAATACGAAATTCCGAGATTAAGTTGACTGCATAATCGAAAAAAAAAAATCAAAGTTAAGCTCTGTTCCCTTACTCTAATTCTGACCACTATTAATTTCATTAAATAATTAGCAAACACGTCAATTAAATAAAGTTGTATTGAAGTCTTTTCATATTATTTGAAATTTTTCTTTAGTTTTTTTCTAAAACTTATCATGTAACTGTTAAACGAATTTTCAAGCTTCTCGCGTATTAAAAAAATTCAGGAATAATTTTTGTTACTACGATTTTATCGTTGTCACGATTTTAAATTCCTGGGAAATTTAGATGTAATTAATCACGAACCATTTGCCGCAATTATCCTTGCTAAGCTTATGGGGGTTCTTCAAAATAAAAATGTATCTATTTCCAATGCGCGCCACGTTATCTGAGTTACCGGCGTTATCGTAGTCGGAATACACCTCAACTAAATAATTCTTCTTCACTGTCCTTGTAAAATTAATTAAGGTCTAAAGCTGTATTTTGTATAATATACAAAATATCTTATTAAAAGTAATTATGCTTCAGCACGTACCTTAACCAGCTTTTAAAAAATTGAATGAACCGGTCCTGCTCAATGCAAAGTACAGCTTCAAGAGATCTCGCAAACATTTTTCTTCGGGATCAAATAAAACCTTGATCTTGTTTACGTTGTAAGGCTAAAACACAAATCTACTTAAAATCGGAAGTTACATAATACTTAGTGTCCGGTTGTTCTAAATCAACAAAGTGAATTCAAAGATATCTGACCGGAGGTTCGGTGAAGTTAATAATTAAAATTAGCAGTAAAAATTTAAGTTCACAAATTAAAAATTTTCAATAAGAATGATACTTTTATTAAATATTTAAGTGTTATGATTAAATTTTCACTTCTTCAATCCTTGCTTGCAGAATGTTATAAAAAAACTTAAATTTTATTGACTTTACGTTGAGAAGTTTATGGTAAATTTATTATTTTCAAATTAAGAAAAATTAATTAATAACACAAATATTTTGGTTCGAGTTCAGAAAATTCAACGCAAGTACAAATTTCTTGTACTAAATAATATATCAAAATTATTGACAAAATATGTGGTTATTTTATTGAATGTAAATAATAATCGCGTTTATTTTAATTGCCTAAAGCATTTGGTAATATTTGTTTTAACCGCTATCCAAATTGATTATTTTGTACTGGTTGAACATTTACAAGAAACCTTATGCATGATAGAGTTGCCAAAATCTATTTAAATGCAAATGATTTGTTAAATTAACTCCCTAAATTTAATGAATACCAACGAAAATTTTCATAGGTATATCTGATATTCCAAAAGAACAAAACTCTATTTAGAATAACTTTCTTTGCAAAAAGTTCTAATTAAAATCATCAAAACTTCATAACTTTATAATCCTGCTTAAAGGACAGTTAATTATTCGTCCAATTTGCAAACAAAATATATAATATGAACTTCGTTAATAAAAACATGTAAATTTAGTGATTTTACAGGACATAATAACTGATTTAATATGAAAATTATTACCGGAAGTAATTTTTATTTAGTTTGTAAGATCTTTTAAACAGTGGCGTGTCTAAGCATACATCAAAATTCCAGTGGCTCTAGACAAGTTCTTACTTTCAAAAAATTTCTTATACATGAAAGTCTGCGACAGGAATGATGTACACGTGACACTAATGTAATTTGGAATAGAATAGGTATAGCTTTTTGGAAATAAAAATATATCTTACGTCTGTCTATGTCTTCTTACGTAGAATCTTAATTGCGCAGCACCAGGAGAAATATTAAAACAAATTGACACAAAACTTTGAAGCAAGAAAAACTTTTCTGAAAAAATAGCAAAAAAAATTTATTCGAATCGAATGACTCTAAACAAAGGCAAGTTAGCAATTGAAAGTGGCTCTCAAAGTTAATCCTTATGAAATCAATTTTACATCCCATTTATACTTATGTATAAATACTCGATACTTATGTACTTTAGAATGAGAAATAGGAGCAGATTCAAAATTATTATCTTTAATTTTTGGGAAAAGGGTGTTCTAATTATGCACATCTGTCAATATCTTTTTTGTGAGCGTTGGGAGTGGGGAAATCTTCAAAAAACACCACCCAGATGGTTTGGATGGTAGTGTCGCATTTTTACCGACTAAAACCCCACTCCTTAGAGGTGCCGGGAATCGCTAACGCATTTCTTCCGCACACACTCATGCGTCTGAACTTTGTTCTGCCCTTTCAGCACTCGACTCTTCGTCTTGAAGTTTTGATTTGCTGGAGATTATGTTCACCAGCATCTTCTCGATCACCAGCCAGTTTTCTTCGCTCACCAGCATCAGTTCCACGATGTTCGACGGTGTCATGTCTTGACCCAACTGCGTTCGGGCGGCTGTTCCCGTCCACTTGATGCAGTAGAATATGGTGTGTTCTGCATCATCCTCTTCTCCGCAGAAGAGGCAGTTGGGGGTATTGGCTCTCGTGAAGCGATGCAGGAACGTTCTAAAGCATCCGCGGTCGCTTAGGGCCTGGCTGATTTCGTATTTCAACTTGCCGTGCTTTCTATTTACCCACGGATCTATATCCGGAATCAGACGGTAAGTCCATCTGCCCTTGGTCGACTCCTTCCAGGAAGCTTGCCATCTCTCTTTGATGTCCGCGCATTTGATATTATATAGGGTCCTATTTCCCGAACGGTATTTGGCATCTCGCATCTCCGCCTTGAGGTGGATTGGCAGAAGGGACGCCAACACCATGATGGCATCTGTGGATACCGTTCTGTAGGCCTTACATATCCTAAGCGCGCTCTTTTTCTGGGTAGTTTCCAGCTGGCGCCTGTACGTAACTTTTTCCAGGGCCTAAACCCATATCGGGGCTGCATACAGCATGACCAACTCCGCCACGGAACATAGGAGTCTGCTTTTCGCCTGCTGCGGTCCACACATGTTTGGCATAATCCTGCCAAGTGCCTCGATCGTTGCGGCTGCCCTGGCTGCCACTCTCGTGATGTGGGGCTTGAATGTTAGACTTCTGTCTATATTCACGCCCAACACTCTGACCTGGTTGCACGTGGTAATGGTGTGCCATCCCAGCAAAAACTGCACCGGCTTGATCCACCTCTTCCCTACGATCACGACCGCCTCCGTCTTCTCCGGGACGAGCTGCAGTCCTCTAACTGACATCCACTCCTGTATGTCCGCAACCGTACTGTTAACCAGTCTCTCTAACTCGTCTTCCGTCTTGGCCTCAATTATTACGTTAATGTCGTCCGAAAAACATGTAATGCTCACTCCTGGTAGTGTGGGGAGCCTAAGGACGCCGTCATACATTATGTTCCATAGTAATGAGTCCACTACCAGAGTTCTATCGTGGAAATAACTCGCCATTATGTTTAAGAGGTATGATGGTACCCGCTCCTTTCTAACTCTTTCAAGATATTCTCTCATCTTGCTGAGTTGAATGCATTTTTGACGTCCAGCGTAACCAGGACCACGAAGCGCCTCGATTGAGTCCTTTCTGTTGCTGCTCTGATCTTCTGAACCATGTTGTCGACCGCGTCGGTGGTGGATCTACCCATTAGGAAGCCAAATTGCCTATCCGAGAGGCCCTTGGTCCTATCGATCTCTCGCTGCAGTCTGTGCAGGATTAGTCTTTCAAAAAGCTTTTCAGCATGGTCCAGCAGGCAAGTGGGTTTATAAGAGCTTGGGAGCTCTAGGGGCTTGTTGCCTTTCCTCAGCAGAAGAAGTTTGGCTCTCTTCCAGTTCTCTGGATATTTTCCCTCTCGTAGGTATCTGTTGTAGACGTCCAGAAGTATCTCGGACCGAACCTCCGTCAACTCTCGAACTATAACCGATGGCACTATGGATGCGCCGGGAAAAGAATCTGGATGATCTTTCTGAGGCGGTCCTCAGACCTGGGATCTGGTCACGCCTGCAATGAATGGTCTTCCCATCTTCTTTGTGACAATATTCTTGTGGTTTCGTCTTGCCTTCCCCATAGCCCACGGGGTCTTAGGCTTTAGATCACAGGATTTGAACCGCGCTAACCTCTGGTAGTTATCTGGAGCTTTCATTTAAATTTATTTAACTAATTAAGAATTATAATTTTGCGAATACGGTTAGATTGAAGATACGCATAGATTGAGAACTTTCGGTTTAGAATTCACTATATACGTAAATTATAAATGATGAAGTATTACTTATAAATCAAACGTCCGCATAGTGGTTTAATAATATTTAGTACACATTATGAAAATTGGACATTTAATATTCAGTTGTCATAAAATTATATTGGAGAAGTATTTTGGAATAACTTAAGTATTCCAATATTGGTCTATTTTTTAAGAATACTCTATAAAAGAATTGCCCATCTATATATATAAAAATGAATCCTCTTTTTTTGTTCGCGCATCACTTCAAAACGGCTGGACCGATTGGGCTAATTTTTTGGTGAGTTGTTGTCTACATCTCCGACAAGGTTTATGTGCAAAAAAAAGTTCAAAATTCGCGAAACAAATGCAAAATTTTACATTTAAGAGTTTATTTGATTATCACCCTATAGAATTAAGCTTAAGAGCAGCTTAAGAATTAAGCCACCTATTGTGGTTAAAAACTTTTCATTCACCCATTGAGTGGTCGTTAGAGGGCGTTATCTAAATACATCACAAATTATGTTTTTACCGAATTTTGAGATAAACCAGTTCATCAACTCCAAAAGTATCGCTTCTCGGCTTGCCCGCATGCGGGTACAGTTTTTGAGAATGGATAGAGATTAGGAGCTTCCTCGACTGCTATCATGGCATTGCAGTACAGCTAGGACTTGCCCAACAATTTAAGTCTATCTATCTCAGGTTGAAAGCACCAATTCAACGAAAGGAGAAGAGGTATATATTCTATCGATAACTCCGTTTGGGCAGGACAACGTCTGCCGGGATCATGCATAAGATCATACTTCACATGATCTTCACTACTTCACTTCATTTTAGTAGTAAATCTTCACCTACTAAAAAATAATTACCAAACAATTTTTAGCAACCATGTATTTGTAATTCTTTCTTAATCGATCTATTTAAGTGGTTTCCAACTGTTTAAGGTTTATGTGCAAAAAAAGTTCGAAATTCGCGATAAAATAGTTTATTCACAATCGGTTAGTAATCGATACATTCCTGATTTTTAAAAAGTTGGGAAGCAGTTTATTGTTTACTTTCACTTGCCAACCAATCAGAGCTATTTTGTTTTACTTCCCAACCTACCTCAGGTCGGGAAGTGATCACTTCCCGACCTGCAAAGTCGCATGATGGCAAGAAAACAAACTAACAAATAATGTGCGTCAAATTAATTAAGATTATGTCAAGTGCAAATTTAATGCAAGCTAACTAATCTAATTTTATTTTAGTTACTTTAAAAATGAAAGTTTTATAACAATATTGTTAATTTAGCCCGAATAATTAAAGTACAATTTCAAATATTTACCATCATTTTGTTTGACATAAACAGCAATTTGCTTATTTTTTATACCAACTTGATAAACTATTTTTTCTTTTCAAAAATGAAATAAAGTGAAAAGCAGCGTATAATTTAATACAAATTTTAATTATTTGTTATTTACCATCTGATTGTGAATAAAATAGTATACATACCTCGGTGTCAAGCTTCATTCCAGCGTCGCGCTTATAGTTGACTTCGGCGCTTCGCGCCTCAGTCAACTAACCTAGCGCTCGGCTGTAATGAAGCATTTTCCACCTCGCCATGTAATATACTATTAACATTACCGAGAACAAAGGGTTTATTGCTACTTAAGGATAGCTGATTAACATTAAAAGTTCTTAAAATTAGGTAGGTAGGTATTAGGTACCAGGTATTAACTTAGGTACCATGTATTAAAGTAGGCACCAGTGGCGTAGATGTGAACACTACCAAACTTATTTAATAACGGATAGATGGCGCTACTCTATCTATGTACCTAGCAGAGTTATCGCCAGTGGTCATGATAAACCCATGTGTCTGTAAGAATGTATATAAAAAAAATTTAAGTGTAAAAGGCATTCATTGCGAAACATTCATTCCGTAAGTTGTTTGTTTGGACTTTGTTGTTTTTAGCTGGTTTGAACCAGCAATGGCTCTTTTCAGGACGCCAAATATTTCGAAAAGGGTTTGTTATAACAGTTACAACAGAGACCAATAGCTATTTTATTATTACTAAATTTAAATATATAAGTTTTATAGTGTATCTAATCCAAAAATGTTATCCAACGCATTTAAAGACGTTATTGAAGAGCCCCTGAAGAAGGTTTTAGGCTACGCACGCTATGAAGATGCTCAGACACAATTAGAATACTGTAGCATGGTACGAAATTCATTGCAAAAGTTACTAACAGACTTTGGTGATGACGATAAGTGTCGTCGTGCTGAATTGCAAATCGCAAAACGCAAAGTCGCAGCAAAGCGCATTAGAAAAAGAAATTTAGATAACAAAATATAATACATATATAATATATTATATATAATATATAAAACGAGATACATCCATTAACGCGTATCTACAAAAATCCAGATTGGCTGTGCGAACGTGCCATTTTATCCCCCAAAAATGATGATGTCAACAAGTTAAATGAACAAATTCAATTGAAATTGCCCGGACAATCAGTCAAATACAAATCAATAGACACAGTGATGGATCAAGAACAAACATTATATTACCCAACCGAATTTATAAATTCACTGGAGCCACTTGGAAAACATATATTGACACACACATATTGACCAGACTGACCATAAAAAAATTGACACCTGATTTGATCGAGGCAACGATCATCAGTGGCATATTCAAAGAGGAAGATGTGCTGATTCTAAGCATACCAATGATTACCAAACGATGTACCATTTGAGTTCAAGCGGCTTCAGTTCAGAACTACAAAATCCTTTAGTATCCTTTAGCATTACGATGAAATAAAAAAATCTTTTATACACTTTTTAAAATTATTAATGTCTCATTATTATTTAAAATATAGAAAATTAGAACTCACTGATGTATCAATAATTGTAGTATTAAAAAATAATAACTCACTGTATTCACTGATGAAAATCATATAATAATTTTAAATTACAATAAAACATAAAAAAGCTTTTAGGCAGGACAACGTCTGCCGGGTCAGCTAGTAGCAAATAAATAGTAATATTCTCTAATATATCCGCAGCACGGTTTTTCTATTTATAATATAATGTGATCCTATGGCGTTTTGCTTACACCCACAGGCTATACGGTATCTTTCGTGGTTTAAGAAAATGTAGATCTGATGTATAATGTGTGTTAGACAGCAATCGTATGTTTTACTTCATTTCAACAAGTATTTTACAACTTTGAAAAGCGCCATGTTGAAACAGCAGTCAAGTAAATATTTTGGTATGTTCAATTATGTCGTAAAGTTAAATAGTAATTACAGTTTTTCGCCTAAGGATAATTATAAATAATTTCATCAATATAAGATATAAATATCGTTTCTTCCAGTATATACATCAATTTTAACATGAGAAGAAAAAGCTGATTTATTAAATATACATCTCTCAATATTAAAATTTTAATGAACTCAAGAGATAAAGCGCAACTTACTAATTTGGAGATTTACTTTAACTTTGTTTATTAACCCTTTGCTTTCAGTACTAGACTGGCCGGCCGTTGACCGGCGAAAAAGTACAATTTTTAAAAAGTATAAGAATACAATATTTTTTCTTTTCGCCATGTGATGTCTGAACCATTTGTTTCTGTTTTGTTCCAATTTCACTTGACATGTTTAACAGGCAATCGTCTGCCAGTCCGGTTCTATTTGTTATGAGTTTACTAATATAAATTTCTTTAGGTGGTGAAAAATATTTTGTTTTAAATTTTAACCAACTTATCACACTTTAAGTTATATTAGGAATATACTTTAGTTATAAAAACGAACTTGACAATTCAATCCCTGAGGATACAGCAATGTGAAGTCAAATGTTTCTTAATACCAAGGTCGATATTTTTCATTAGAGTATTAAAAAATTATTCTGAAATGTTGTATTGTAATAATTGTTTCTTATTTTAAAAATTTCACATTTATTCAATATTTTTAATAAAAAAAATTACACTTTTAAAAAAGTGACGTGGGTAATCCTTAAAATCCATTTGTTTTCAAGCACAAAACTGCTAAACATAAAACATGTTTTTTAAAAAGTAAAATTGTTTCATGCACTGTAGAGATGCAATAAATCTACACAGAACTTATTTTTATTTTTACAGGTTTATTTTAGCTAAATGCCGTGTTTGCGTTACTTTTATTTATTTTTCAAGCTGCAATATATCAGGGTAATTTTTGATCGTGTGCTCTATGTTGCACCTATAAAATAATAAAGAAAGTATTAAAGTTAACGAACTAGAAGAGTTGTTAATGGTATTAACTCTTCTTCATATTAGCATTAACTGAAAATATTTAATTAAGTTTGTTACCGCAATGGATAAAGTTGATCGTTTGCCAACCTCTTGTTGCTTACTTCGACATTGTTGTGTGATTTCTGGTAGCAATTCCCATATAAATTGGCTTTCAAATGTTTCCCAAGGTACATTAATTACTGGTTTCACGTAATTGTAATGAAAGCAAGAATAATTATTCTTAGTTAATGTAATTAAACTACTTTTAAATATAATTTAGCAAAAACCCCGAAAATTCAATTTATCATCAACCTTATTACTAAAACTTCATCCATTTACTAACCATTAGAGAAATTTCATTTGTTATTTGTTTAGGGTTTTTATTTATTGCTAATTTGTGTGTAGAGTGCATCCAGTAGATTTCTCAACTAAAATGCCGTAATTTAATAAACTTGAAGTGGATTTATAGCAGCGATTGTTTTAAATATTATAAAGAAAAAATCTAGCTATCTCTCTTTAACCACGCTCTTATTGGTTATCGTTTTCTACTAACCTAAAAAAATTAAAAAGCAAACAAATGCACTATTATAGAATGAATTTTTCAAATATATTTCGTAAATTTTTATTTATAATTGTCGTATTATTTATTTTACAATTAACTCTAAAGATAGTATTAAAATACAATATGAATTATTAAGTTATAAAATAACTAAAATCGTACCTTTTTGTTGTTTCAACAATAACACTATTGTTGCTTTTCAGCAAGAAACTGTTTCATGTGGTTTATAATAGAAGTTATTTGAAGTCATTAGTCATTAGACAATCCCTGTTTATCTAATTTTCACTAGAAAACTTCAAACGGCCCTGCGTTCAAACATCTCTGCGTTCAAACGGCCGCGTTCAAACGGCCGCGTTCAAATGGCCGCGTTCAAATGTCCGGCTCCGGACCGACAAGGTTTCCCATCGAGATCTTTTAGTTGAAAAACCGACGGAGAAATTCTTTTATTAATAAAAATCTGACCAACAAACTTAGAAGCTAATTTGGCTGTAAACTGTCTGGCTGCGTTAGACAAAATGTAATTTCTCTTCCAAACCTTCTGACCCAACTGGAAATCTACTAATGCAAAAATTTACATTTGTGTTGCTCTACAAGAATTATTGATTTTTAGTTTTAACTATTAATAAGAGCTACTATCTAGCTAATTAGCAACTACTTTCTAAATCGACACACCGCTGGTAAAATAGCAATAAATAGCTAGCTACCAGGCAGATGATAAATAGCTTATGGGGCCCAGCTATTTGGGCATCAGGGATATTTGTGTTTTAAATCTAATTTTCATCACCTGCTGAGGTGTGCTTGCTGATCTCATCAGTAGGGACTATTTTGACTTTTAATAAAAATACAATAAAATTACTATTTGGAACACAATAACATAGGGCGAGTTCGCCCGTTGGTGATTCATTCATGACATAAAATTAAATATTAGTAAAACCACAATAAAAAAGTTTGAAAAAGAAAAAATTTCATTATTCAAATTTAGAAAAATAGAAGTATCTCTCTAAAATGTAAATGATAGATCACACGACTGATACCACTCACATTTTGTAATTTGTCAAATTAATTACGTTCTTTTAAAATTGACTATGTCTGTTTTCTGCTACTTTCATTTAATTAAATTAAAGTACCGTACGATTCTTACTCGTACAATTCAATATGTTGTTTTACAGATTTGCATACTTCAGTCTACGTTTGTTATAAAAACCTTAGTGCAGTACAAACGATTAAAAGCCAAGAAGTATTTTCAGTATGTTTGTCATTCACATGCTGTTTGATTATACATACGTTTAAATAAAGTTCAAATAGTGTTTTAGAAGTAAATTGAAGTTGTTATTGTGGCATTTAGATTAAAATTAATAATGGTTGGAAATTAGAGTATATAAACTTCAACATTGGTTTTTTTTTAACAAATCATTTTTCATGAGAGAATTTTCAAGCACCTCATTATAATTTATAAATTTAAAATAATAGCTTACGTTAGTAATAAGTATTAGTTTTCATAAAAATAAATAGAATCAAATTAAAGTGGGCATTTTAAAAATATATATCTTATTTTTGAAGTTTTCTATCTATATATATA
This sequence comes from Cantharis rufa, assembly GCA_947369205.1. NCBI lineage: Eukaryota > Metazoa > Arthropoda > Insecta > Coleoptera > Cantharidae > Cantharis > Cantharis rufa. The sequence goes on along the minus strand of OX376309.1, from coordinate 4,781,786 downwards.
AAAATGAATCCTCTTTTTTTGTTCGCGCATCACTTCAAAACGGCTGGACCGATTGGGCTAATTTTTTGGTGAGTTGTTGTCTACATCTCCGACAAGGTTTATGTGCAAAAAAAAGTTCAAAATTCGCGAAACAAATGCAAAATTTTACATTTAAGAGTTTATTTGATTATCACCCTATAGAATTAAGCTTAAGAGCAGCTTAAGAATTAAGCCACCTATTGTGGTTAAAAACTTTTCATTCACCCATTGAGTGGTCGTTAGAGGGCGTTATCTAAATACATCACAAATTATGTTTTTACCGAATTTTGAGATAAACCAGTTCATCAACTCCAAAAGTATCGCTTCTCGGCTTGCCCGCATGCGGGTACAGTTTTTGAGAATGGATAGAGATTAGGAGCTTCCTCGACTGCTATCATGGCATTGCAGTACAGCTAGGACTTGCCCAACAATTTAAGTCTATCTATCTCAGGTTGAAAGCACCAATTCAACGAAAGGAGAAGAGGTATATATTCTATCGATAACTCCGTTTGGGCAGGACAACGTCTGCCGGGATCATGCATAAGATCATACTTCACATGATCTTCACTACTTCACTTCATTTTAGTAGTAAATCTTCACCTACTAAAAAATAATTACCAAACAATTTTTAGCAACCATGTATTTGTAATTCTTTCTTAATCGATCTATTTAAGTGGTTTCCAACTGTTTAAGGTTTATGTGCAAAAAAAGTTCGAAATTCGCGATAAAATAGTTTATTCACAATCGGTTAGTAATCGATACATTCCTGATTTTTAAAAAGTTGGGAAGCAGTTTATTGTTTACTTTCACTTGCCAACCAATCAGAGCTATTTTGTTTTACTTCCCAACCTACCTCAGGTCGGGAAGTGATCACTTCCCGACCTGCAAAGTCGCATGATGGCAAGAAAACAAACTAACAAATAATGTGCGTCAAATTAATTAAGATTATGTCAAGTGCAAATTTAATGCAAGCTAACTAATCTAATTTTATTTTAGTTACTTTAAAAATGAAAGTTTTATAACAATATTGTTAATTTAGCCCGAATAATTAAAGTACAATTTCAAATATTTACCATCATTTTGTTTGACATAAACAGCAATTTGCTTATTTTTTATACCAACTTGATAAACTATTTTTTCTTTTCAAAAATGAAATAAAGTGAAAAGCAGCGTATAATTTAATACAAATTTTAATTATTTGTTATTTACCATCTGATTGTGAATAAAATAGTATACATACCTCGGTGTCAAGCTTCATTCCAGCGTCGCGCTTATAGTTGACTTCGGCGCTTCGCGCCTCAGTCAACTAACCTAGCGCTCGGCTGTAATGAAGCATTTTCCACCTCGCCATGTAATATACTATTAACATTACCGAGAACAAAGGGTTTATTGCTACTTAAGGATAGCTGATTAACATTAAAAGTTCTTAAAATTAGGTAGGTAGGTATTAGGTACCAGGTATTAACTTAGGTACCATGTATTAAAGTAGGCACCAGTGGCGTAGATGTGAACACTACCAAACTTATTTAATAACGGATATATTAAATATATTATTACTAAACATGTTATTAAAATTGTATTTAATGTATCCCAAAAGTGGCATCGCATCGGCCGATGTTCAAGACATACACTGAAAAAATAATTTGTCGCCCTAACAAAATTTTTCGTTACTGTAACAAGTTTTCTGCTGCCATAACAAAGTTTTTTTCTATGCAGAATAAGAAAATTTGTTAAATCAACTAATCTTTTTTACTGAATAAAAAACAACTTAGTTATGGCAGTAGAAAATTTGTTGTAGCAACAAAAACTTTGTTATAGCAGCAAAACAAAACTCAGTTGAGGCTATAGCTACTAATAGCTCTGTTAGAGCGACAAATCTTTTTTCACAGTGTACCGGTCGAGAACAAGCTGAAAACGTGCTTTTAGAATTTTTTCAATGGAACATTAAAGTATTGTAATATATTTTGTAAAAAGAGAGAAGGTGCAGACATTCTGATGTATAAATGACGAGGTAAATTTCACAAATTTAAAGTACAAATTTTAATATTTTACAATTCTAAAAATGGCCGTAAACAGGCGAATTTACTACAATAAATTAAATTGTAGCTGTTGTAGCTGTCCGTAACTAATTAAGACCTTCCAGTCTCAAATTTTAATATCCCAGTTTTTACCTCTTGTTTTTTATTGAATAATATTTAAATAGATCCTCTCTACAATTTTATTGTAGTAATTTATTTTCGAATGAAGCCATAGTTAGGTAAATATGAATTTGGCATGAAAGAATTTTATTTGTAAAATCTTGTTTTATTCTTGCAAAACACAATTCTTAGTGTTTGATTTATTATAAATCTAACATTAAGTTATGGTTTTAAATTAATTATTTATAGCTTTCACACATAATTACAAAATTATAATCAGCATTACATGTTGATACTTAAATGTACCAAGCAGTAGAGTTAATCAAAATAAATTATATTAAAGTGGGCATAAGAAAAACTGCAGGTTTGCAGAGAAAAGGTTTTCACTATTGTAAAAAAATCGGCTTCGCATAACTTTCCCATTGGAATTGGAGACCACGAAAAAGTACATTAGAAAGCGTAACTAGTTCTTCCGATTTACTGATAGTTTTTTCTACTAGGAATATTATGGCAAAAACTGAAGAGGTTTTGACGGCTAGCTCCTGTATTTTGGTTCAAATTGTTAATTTGCAAAATAGAAAGCGAGAGAACGGCGACGCGCTACGTTATAAAAGCTATTTTGTAGGTACCTTTAGTATCTCTAACAGGAAAGCCGTAAAATTGAATCTAAATTTAATTTAAATTAACCTTAAAGAAACATTTTTTTCTTTCCAATAGCGGAAGTTAACAACTATAGTTTTAACTAGCAAATTTTATACACTTAAAGTGACTTTTCGAGACGTTCTGAGAGTTTTCTTTTAAAATTATAAAAAGAATTTTCTTTCATTTACTTCCAACTAGACCTGCAATTAATCTTTTATTTTTTTGAGGGCTATGTCAGATATGATTGATTTTGAAATCAATAAAATAAGTTTTAGACATGAATAGATGTTTTGACAAATAATTTTTAAGGAACTTTATTTTCAACTCCTCATGTATTAACTTTACCGCTTACTACCCGACAACTTTATATTTAGCTTTATAAGATTTTAAGCTTATAAGTAACTTTGTTTAATAGAATCCTGTATAGTGAAAGCACTAAACCGGTAAATTAAGATAACTAATAATACACTTTGCGATAATAAGCTAGTCTTGCGGATATTAATTACCATGTAGTGACATTGGTATCAGTGTGCACTTAGCGCTTTCACAGTGAATATGAACAATTTTGGATTTAAACAAAATTTTGATATCATGCTAATGTTCATTATATTTCCAATGAGATAGACTAGTTTTCACATATACGGATCAAAGAGAAAACATTTTCGGATAGTACTTAGAATTAATATGATTTTCAAACTTGCATAAATTTGAAAATGTAAGCACTCGAAACCTTTACATAACTTGTAAGATAATTCGGTTGAGTTACTTTCGTTATGAATAGCGTCACGTCAATCACTTATTCCAATCTAATAAACACACTCTAGTTGGTTACATTTGTAATAATGTATTCGGCGGTTTATATTATGCAAAATGCACAGGTGCAAATATACATTAGCCAGTACTAATCTGGTAGTTTTTCAAATTGGAAATCAAATTAAGCGTCAAATTCATTATGTACTCCCCATTCGGATTTCTACATGTTTAAATAATTATGCAAAATGATTGCAAAGAGTCAAACACGTATTAAAATCTATATTTAGATGTATTTATATATCTTCCTCTCTTACTAAAAAATGTCTACTTGTTTTCTCAGGTAATAATATTCATAGTAACTAATACAAAATATAAAAAAATCACAATACTGTAATATTAGCTTACGTACGTCAAATAGGTACATAACTTTCAAATTAATTTTTATTTTTATTCAGAAACATAAGGTAGCTATCGATTTATCGATTCGTCCTGCATAAAAGGAAAAAATAAAGGTCACTGATAATTTTTCGAATAAAACAAGTGCAATTTGATAAACTTTTCTTTATTTATTTTACTTTTATACAAAGTTTTAAGTCTTTAAGTTTACTATGGACGCTTTGTCCAATACATAATCTTGGAGACAGAAATGCAGTGAATTTATTTGAAAAATGTTTATTCAATGCATTCCGTATTATTTTATCAAATCTGTTCCAACATAAAATATTGTAGGTCATTAAGTTCAATTTCTTAAGAGTAAATACTATATAAACAGTGCCGTAACTAGGGTATGGCTAATATGGCGCCGGCCATAGGCGCCGTTTGATTAAAGGCGCCGAAATTTAAAAATTCAAATTAAAATATTGTATTTAATATAGGCGCCAGGGGCCCTATTCTCAAGCTCACTCGACTGTATTCGCACACGAATCATCATTCAAGAATCAAATTCTTCATTCTTATTCTTTGATTGGTTAGAATATGATGATTCGTTAGCGAATACGGTCGTGTGAGCTCGACAATAGGGTGCTCAAATTCAGAAGTTCAAATTACAAATATTTTATTATTTAATCTATCATGCATCCGTTAATTTTTTTTATTATAACAGCAAAATAATATAAAAATTAAGCACCTTCGTTTTTTAAACAGGCGCCTAGCTATAAATATTTAATAAAATCAAAATATTTGCATTGGGCAATTGGTTCAAAAAGAATGAAGAAAGTTCTGTTGCTAATGAAAATAATTTTTAATAAATTTTCTGAAATTTGATAAATTTTAACTGAGAGTATGTCTCAAAATTCGCCATTTTGTAGAGAATAAAAAGAAATTCGGGGAAACCCCTGACCCCTCTTGAAGGGGGTATCCCCCTTCCGTTAAGGCGCATTTTTTGTAGTTGGCCATAGGCGCCAAAAGTTCTAGTTACGGCACTGTATATAAATATGGCCTTCCAGTAAAATGTTGTTATATTATTATGTGCTTGAGCTTGTTCTTTTTTTCTTTTTTTTTATTCCATCTTCATATGTTATAATTGTAAGATTAAGCTAAACAAAAAAAATATATTATAACTAACATGTAAATCAACAAATCCCTAAATATTCGTTTCTTGAGTTAAATTTTTTTATTTATATTTCAAAATCAGTTTAATGCAATTCACTCGTCGTAAATTTTAATTTGCCATGCCAAAATTTAGAGACCCACCCGATTACATATTTATAATTTTAATAGTCATCATTGTACGGATTCTCTAACTTTCATCAATAGAAAATAATGAGATTTGAAATAGTTCGAAAAATCTAATTGGATTTTGAACTCATAATACATTCTCTAATGAACAAATGTAGTCATCTTAAAGAAAATTGTGGCTGCAGAAAAAGATGAACTGAAATGTTTCGCGATGTTAAATTTAATATAAGAAATAAACTTGATAGACGTGTTTCCTAACTTATCTACGATATTCAAGATATATCGTACCGTACCAGTAACGATCTGGAGGTTAAAAGAGCTTTCTGAAAATAACAATTATATAATAATAAATATCGCCCTACAATACCCGAGAAAAAGCTCAATATTTTTTCAATTTCATCAATGAAAATGACGTTATAAGATGTTCCTTATATGAGGAGGTAAACTCACTAAGTTACATTTTTTACAAAAGTTACTACTGAACATTATGTGCAGCAATGTGTGAAATTTTATGAAGGAAAATAGTTACTATAAAATAATCATAGTATGCCGGAAAATTATTTGTCAAATTTTTCATTAAAAAACTAAATTTTAAAGTATAGAAATGTTTTTAAACATTTAAAAATGCATAATTTTATTTTTGCTACTTAGTGACTTGACCTTTAAACCAACGAAATTCAAGGAAACATTTATCTAATTCTTAACTCTCTTGTAATAACACTGGTCGACAGTGGTTTTGTGGCCCTGGATTTTTGATTAATTTTTGAAAAATTTTATGTAAAACACTAACACACTAAGAGTAGCAATATTTTTTCCAAATTGGCTCTAGTTATTATTTATTTTTTTGATACTTTTATATTTGACTCAAAAATGCATTATTTCAATGAAAAATTCGATTTGTTTTTGTAATATGAAAAGTTTATCAATAAAACACTATTAATGGCTTTGGTTACACTCAATTTACTCAAAAAAAAATTTTTTAAATATAAAAAATTCAGCAACGTTTTTTGGAAGATTGTTTTTTATGAGATATTTGAGTATCATGTCTCTGTAGAGTCCAACAGTAATCTGCCATCTTATTCACATAAAAGTAGGTCACCCCTACCTTATGTCACTAATAAAAAATGACAAAATGTTATGGTTCAAGGGCGGTCATAAGGGGGGGGGCATGGGGCCATGCCTCCTCCAAACTAACATATTACCGTGTTTCAAACTAATGTCTTTACTAAATACCTAAATGTTTTTCAAGATTTTGGAAATTTTTTTGGAAATGGCCCCCTCAGAAACTAGAAATATGACCGCCTCTGGTTATGATGCGTTTGAAAAAGTTTGGATCTTCAGGAACTTTGGTTAACGATTCTTGAGAGATGATTTTGCAATTCAGTTTTTGTATAAAATTTAGCATGTTTGGTTGCCACTTGTTTCAAATCCAAATTGGCCTTAAAAATTGCATCACATGAACCAATTGAGATTCCAACTTCTTTTGCGACCCCTCTAATAGTGCTTCAACAATTTCCAATATATTTTGAACATACCTCGTATATTACAATAACATAAAAACTAGAGCCAATATTGGCCAATTTTCGTTATATTCATAACTTTTACGTTCTTAATCTTTAAAATACAATGAAAAAATCAGGGCAACAAAAAAAATGCTTTTTTTGTAGACCTGTGTAATTATTCATTAGTATAGTTTTAAAAGTCAACTAAAAAGGTATTACAAATATTTTAATTTTATAAATTCTTCTTATCTCTCTTTTTAATCCTACTGCATGAATTAGTTATTTTTCAAGCTGTTTTGAAACTAACATGAAGATAATTTATTTGGTAGCAACATTAACTTTGGTTGGCGAATAGAGAAAGGAAAGTATTATATATTTATTATTATGCAAGAATGAAACTTTCCCATACAAGTTTAATAAAATCACAAAAGCGCAGGACTATTTTGTATAGTTTTCAATGTTATACTGAATTACATACAAAAATCGTTCAAGAACATTCTAGAATACCTCTCAGCAAATAGCCAAATGATCACTTTACGCTTCTCAAACCAAATGTTCACGTTTTCAGATAAACTTAAAAATAAATCTAAGCAAATTACTTCTGCAGGAATAAGATTATAAGGAAGGATATTACAACAGTAGATTTACACCATCAATCTTACATATACATATTTAGTTGATGTAAATTATTACTTACAGTAACAGTCTCTTGAATAAATATTGAAATCATAGTCACCTGATTGTGGCTTTTCACCTGACTTTTGCAAACGACATATCTACAGGTGTACAGGATCGTGTCCAAATGTATGGTCGTCTGCGTGCCAGTTTGTATGACCGACTCCAAAATAACATCATATTTATGAAAAAGAGACATTTTAAAACAGAAAATAAAGTTTATGTAAAAAGGAAAAAAAATGGAAGAAAGAATAGGCTCATATTTCGCAAATCCATAAATTTTATTTTTATATAAAATTTCAATTTACTTCTTGGTTTTTCTTCGTCTTTAAACAACCAGAAACAAACAAATTGTTATAATTTCCCTGGCGATTTATCCGCCGTTTAATTTGGCTACCTGCGTATGCTACGCACGCAATGAACTCTGCCCAGGCACGGCACTGCAGGTGTAGTACAATAATAATTCTCAATGCAGCTGGCACTTTTAAAAACTTTGTCTTCTGAAAATTAAAATGTACATAGGAATTGTTTACTAATTAATTTGTCAATTGTTAGTTGTTGCAACCATCGCACAGTGGGGCCAGATCGCAAATCCGCGGCCAAAATATGAAGGACTTCTCTGATTTTTATGAAATTTGGAATACATAGGTTTTCGGGGTCGCTGATTACGAATATCATATCAAAAAATCCAAAAACAAAATGGCGGATCTAATATGGCGGACTTACATATGAAAATGATCTTTAATTTCTGCAGAACTTGGTATACATAGGTTTTTGGGGTCGCTGATTACGAATATCATATCAAAAAATCCAAAAACAAAATGGCGGATCTAATATGGCGGACTTACATATGAAAATGATCTTTAATTTCTGCAGAACTTGGTATACATAGGTTTTTGGGGTCGCTGATTACGAATATCATATCAAAAAATCCAAAACCAAAAAAAGATACTAATTTGTATTTAGTTTTATTTTTGAAAGTAGAGGTGTTAAGAAAGCGTTACTAAACGGAAAAAATTTAACCAATTATAGTTGCCCATCTTTGTTTCTGATTTTTCATTTTTTTGAATGAAAACTGAAACATGTAGTTTCGTTTTTAGTTCTAGTTTGAGTAACTAGCCGTAATATGAATGATCTACTTTTAAATTTTGACGATAAAAGTGGTTAGAATACAAAATACACTTTTTTTTCAGAGCATGTAATTTGATGTATTTCCCAGCCCAGGGCATATTTTATTTGCAGAACCGGATTAAGGGGGCTGCAGCCCAGGGCCTCCAATTTTCTAAAAGCCTCAAAAAAACTGAAGCAACAAAATTTAAATCACCAAAGTTGTAGCTCAGATTAAAATAAATTAATTTATAAAACTATAATAAAATCTGTATAACAATAATTTTTATCTTTTCAAAAATTTTACATTATTTTGATCTAAGCGCAGTTGACCTTTCAAAATAAAAATCTTTTGCCTGCGGCTCATTTTATTAAATATGCAAAGCCAATGGACCTCCAAAAAAGTTAGTCCCGGTCCTTACATATCCTTAATCCGACTCTGCTTATTTGTGTGTAATTTGGTAACTTGATATATCCCTTCGAAACAATAAAATTATTATTGTCGTTTTATTTTAATCAACTTCTTCATGCATTACGAGAATTACATAATATATGTATATGCATTATTGCATGTATTATTTTCTCATTTTTAATATTAGTTAATTACGCTTGGGGCACTCCGGGGCAGGATTTTTTTTCAGATTCTATTAAAGACAAGTCTTACCTACAATCTGAAAAAAAAAACTCCGCCCAACAACGTCCGACAGTGTACTTTAATCAACTTTGTTTGTCAATTTTTGTACGTATTTTTTACGTTATTTTGCATTTAAAAAATTGATAAAGATTATATTCATATATTACAATTATATAATTTTCTAAAGTACTAAATAATATACATACTTTCACCTAAAGATTCCATTTTGTAGATTGAAAATCGGACAAAATTTGCGCCTTTGGTCACGCTTTTTCTAGCGCTATGAAAAACTTTCTTCAAAGCTTGTACTACCTGCGCGTTCAAAGGTCGCTGTTCAATTGCTTATTGTGGGCCAGGTATATACATTCGACTCCTTTAAATTATGTCGTTAGACCCTTTGAGTATTACTGTACCTAACTGTATATTTAAATTTCTTAAAAATAACACTTCATTTTTTCTATTTTGGCCGCGGATTTGCGATCTGGCCCCACTGTGCATCGTTGGTGTTCCAGCAAAAAATCACTTTTGTATACCATTCCTTACAACTCACACAAAATATGTCAAAATGTTACGTTCGGGAGAGATTGCAGAAGCTATGAAAAGACTGACTATGCGGTAGGCAAATAAATAATTTTGAAAAAAACCGACGTTATATAGATTGTTGTAGACTACGGGTGGATAGATTTGCTAGGATATCCCCAATCACGAACAGTAGCAAAAAAAAAGACTCACACGATGAAAGATGTACAAGAACTAACACTTGAGTTGTATAAAAAAAATAATAAATTGTTTTTCTTTTGGTTTTTCTTTGTCAAATTCTGGTTTAAACCAACCAAGTTAAAAATAACAAAAATATCGCGAATATCTTCACAAAACACAAAAAACATGCACAAAACACTTATCCGATAAGCTGATACGTTGCTTTAGGGCAGATGGTAATTTAATTGAATTATCTGCAATTATTATCGACGGTAGATGTTATTAAGATGTTGTAAATTCAAAATTAGGGGTTGAATCCACAAAACAATATGGAACAATCCTTCAAAACCAAAAAAAAAATCTAAGAAGCAAAACAAAGACGGAGGACCATAAGCAATTGGCTTTGTGAAAAAGAAAAAAAATTATGAGGAGATTCCCAAAACTACCTCTTAGATGTTGTGGAGAGTTAATATTTTAATTTCGTTATTTTTCATGTTAGAAATTATTGTAGTGACTAAAAGAAAAATTACAAACATAATTTGTATTTAAAAATCCCAAAATTGGTATTGACAAAAGAACTGAATTATAAATCCTCCAAAGGAGATAAGATTTTTTTCGTTAAAAGCGGTAATCGATAAAGAAATCTCAAAGCTAAATGTAGTGAATAATCCCAAAAAAAATATTCGGAAGAGCTTACAATTACTCAATTTCAATAAACTTGAAATTTCAAACGTACTTGAAAAATGTAAAACGAAAAATGTGTCGTGATAATCATATTAAAAACAATGTTTTCAACATAAATTTTTCATTTAAAAAATACGTCAATAAAAGTACCAAAACAAGAAAATGAAAAAATAACGAAAACAAAGGACTCAGATGGCTGCGCTGATGCGTAAAAGATTGATCAACAGTGATCAAACAACCAAGTAAAGATTAAAGTAAAAATTGAAGATCTTCAATGTTTGAAAACGTATTCCTACCAACCCACGTATCTGAATCACATTTTCTTCATCATTTGATAGATCAATCGGAATCGCTACAATTTTCTGCAGATTTCGAACGACAGCTTAGTTTCTTCTATTATAATTGTTAGGTCTAGGTAATTTAGACGATCTTTGGCTTCTACAACAGAAAATGGCTACAATATGAAGATGGTGGTGGACACGAACCAAAAATAAAAAGAAGACTGAGGGTTAGAGCAATTCCACAACTTTCGTGCAAAACCAATGAACAGAATGGAACCTAAAAAATGCGACCAAGGGTATACGAACTACTATGAAAAAACTGTAATGGGAGTTAGGTAGGGAAGACAGACAGGGAAAACGGATTTCCGCCGGAATAAAAGAGTATACTAGAACATGGTTAAATCAAAAATCTAAAAGCTCAAATTTTGCAAAACACCTCTTGGAGGAGGGGCACACTTTTGGTAACAACTATGGTGATACAGAAGTACTACATTTGGGGGACAAAGATTTTGCATGATGAGCTTAGTATCAATTTACTGTACTTGTTTTACTTTTTAATTTTAAAGTTAAAATTATAGATAAACCTTTTACATTTACATTTTCAATTGTGACTGAGTGGTTTCAACGCACCGCCGAGTGCTCAAAAGTAGTACTTGAACTCTGAATATAAATTAAAGTTTTAGCGTGAACATCAGTGTCGGCTGGTACGAGAAGAGCGTTGGGGCGCCACCCTGCCAAAACAGAATAATTATGCAATAAGCTCTTTTCACTAATTTTGATCAAGTTACACTTATGATTTAAGGTAGTACGCACCGGGAGACCTGGCGGTATCTCTAATGCTTTAGTAATTGCATGGGCTTAATTAAGAATTACAAGTATTAAATACAAATAAGTTATGAAATTAAAATCGACCCTTTGGTCGACCGCTGCTGGTAAGATTAATAGAGAAAAGAATATTACACAAGGTGTTTCATATTTCTAAGACACTACTACTAAATGTCATTACCTTATTTTTACTAAAAATATCTGAAAAATGTGTGAAATGTATTTTCCTTCCGGTAATAAAACTTCAGTAAAAAGGGAATTCTATTTTTGACTTTTAAGTTAACCTGAAGTTATTTTATTATTTGCAGCATTTTTAAATAACGAAATAATGTTTCAAAAAAAGTAAATAAGTAATAGAGTAAAAATGTATTACATTAAAAATTGTAAATAAACATAAATTCACACTGTAGCGTTTGATACGTACGAAGGAAAAATGCGACAAAAATAAACAATTTCGATTTGTTTAGAAGTGATACTAGAAGCGACGTGTATCAACGAAGGGATTTAATGACCGTTGCATAAAACTCAAAACATGGAAGCGGCTGGACGGTAGAACCATTTCAAAATCGCATAAAATCCAGAGATTTGCTCCGTGGCCGGTCGGTGGTTTGATACTACCCCCTGCGGTCAATGGTTTAAGAGCTTTTTTTGGTCAGTTACATAGCTGTGGGGAAAACAAAACACTCCAATAAAAATATTAAAAAACCTAAACAATCTTTAAAATTTACATTTGAAACACGCCTGCCACATGTATATAAAAGAACTTTTTAATATTAATCATTTCTACATTTATTTACTACAATTAAATTTTTTTGTTAGTTTTAATCTAAAAATTCATTTCTTGTTTGCATAAAAATACAAAATATTTAAATCGAGTTCTCGGTAACTTTAAAGCTAAAGAATTTATTTTTTATAACAAGTATAGTTTTAATAACGAAATTCTTCTCGTTGCAAATAGGAGTCTAAGAGTATCATTTCAGGAGATTGTTTGAAATTTTATTGCGATTTATCGCAATAATGTTCACTTTAATTTGCAACAGCACTATTACGATTTAATGAAACATGTAGTTATATATGTTATGTTATATAGTTATACATACGAGAATAAATCAGATTTCTGTAGTTTTTAGTTTTCGCTTAAACTTTTGTTCACTAAAAAACAAATTAAAACTTAATTTCTTAATCTCATCTGGACTTTTAATTAAGACAAAATCTATTGTCCACTCCGAATCACTTTGTTCACTAAAACAAATATTAATATTTTAAGTTCATGGCAGATTTACAATTTTTATTTTTGACTGCTGGAGAAGTCTGAGAATTACCAAAGAAAGTCATTTTTATCAAAAGCAAGCTTAGCGTGAGTATCAAGAGTAAGCGTCTAATGAAGCTTTAAAGTTAGAAGATTTATAAAAACGTAACATTCAAGTTACACGAATCTAACAGAACAACCTTTATCAGCTTAGAAACAACTCAATAAACAAATATTAAGGAAAGATATTTGAACTTTATTCGATAATAATCTTATAACGTTAGTAATGGCTGACTTAAGTTCTTAAGATGAATAGAGAAGTTGCGCCAAACTCCTGATCTTCTAAGGACAGAATTTCAAGTCATCGGTAGTTGTTTGTTTTCTATAGAAATATAATTTTAAATGCTATGGCTTTAAACTAGACACATACACCTTTGTTACAGCTTTAATTCCATACTCAATAGAAATGGAACTAATCGCTAATCACTAATTAACTACAGTTACTCACATAAATATTCGGACACTCCTATGTTAACAATGTTAATTTGACGTTTTCAAGACGTTTTTTTTTAGATAAAAATTGCTTTTACAGCAAAATTTTGTAGACATTTTTTGTTGGAAATTTCATTGCCTTAAATTTTGTTTATATACATTTTTCTATTTTGTTGCACCGTTTCCGACTGACAGCGACTTAAACAAGACCCTGTAAAATCCAAAAAATATTATCATCTAAATCTCGGAAACGGTGCATCATAATAAAAAAATGAATATACAATTTTTTTTTGTAAATTTCATTCTCTACAGTTTTGTTCATATACATTTTTCTAATTGGTGGCACCGTTTCTGAGATATAGATGATAATATTTTTTGGATTTTACCGAGTCTTGTTTAAGTCGCTGTCAGTCGGAACCGGTGCAACAAAATAGAAAAATGTATATAAACAAAATTTAAGGCAATGAAATTTCCAATAAAAAATGTCTACAAAATTTTGCTGTAAAAGCAATTTTTTATAAAAAAACACGTCTTGAAAACGTCAAATTAACATTGTTAACATAGGAGTGTCCGAATATTTATGTGAGTAACTGTATCTGCATGTTGCTCTGACATGTACAAGAGTAAGTTTAAGAAATAGTTTATAATTATTAAACATAAAAATTAAACATCTCCAAGGGGATGAAGAGAATAATAACGGCCAAGAAAATACACAGAGCGAAACGGTTGACGAAAAATTCGTTAAAAATATAAATTAAAGAAATAGTGCAAGCAGATTAGGCAAGTGCGAATTGCCCCCTAATAAGACAGCCATTCTTAAATAAAAGAACCCAAGAGTTAACAAGGAGTTTTTCTGAAATCATAAAGTTGTGTTTGTGTGGATATCATCCAGGAAGTTTCGAGCGAGTTTTGACGAGAAGCCCAAACCGAGTACGAACAAACAACAATTAAGGTCGTACAAATATTTTAAAGTTTTATTAACCCGGACTCACCCAATTTATTTATTATTAGTTGTGTTTTTGTTTACTTGTTGTGTGTTATTCCTAGAATTAAGTACACGCACTACCACGAACATTACACGACACGTTAATTTTGTTAATTTGTTTAAGTTGCTTTCGTTGAATTTTTATTTTTGTTATTAAAAATTTGTGTTCCCTTAAACATCCTCTTTGATTTTGTCTAACGACGAGGAAGGACTAATTTAATAGGGGAGGACATAGCAATATAGATATTTTTGCCAGGGCTACCGATATCTTTGTTAAGGCTACCACAATAGAGAACAAAAATGAATATTATGTCATCGTATCTCCAGACAAAATTTGGTGTGCTGGTGATTGGAGGTATTGCGGCAGAGAGTGACGATAATTTTTTGGAACGAAATTGTTAGCGTTGCTTTACCGGGAACTCACAAACAAAAATCATTCAATAATACAATATTTACAACTACAAAATGTTGTAACAAGAATGATTCTAGTCAATAAGTCCTTCTTAAATATAAATTTTAAATATATATAACTTTTAGTATCTAGTATTTTTCATTTCATGTCAAAAATAATTAAACAATCCCAATTAAATAAATTTTTGTTTTTAATTAATTTTCAATTTAAAATGGAAAACAAAACCCACTCACTGAAAATTTAAAAAAGTTTATTTGGAATTCTAACTCAAACTCAAAAATTTCAAATCCAAAATATTAAAATATTAAAATTATATATATCTTTTGGTGATAAACGGAAATTGTGTGGAAAAAGCTTTCGACCAAAGGGCCACTTTTTGAGTGACCACCAATATAGTACACACTAAACATATCCGGAGGAGATATGTTTCCATGAAATTTGGTGTACTGACGATATAATTTACTGTTGCTTTACCGGGATCTCACAAACAAAAACCATTCTAGTAAACAATATTTTTAAATACAAAATTTTATGACAAGAATGATTCTGGTCTACAAGCCCTTTAATTTTAAATTATAAATTTATGTTTTGTATTCCTTTTTCCCGCTGGATAGTTGTCATTAGGGCATCCAAGGCGAGGAAATTGAGATATTACGGTGAATACCGCGGTTGCGGTTGAGACAAACTTTGTGAGTTTTATTTAAGAGTATATTTTGTGTATAAAAAATTGGAAGATTGAATTGGTGTTAAAATTTAGTTTGGATATTAAAATTCGTAATATTAATTTTGAAAAATCATGGTAAAATTAAAATTAAAATAATACGACAAAAGCAAGTTACCTTGAACTTTTTCATTTATGTAATTTATATAAGTTAAATTTGGATTTGACTCATACAAAAATAAACGGAAATCAATATTTGAAAAATTGGCTCTACAAATTTATCATGACGTAAGTAACCTTAAGTAACCTTGACCCTGATTATATAAATTTATCAAGCGAAAGATTCCTGCACTCAAAATCTCGGATTTTTCGAAAATAAATTTTTGTAAATTACTGACTGTCGATTTACTGATTCTGAAAACATTTTCGAAAAAATTTAACAAACAGCCTAAACTTGGTCGCTACCTAGTGGCAGAACCTTTTACTTATAAAGTAACGTTCCGTTAGTCCGTATGACGATATTATAAAAAATACGAAATATTTTACTGTAAAGTTTAGTTGTTTGGAATATTCTTCTGCTGTCAATGTATGCATTCCTAGTTCGTAATGTAGGCTATTCACAGGGGTTGTTCTATATGCGCCTGTATTATACGGAAGGCATTGTATGGGAACAAGAAGTTTTATTCATATTACTAAGTTTTTCTCATTAACCTCATGTAAATAATGTGTAAATGAGGTTATTAGTTTAAATATTAAAAAGTTTAATAATAAATTTGAAGATATTCATTTGGTTTGGTTGTAGCATTACCGAGTTCAAAATCCCATCCTAATTCTAAATTTTGGATAAATTATTTTTCTTCTGATTGATACAATATTGAGCAATATTGTTACCATATGACATAACACACTAATATTTCCCAAGGTAAATATGAAACGTCATATCATATTGTCCCAGGGAAAATGTAAAATGTAATAATATTTCACCATAAAAATGTTTTATTTTTTAATTAAAGCAACAAAATAATTATTTTGTTAGCAAATATTTAACAGTTTTTGCATTTCTAACGCTATTTATCAGAACTAAAATAAAAATTGCAATTCTCAAAATTTCCGCTAAAGCGATTGCAACCAGATACAAATGATGAAGAATCTTGTTCGCAATTCGTCGATGAGACTGCCATTTCCTCAAGAGCATTCCGTTCAGTTGTAGTCTTGAACGATTTTCCAAAAACCGTCACCAAAGATTGCGATGACTGTGCTACACGCGATGCCATCATCGACACACCAGGAACCGTAACAGATGCTGCAGATGGCTCTCTTTCCGCACCAGCTATCATCTTCGCTACCTTATTTTTCTGTATCATACTGTCAGCTAAATAGCCTTCCGCAACAGACGAACTTTTCCAACCCCCGTGTCTCTTTAGTGTAGTCATTGAGGCTCCCGCATCGGCCACCAAAGTCGCGGATGTTCGTCTTCCACAATGGCCTGTATACGCTTTCGGATTATCCAAACCCAACCATTCAGCAACCTTACTTGGAATCTTTCCGAAAGTGTTTTTGCCGACAGGCTGAAGAGTACATTTATTATTTCGATAAGCCACGAAGAATCTAAGAACGCCTTGCGGACGCAACGCCGAATATTCTCTCACCAAACGAGCAGCACCCAGATCTTCTTCATCAATAATTGTAAATTTCCTATTTACATCATTCTTCGTCTTTAAAACTTTAATCAGGATCACCGACCCACGATCTTCGATATCGGAAGAGAGCATATTTACCAATTCGTTCGTTCTGCATGCGCCAAAAATTTCCATAATTAAAACGACCTTCAAAATTACGGATGTAACAATCTATTCAACAGAGAAAATCACAATAAAAATTTTCCTTATACATCAAAAAAATGTCTTGCTTCTCGCAAGAATTTTTTGAGTTGCTCTCGGGACAAAACCTCTGATTTCTTAGGAACGTATCCTTTATTTTTATTCTTCACAAATGCTTCCACTTCATCGAAAATTTTAACATCAGTTTTTTGCTTTAAATGTAGCATTGACCGTAGCATTGATAATTTTGGCCACAACGTGTTTGGTGAATATTTCTGCGACTATATGGATAGAATGAATTAGTCATACCAAAACAAATATTCAGCAAGCCAAAACAATACTACAATTTAAAAAATTAATTCAGGAACATGTAAATACTAAAAAATAACTAAAAATTTTTGTAAATAATATTTTAATATTTTAATGTAGATTTTAATCCTTATACCAGCTCTGCTGATTAGGATGTATTCTTGTTATAAATAAATAAATACATACGTCAAAAATAACAAGAATCAGAGCAACATACCAAATCTTCAAAATACGCTAACAAAATATTTTCGTCGACACCATTCACCAATTTTTTTCTTTTCCACTCTTGAAAATCTTCATACGCTTTAGTGTAAACAGCTTTAGATTTTTCCGGAACCAAACATTCACGGGCTTTCGCCGCTTGAATTAGCACGTAATCTGACATTTCATCAATTTTATTTATGACAAGACCAGGAAATCAAAGTAGCCAACCATGATTTTTACAAACACGACCCTTATCAACGTTAGTAATCCAATAAATTCAAAAATTTACAATTTAATAATTTTTCATTTTCAGAACATGATTGTTTCAATCAGAAGAAAACTATTGATTACAACACGGAAAAAATGAATATATTTCCCTTGGTTGTCTATACATCCCTCGGGCTTTGCCCTCGGGGTGTAAATAGCCAACATCGGGAAATATACTATTCATATTCCCCTAGTTGTAATAATAGCTATATTTATTAGCGCTAGTATTTGCCAACAGTTTCTATTTAAACAACCGCAGACCTATTTTTTGGGGGTAGATCATGATCGAAAGAAGTGAAACTCATTTAATTTAGCATCTAAAATTTTTCTAAAATTGATGATAGATAATCCGCAATTATTTAAAAAGGTCAAAAAATTGTCAAATAGTAGTCTATTGTCTTGCAGGTTGCCACTTCTTGCAGGTTGCCACCACAGCCGAATTTCTACATTCTAGGTGGGTCAACCCTTAAATTCCGACGGCCATCGATGTTAAACGAGTAGTTGTCACTTTTAAACCTATTTTGGTGCGTACCGACATAATAACAGGGTGTTTTTGGATAAAAGTGTGAAATATTATTTTTTTAAAATTGAAAAATTAAAATTGTGTTTTTTTTGTGTGTCCGTAAATTGAACTTTTTCGTCGACAATTTAAGGTAAATATTTTTGCTGTGTTGCTTTTACATTCAATTTTCATATTCCTTAAAAATTTCTAAACATATCATGAGTTGGCAGTTTTATTTTCACGTATAATCTAAAGTGGTGTAAAAGTGCAGTTTGCCACCTTTCACCTAAATTCATTTTAAATAAATAAGAACGTATTAAACTTTTGTCTCAATTTTTTTATTGACTATTTACAATACAATTTACAGAAAAAAAAATAAAAACAATTTTTTTCGAATTTTTTATAAAATTTTAAAAAATAATTTTTATCAATTTACATTAATGTTTTTTTCATGGCCACTAAGTGTAAATATTAATAAATAAATATAAATCATATGTTTTTACTTGGTTTTTTCTACATTTTTAACAGTTTTTCATGGGGTGGCAACCTGCAAGACAAAATTTCAAAGTGTCGATTTTAGATGTTTTTGAAAATTTGCTGTAAAGTTTTAGTTTTTGAAAATTTAAATGATTTATAGCTCAGGATAGTGCCTTTACACTTCCCCTTTCCTGTATATGTGATTATATCAACAATACGTTGATTGTATTACGAGTTATGATCAAAAAGGCTATGGGGTGGCAAGACATTACCCTATATAGAATTTAGTTCAGTTAACAGATAGTAACCTACACGTTTAACATTAGCTTAAAGGCTTATCATTGCGGGTATCTGTGACTACAACCCGACTAGAAATTATAACGAAAGACCTATTGGGGCCCCCATTGGGTTGCCCAATAGGGACCGCACATAGGGATGTCACGCAAAGCTCTATCCGGCCCTAATTGGGCAATCCCACTTGTGTCCCGATAGGGAAATTCCAAAAGGGTCCCGTTAAGGCATCCCAACTATGGCCCAATAGGGAAATCCCAAAAAGGTCCCGTTAAGGCATCCCAATTCTGGCCTCAATAGGGATATCCCAAAAAGGTCCCGTTAAGGCATCCCAACCCTGGCCTCAATAGGGAAATCCCAAAAAGGTCCCGTTAAGGCATCCCAACTCTGGCCTCAATAGGGAAATCCTAAAAAGAGACTCCCAACCCGCGCCCAGATACAAAAATCTCGAAGACAAGAAGACTATTTTATTTATAACATAATAACAATAAAAAAATTGATGGTAATTAACTTTCTTTTGTATTTATTACGTAACAAAAACATTATCATAATTAATTATTGAAATAAAATATTATTACAAATAAAAGCAAATAAAAAATATTGATGAAGTTTAAGAGTGGGGTAAGATTTATGCGGTGAAAAAAAAGCATATTTTTAAGAATATTTTTAGACGATACAGATAATGCTGGTTTACTTAATTAATTTTCATATAATAACAAAATCTTAACTATCATTTATTTTCATTACAAAATATGTATTGATAAACAAGTTGTTGGCAGCAAGTCTTCGCTGGCGCCTCGAAAAAAGGGTATTTTGCAATTTACGCTATAACTCGTCACTGGATCATCTGAAACAAAAAAATCAAAATGCGTTTATTAAGTGAGAAGTTTCTCGAGGTAACGCTGCGCTGTGGAGTTATTTTTTTAACATTTTTTATATTTTTGATAGCACTTGGAAGTTAAAAACGCGATTTTCGTTAAAAATCGGCCAATTTTTCTATTTTAAAATAAGAAATATTAATCTTTGGAACGGCGTTTGGAATGGAGCGTGGCACGTCGTTACCTTTACACACACAAGCTGGCCCGCGTTCCAGCACGCGGGCTAGAATTGTGTGTAAAGGCACATAAAAGAGCACGAAATTCGCAAAAAAAAATTTCAATTAAGTATTGCTGTAAAAAATTTATATTTTAATTAATTAAATGTAGGTACTTACATATTCATAGCCATTTTTTATCCCTTCGGAAGCACACGTGAAAAACAAAGTAAAACACTCACAAATAACTAGTCACAATATCACACAATCGTTTGATCGACTACGGAAGACTGCAGTTACTTACTGTTACTATATCCAAAGATATAAGCAGATAAACGACTTGGTGTGCAAAAAATATAATCTAAAACATAAGTGCAAATTTGCTAGTTTTACACCTTCGCCAGTTTTGCGTACTGTTGCACTTGGGTGCAATTTGATATCTATTGAGATTATAAAATTGCAATTCATATTGTTTTTGCCGTTCTTTGCACTACATGTGTAATAAAAGCATCACGTACATTTTTTTTATTATTTATAGTGATAACGTACCATTTTTTTGTCGACATTATTTAAAGGAAACGTTACTGTAGAACAAAACCGAATGGGGAAAACCCGACTATTATTTCTTATTTTCACGTTGGGATTTCCCACTTAGGTCCCACTCAAAACCGAATGGGGAAAACCCGACTATTATTTCTTATTTTCACGTTGGGCTTTCCCACTTAGGCCCCACTCAAAACCGAATGGGGAAAACCCGACTATTATTTCTTATTTTCACGTTGGGATTTCCCACTTAGGTCCCACACAAAACCCAATGGGGAAAACTTGACCATATAAATTATTTGTTTTGATTAGGATTTCCCGATTGGGTTCTAATTGGGCCCTTATAGGGATTTCCTTATTGGGCAGGCCTCCTTGGGGCCCAATAAGGTCCAGATGTAGACTCTGGGCGATCCCAAAATAATTTCTAGTCGGGATCCTCTAGAAGTCACTAAAACTTTCGTAGGACTATTTACATGCTTCGGAGGACACGTAAATGTTACTACACACACATGTTACTTCCTGAAGTAACATACAGTTATGGTCTCCAATTTGTATAATTTCGTTTTTGATACAAAATAGTAACTATTTTTTGTAGCTTATTAAATATTCATAATGCAGTGACGGCAAACTTGGGTATGATTACATAAATAATAATTACTATTGACATCGCAAATATGTTTAATTGATTCTCGAGCATCGTGCACGATAAATACAATAAATGATTAATGTTAATATGTATAAAATTGGTAATAGTGCTTTTGCAAATACATGAGTCAAACAAAAAATGTAATAGAAAAAGTAATTATTATTTAATTCAATGCATGTCATTGGTTATTTAAATAATTCAGTCGTTTGAGTAGTAAATATATGCTGAACTAAACCATTAATAATCGAAGTACATCTACTACACATATGTCAAAACGCATTTTTAGGTTCCAACAAATAACTTAAAAAAGTTTTCAATTTGAAGTAAGACACATTTTAAACATTTTTTATTTTCTTTCAGGTAAGGTTGAGCAAGCTCGGACTTGTGTTAAAAACAAATAAAATTTTATACAGCATGTAAAAGTGGAACTAAAACTTAAATTAATATATTTAATAATTAACCCTTTTGTTTTTGACCACATATTGACGTGGAAAAACCACGCCAGCATAAAATTTTTTTAGACTTCAATACCAACTTATTTCCATCGCCAGATGAAGAAGATTCAAGTCTTTCTGACCTTAACTGCTTTACATACCACTCTGCTCTACGCTTCCATTAATATTTAATGTTTAAAAAAATTGAAATGTAATTAGAATAATTAGAAATTTTAAGCATTTTGAGAAACTGTCAGATTTACCAAAGAGAAGTTGTTTATTCAGGTTGAGGTTTTATTGCCGTATAAGTTATATAGGTTGATATATGCACTATTATGGAAAGAATGCCATAAATTCTTAACCAAATATTTTTTATTCCTATAATACTGTTAGTTACCTATTTTAATTAATAAATACAACGATTATTAAAGCGATAATTTAGGAATTTAATCTAACGACTACCAAGATACTACGCTAAATGCTAAACATCCTGTTTGCTTGGTAAACATACTACATTTCTTAGATAAACATGCGGCATTTTAAAACTTAATTTTCTCACTTGAAGATTTTAAATCTTAATTAAAGATGATGCAACTACCGCTTTTTAAGATTTTAATTTATTTTGTAATTAATACACGAGAGAAATGGTATAAAATGAATTATTAGCTTATTTATAGTTTACCAATACATTGAAAATATTCAGTTAGTTACTATTATTTGGTAATGGTACTATGGTATTTTTATAATCGAATTTAAAGTAAAAATATTGTCAAAAAACCTTTTGAATTGATTAAAAATATTATTAATTACCTCAGATGATTAGATCTGTTTGAAAATCATAATATCTAGATCCAAGTTTTTAAAATAATAGAAAGATGTTGTAAATTCATTTACAAAGTATAATCATTTGTACACATACAACTGAAAAAATTAAAATCACTAATTATTTTCGTTTGATTTGTATTTTTCCAAAAAGAAATATTTAATCACAAATCTTGGTCACAAAATGTATTTGCTATTTGCTTAGTAAAAATTTCTATATGCGAATTTTTCGGTTATGAAAATTTCATTAGCCTCAAACTAAAAAGGGGAATTAATTGATTTGAGCCAAAAGGGTGAGCATAAACTCCTATTGCTTCGTTGAGTACGGCTACTAGCTTGGATGTAAAATAAACCAGAAGATTGCTTGAGGCTTAATGTAGGAAATACTTTAAAAACATTTATGTAGTAAATTAACAACTGAACATAAAATAAAATTTTCTACTACAAATTTTAAAAAATCAGATTGAAATTCTTAAAAAAATTATTTTTACTTATTATTTTCTTCACAATTAGTTTATATATTACAATAATAAATTATTTTATAATACAAAAAAAAAAGAGAAACATAAGCAAGAATCGAATAAAACAAATGAACTACTTAAACATATTAGCCAATTAAATAATATATATATCTACTTAAAATAGTACCACCGGGATATACTATAAATATATATATTAGATACATTTTTATATTTTATTTTAACAATAGATATTATTAATATCTATTCTATATCTATAAGATATAACTAATATTATTCTATTAGTTTATTTATTTATTTAGTATTTATTTGAATATGTGTGTGTGTAGACACTAACTATTAATATATATTATATATAATAGTACATCATCAGTAAATTCTACTTATTATAATAGTACTGGCAACAAAATAATAATATACCACATTCACATAATACAAACAAGTAATACCCAAAATACATACATATGTAGGTAGGTACAAGAAAATATGTAGTATAGTAAAATGTGACTAATCACCTAATTAGCGTTAGACATTTATATGGAAGTAGATGCAAATCGCTCCATATAACTAAATAATATCATTATTTCAATATTTACAGGGTGGCTCAATCAAGACGACCTAAAAACTTAGAAACGGATACATATCTAATATTTGTTATACGTTTTTAACAGCTGAGGGCATAATTTTTCTAATACTTCTGTTTGTTTTTTTAATTTACCTACTATGTAAAAGTTGTGACCCCCACCACTTTTACCTTTAAAAATTTTAAATATCAACGTACCCTGTATGGCATATCAAATAAAAGCACTTAGAAATGCTATTTAGTAGTATTAAAAAATATATTTTGAATGAATCGTAAAGGAAACGGGAGAATGTATAATGCAATTCGTCTCCGCGTTGTTAAGGAGTAGGTCATCTTGATTGGATTAACTTATAATATATTTTAACAACGTGTAACTTAAAAATGCAGCATTAAAGTTATTTTATCTCGAATAATAATAATTTTTATAAAAAGTTAAAAAAATGTAAATCCATTAACTTTTGTAGAAGTTATTTACCATTTAGTGATTAAAGGTGAAAAAACTTTAAAAATTAAATAAAGTGCGTAAGAATCCGTTTGCGTAAAATATATATTATATTTCGCTATTCTATTTCTATATGAAACACCTTGAAACATCAATTTTAAGATATCTACATAATAAAATCAGAATTGGGTGTATTTTACCAAATCCAAATGTAAACATCTAGAAAAATTCACCTTCACTAAATTGAACATCATATTCTATTATTAAATTGCGAGGAAATAATAAATGTATTTTAAAATGATCTTTCAAGTTGCAATACTCATCATCATCACTACATTTTTTAAGATGTTTCATCAGTTTAGAACTAGGGCAGCAATATATTCGTAACTACTTGTGAAAGTTTGCACTAAACACTACATCCAATTACATTTTATTGAAGTGATGCTTTGATGAAATTACGTATTGAAATAGAACTTTGCCCTTTTTTTTAATATGAT
Source organism: Cantharis rufa (assembly GCA_947369205.1). NCBI lineage: Eukaryota > Metazoa > Arthropoda > Insecta > Coleoptera > Cantharidae > Cantharis > Cantharis rufa. The sequence continues at coordinate 4,757,003 of OX376309.1, read as the reverse complement.
AATTTGGTTAGCTGGTAATGCTGGTATAGTGTCAGTGCCGATCCTTTTATTGTAAGTAAATCGCATTATGGAATAAAATTTCCACATCTTCTTTAATTAAGGATAAGTTTTGTTTTACTACCACCAAGGTCGACAAGTTACTTGTAATGGCTTCTCGTGCTTTTATTCGTGTTATAAAGTTTTTGTTTGTTCATTTGAAGTAAAACGGGCATTTAACCTAAAATGCAGCAGCTGGTGTTTGCTTTGCAGACGTTCAAGAAATTAAAAAATTTGTTAGATATTACAAATACACATGTATACAGTAAAAGAAGTAAATTAAAACCCTATGTTAGTGTGCTAATTGTAATATTCGGTATTACGAATCAATACTTTATTTTATTAACTTTCATGTTTCTATAAATATAGAACATCATAAATATTATATTAATATATTATTGAAAATGTTTTCGAATTTTTTTATTTCATTTTAAATATTATCTAACGCACTACAATAAAAAATATAAAAAATAAAAAACACTATAATAAAAAAAAAAGCCAAAGATCAACAATCACAAAAATCACGTCTAACATCTGGTAAACTCCGAGGGGGCCTCTTGTCAAAATTAAAAGTAGTACAGAACTGCTTACAGATTCTAAACTTAGCAAATGTTAGATATGAAGCATATCTAATACAATTACGTCTACAGAGAACGCTGCTCATAGAGTAAACAAAATGAAATAATGTTACCAATCCTCATAAAACGAAGTCAAATGAAAAATAGATATCAAAAGATTACAATATTAGTTTAGTTAATTTAAGTTTATTTATTTCATGTGTCTGTTTATTAATTTGGTGTTTTCTATTTTGCTAAAAATACATAAAAATTATTTCCTAAAGATCATTAGAAAGAGGACAATTTAGTCAGCATTTGAAAAAAAAATTATTGCGCATTATCCATTAGTTTTCGAGAAAATTTTTATTTTTAAATGCCTTTTTTCTCGAAAACTAATTAATAATCCGCAATAATTTTTTTTAAATACTCAAAAAATTATCCTCTTACCAATGGTCATCAGGAAAAAATTAAATTTGTGTCCCCGTTTAACTGACAGTTCTCAAAGTTAAAATTTAACATAATTTAACATAATCCGCGAGGGTTGCCCTTCGCAAAAATGATTTTATTTGGTGGAATGACCCATATACTTAGCTTTCAGTTGTAGCTATAACTAAATTTAAATATAAATTATTAACTTGTGAGAATAATAATAATCGGAAAATTCTGTTTAATGTATCGTAATACAATCAACGTATTGTTGATATAATCACATATACAGGAAAGGGGAAGTGTAAAGGCACTATCCTGAGCTATAAATCATTTAAATTTTCAAAAACTAAAACTTTACAGCAAATTTTCAAAAACATCTAAAATCGACACTTTGAAATTTTGTCTTGCAGGTTGCCACCCCATGAAAAACTGTTAAAAATGTAGAAAAAACCAAGTAAAAACATATGATTTATATTTATTTATTAATATTTACACTTAGTGGCCATGAAAAAAACATTAATGTAAATTGATAAAAATTATTTTTTAAAATTTTATAAAAAATTCGAAAAAAATTGTTTTTATTTTTTTTTCTGTAAATTGTATTGTAAATAGTCAATAAAAAAATTGAGACAAAAGTTTAATACGTTCTTATTTATTTAAAATGAATTTAGGTGAAAGGTGGCAAACTGCACTTTTACACCACTTTAGATTATACGTGAAAATAAAACTGCCAACTCATGATATGTTTAGAAATTTTTAAGGAATATGAAAATTGAATGTAAAAGCAACACAGCAAAAATATTTACCTTAAATTGTCGACGAAAAAGTTCAATTTACGGACACACAAAAAAAACACAATTTTAATTTTTCAATTTTAAAAAAATAATATTTCACACTTTTATCCAAAAACACCCTGTTATTATGTCGGTACGCACCAAAATAGGTTTAAAAGTGACAACTACTCGTTTAACATCGATGGCCGTCGGAATTTAAGGGTTGACCCACCTAGAATGTAGAAATTCGGCTGTGGTGGCAACCTGCAAGAAGTGGCAACCTGCAAGACATGACCCTACTATTTGACAATTTTTTGACCTTTTTAAATAATTGCGGATTATCTATCATCAATTTTAGAAAAATTTTAGATGCTAAATTAAATGAGTTTCACTTCTTTCGATCATGATCTACCCCCAAAAAATAGGTCTGCGGTTGTTTAAATAGAAACTGTTGGCAAATACTAGCGCTAATAAATATAGCTATTATTACAACTAGGGGAATATGAATAGTATATTTCCCGATGTTGGCTATTTACACCCCGAGGGCAAAGCCCGAGGGATGTATAGACAACCAAGGGAAATATATTCATATTTTCCGTGTTGTAATCAATAGTTTTCTTCTGATTGAAACAATCATGTTCTGAAAATGAAAAATTATTGAATTGTAAATTTTTGAATTTATTGGATTATCATGTCATGTCATGTCATGTCGTGTCAAAAATCATGGTTGGCTACTTTAATTTCCTGGTCTTGTCATAAATAAAATTGATGAAATGTCAGATTACGTGCTAATTCAAGCGGCGAAAGCCCGTGAATGTTTGGTTCCGGAAAAATCTAAAGCTGTTTACACTAAAGCGTATGAAGATTTTCAAGAGTGGAAAAGAAAAAAATTGGTGAATGGTGTCGACGAAAATATTTTGTTAGCGTATTTTGAAGATTTGGTATGTTGCTCTGATTCTTGTTATTTTTGACGTATGTATTTATTTATTTATAACAAGAATACATCCTAATCAGCAGAGCTGGTATAAGGATTAAAATCTACATTAAAATATTAAAATATTATTTACAAAAATTTTTAGTTATTTTTTAGTATTTACATGTTCCTGAATTAATTTTTTAAATTGTAGTATTGTTTTGGCTTGTTGAATATTTGTTTTGGTATGACTAATTCATTCTATCCGTATAGTCGCAGAAATATTCACCAAACACGTTGTGGCCAAAATTATCAATGCTACGGTCAATGCTACATTTAAAGCAAAAAACTGATGTTAAAATTTTCGATGAAGTGGAAGCATTTGTGAAGAATAAAAATAAAGGATACGTTCCTAAGAAATCAGAGGTTTTGTCCCGAGAGCAACTAAAAAATTCTTGCGAGAAGCAAGACATTTTTTTGATGTATAAGGAAAATTTTTATTGTGATTTTCTCTGTTGAATAGATTGTTACATCCGTAATTTTGAAGGTCGTTTTAATTATGGAAATTTTTGGCGCATGCAGAACGAACGAATTGGTAAATATGCTCTCTTCCGATATCGAAGATCGTGGGTCGGTGATCCTGATTAAAGTTTTAAAGACGAAGAATGATGTAAATAGGAAATTTACAATTATTGATGAAGAAGATCTGGGTGCTGCTCGTTTGGTGAGAGAATATTCGGCGTTGCGTCCGCAAGGCGTTCTTAGATTCTTCGTGGCTTATCGAAATAATAAATGTACTCTTCAGCCTGTCGGCAAAAACACTTTCGGAAAGATTCCAAGTAAGGTTGCTGAATGGTTGGGTTTGGATAATCCGAAAGCGTATACAGGCCATTGTGGAAGACGAACATCCGCGACTTTGGTGGCCGATGCGGGAGCCTCAATGACTACACTAAAGAGACACGGGGGTTGGAAAAGTTCGTCTGTTGCGGAAGGCTATCTAGCTGACAGTATGATACAGAAAAATAAGGTAGCGAAGATGATAGCTGGTGCGGAAAGAGAGCCATCTGCAGCATCTGTTACGGTTCCTGGTGTGTCGATGATGGCATCGCGTGTAGCACAGTCATCGCAATCTTTGGTGACGGTTTTTGGAAAATCGTTCAAGACTACAACTGAACGGAATGCTTTTGAGGAAATGGCAGTCTCATCGACGAATTGCGAACAAGATTCTTCATCATTTGTATCTGGTTGCAATCGCTTTAGCGGAAATTTTGAGAATTGCAATTTTTATTTTAGTTCTGATAAATAGCGTTAGAAATGCAAAAACTGTTAAATATTTGCTAACAAAATAATTATTTTGTTGCTTTAATTAAAAAATAAAACATTTTTGTGGTGAAATATTATTACATTTTACATTTTCCCTGGGACAATATGATATGACGTTTCATATTTCCCTTGGGAAATATTAGTGTGTTATGACATATGGAAACGATATTGCTCAATATTGTATCAATCAGAAGAAAAATAATTTATCCAAAATTTAGAATTAGGATGGGATTTTGAACTCGGTAATGCTACAACCAAACCAAATGAATATATTTTATAGTCATCTTCAAATTTATTATTAAACTTTTTAATATTTAAACTAATAACCTCATTTACACATTATTTACATGAGGTTAATGAGAAAAACTTAGTAATATGAATAAAACTTCTTGTTCCCATACAATGCCTTCCGTATAATACAGGCGCATATAGAACAACCCCTGTGAATAGCCTACATTACGAACTAGGAATGCATATATTGACAGCAGAAGAATATTCCAAACAACTAAATTTTTCAGTAAAATATTTCGTATTTTTTGTAAGTTTGAGGCATATTCCAGTTTGTTTAGCTTGGTTTCTATAAGATTCAAATTTTGTATGATAAAGTTGGGTCCAGATTAAGGGAATTCAAGTAAATTATATTTCAGTATGTTAGTTAATTGTGGTTTAGTTTAGTTATGATATGTTTTGATAGTTGTGATAGTATGAACGCTACTCCATTTCTTCCCTGTTTTCTCTCAATTATTCCTCTTTATTTCCCCGTTGTCCTTTCATCTCACTTCTTGTATTGCTGCTATACCTACTTTGTACTTCTCAATATCATTAATTACCTCATTCATTCTTCCAGGTATCAGCATCGTTCTGACGTTCCAAGTTGCTATTCTTTTGGTTTTCTTCTTTTTATTTCTTTTTCCTAATTTTTGGTTAACTCGACTACAAATTTCGTTATCAATCTCAAGGTCCATGTTAATTGCAGGGGTCAGCGTAATTTAACAATGTTGTTGAATTTCTGCTAGTTTTTTGAATCTAATCGACTCACGCCTTCTTGCTGGGATTGCATGGTCTCCTGTATATCTTTCCATTAATATACCTTGTTGTTTATACTTAACTTTTGGTATCCTATTCTGGCCTTGTTACCTTTCTCATTTTCCTTCTTTGCTAGTTGTCTTATTTTACTTTGGATCTGCATCTCCTTTACCGTCATGTCGTTATCGATGTAAATCTTGCTTCCTCGCAGTTTATTCTTGTTTCTCATTACTTTCATTTTTTCTTCCCAGTTTTGGACCCTTGCCACCACTGCCTTTCTCCCCTCAACTTTTCCTATCTCAAATGTTTCTATTAGTTTCACGTCTACTCCCAATTTATCCATCAGCAACTTATGTACATTTTCCATCAGTTCACCTTCTTTGTTCGTTCCCATTCCTTTTATCACTATATTGTTCTTTCTTCTTGCCTTCTCCTGGTTTTCCATAGCATGCTCCATAGCTTCTATTCTTTGGATTAGTTCCCTTTTTTCGTTATCTGTTACCTGTTTGATCCTTATCTCTTCCTTAATTTCTCTCATTTCCTCTTTCATACGCAATATGTCTTCTTTCATCATCATCATCATCATCTTCACGTGTGAGACCGCGGTCCGTTACGTCACTCAAACTGATCTCGCCATCTCTTTCTAGGGCGACCTACGGATCTTCTTCCTCTGGGTATAATTGGTACAGTTTCTTTGGCAATCTGGAGCAATCCATTCTATCCAGATGTTTCCTCCATGCTGTTGTGTATTCCTTTATTCTTTCGTTTAAACTGTATATGTTTAGCTCGTTTGCTAAATCATGCCTATTTAATAATTAAGATAAACGAAGGACGGACACAAAGCCAAATCATAAGGCATTGTGGCTATACTTTATATATGTGTATACGTCATATAGTAGCCTAAAACGTAATTAAAGCCACATGGTTCGAATATTTCAGAAGCGGAGCAATTTTCCAAATTTTCCTTGTTTTTTCAACCTAAGTAATACTTTTTAAACAATATAAATTGATTGTGACAGTTATTCACATATTTTCCCGCATTTCATATCGTTTAATTTGTGATTTTGGATATAATTTTAAATTTATCTAATTTTAAATTTATCTTTTTTTTGACGTGCAGTAGAAAAAAAAATTTTTTGTTTGTATACAAAATACACATTTATTGTAATTTCTAAATATTTAATTGCTTTGTATTTACCTCATTTACACTTTTTTTACATTTACATTTTTTGAAATGGACGATGCTTAATAAATTAATTTAACAGTGGCTAAATTAAATAATTCAATAATTACTATATTTGTGAAATACTAGATTTTGTGTGAAATAAAAAAAATTGCAAAAATCACCATTAGCAGATTTTAAATTTCGATTATCAAAATTGTAGGATACTAAAATTTCATGCTAGTAATACCAGCATCTGCATTTAAAATAATATATAGATCATCGATACTTCACCAATAACTGTCATCAATTTGTTCATAATATTGCATTAAAATTTCAGAAAATAGTATATTGTCTGACGAGCGGGAAATAAATGTGACTCGGAAATATTTAAATCTTATTTCAAAAATTAAATTTTTTTGTTGTTAACAAATTAATTGTTCTTCAATTATTACTTTATAAAACTAAAATATTTTTAAATCCACCAAAAACTTGAGCGACATAAAGTAACATACCAAAATGTTAATTTACACTTGACACTTTTATGCGTATTACAAGTATAGTGAAAAACTTTGTAAACTTGTTTTGTATTTAGCTGTCCATATGTACAATACATATTCTTAAAAATGCAGTCGAAAAATTTTTTTTTTCTATATTTGATTTCTGTATGTTTAAATAAAATGTTGCAAACTATTGTGTTCGTTCAGTGCTGACATTTATCAAGTAAATAGTGAGTTCAAGTGCATCACCGGCTGGTCGCATATATTATCGACCCGCCCAGTGGGATACCCGTTCAATCTCACACAACATTATCACAATGCAGCGTTTCTCAACCTGTGGAGCGTCCCCCCCCTCCAGAGGGGCGCAATAATACTAAATGGGACGCGAGCAAAAGAAGAAGAAGAAAATTATTTAATTTACTGAACGAAAACCAAATTAAAAAATGTCATAAAAAAATATCGTCACTCTCTGCCGCAATACCTCCAATCACCAGCACACCAAATTTTGTCCAGAGATACGATGACATAATGTTCATTTTTGTTATCTATTGTGGTAGCCTTAACAAAGATATCGGTAGCCCTGGCAAAGATATCTATATGTATCACCCCCTACCCTAAATCTATCTATAAAAGTTTTTTTAACAAAATCTAAAATGAAAAAAATTTTTTATTTTTATTGGTACAACAAATTTTTTCGGTCATCTAGCGGATTTTTCGAAAATAAATTTTTGTAAATTACTGACTGTCGATTTACTGATTCTGAAAACATTTGCGAAAAAATTTAACAAACAGCCTAAACTTGGTCGCTACCTAGTGGCAGAACCTTTTACTTATAAAGTAACGTTCCGTCAGTCCGTACGACGATATTATAAAATATTTCCCACCGAACCACCTATTTTTGTATTCTAAAATTAATTGTTACAAGCCCTAAACTCAATTCTTATGCTGCACTCGGTATACAAATCAACATTAACCTAATTTTGACATATATGTCACAAAATTATGACGTTTATTAAAATTTTGAATATATTGTTTTATTTTTGCCAGCCATCTGACAAATTCTCACAAAAAATATATAAATTAAGATTTCAGTTAATATTTTCTATAATTTTTCTGACCTGCCCCGCCCTGTTACAATTGGCTCGGTTTGTTTTCTCACCAATACTTATACTTTCAAAGCTCCATCGACACACCAAATTTTAGCTGAATCGGTTAAACATTTCCGGAGATACGACGACATCTTCATTTTTTTTTATTTATTTTATTGTGGTGGCCCTGGTGAAGATTTCTCTGGCAAAACCTTATTTTCACCATTCCAGACCACGAGGCATACGTCCAATAAGTTTGATTGCAATCGACGCAGAAATGCCGGAGAAAATCGATCGACAAAAACTTTTTTCATGTTTTTGACAAAAAAGTTAATTTTATTTTTTTCATGTTGCATTACTGATTTCTATCGAAGGATTACATATGCTCTCATATCCATTAGGATCAATGTACCTACGTACCAAATTTGGGTAAGATCCCTTCAGCATTTCTTGAGTTATTCACTCTTAAAGTTTCAACTTTGACAACTTGTGATTTTTGACAGACGACAGATAGAAGATTAATTTTACCTATTCTGGATAAAGTCTTTTAAGGCCTTTAAAATAACATATCGCAAGACAAAATATTTTTAAAAAATCCCGTATTATTTTCTTGTGGTGGCACTCCTGATAGATCGCGACGAAAACCTTATTTTCACCTTTCCACCGTGAACCCTACCACCATACCAAATTTGGTCGTAATTGGTTGAATGGTTCGGAAGCAAATCGATCGACAAAATTTGACGACTGACAGACAGACAGACAGACCGACACAGAAAAATTTTTTTTACTTTTTGCAGATCTTTACGTTTCTGAACACGGTGATCTCGAAAATGCAAAAAAAAAAGTTGAAATTTTTTTTCGATTACCATACCTCCAATTTTTTTTTAAAATTGATTGGAGGTAAAAACATTCTGGCTAATAAAAAAATTAAATTCACCAAAATAAAACAATATTGTATGTTTGAAGTTGAGTCGCAAATACAACTCAAAGGTTGAGAAACGCTGTATAATGCATTTATATTATTTAATTACTCAAAAAGTACAAAACCTATTGTAATCAATTAACAAACCAGTAAGTTTCTTACTTTGTAAGAATGTACATCTGAGTAAAACTACTTTATTTAAATAAATGCTGAAAAGTGGAATCACATATTTAATAGTTATTAGTTTTATTCTCAATTGCTTTATAATTATATGTACCGTGGTTTGGATTTCACGTGAAACTGTAAGTCTTATTACGTTTAATTTTTATTTAATTTTATGTGGTGATTTTAATTCTTCTGTAAAATGTAATGTAGTCGTAAGGGTTGTCGTCGGCTGGTGTGACAAAAACGTTTGCAAATACTTACATTGTACTTCACATGTGAAATTTTATAAATTTTAGTTCTGAAAAGTGTTTGTGCACTTGCTGGTATTCTAAAATATTGATATGTCGCCTTTAACAGTTATTTTCTTTTTGGCATGAATTTATTATTGATCTTGAAGTACTTTAACTCAAATATGAAACAATTTAAAACTTAAAAGTAAGAAAATGAAAACGTCATCTAGCACAAAGCAGTTTTTAAGTTAACCCTTTAATACATATGACCAATATTTTATTTTTAAAATGTTATTTATCATCACATACACCGCAAAATTTGATTGAAGTTTCAGAAAACTATGTAGAATACGATTTAAATAAATAAGTTCTTATGAACTTCAATGTGATATGATTTCAATATTGATTTTATTAGAAAGGCTGAATATGGTATTAACTTTTAAAATTAAATATTTATCTTAAAATATTCTTTTCAGGAATTGACAGAACTCATGCATACACCAAAAAAGATGCCAAAGAACTTAGGGGAGACACTGGTTTATTGCGTCAGGTTCGCTTGCCTAAGTCAACACTTGGTTTTTGTACACATTTAGCACTTGAAACTGATGGTAAGTTTAAATTTGACTTGACGCGCTTGATTGGAATCAATTAGCGTGCATGTGATAATGTACATAAATTAAATACGGCAAAAATAGTTTTATCTTTACCTTTTCTCATAAATATGTTGTTCTCGAAAATAAATAATAGAGAACCGTTAAATTGTAAAAAATGTTAAAATTGTTTTTCCACTTTACTTTAACAAATGCTTTTGTAAAGAGATGTTTACCAGAAGATAATAAATTGCATAGTTACTTTTGTTTTGTCACGACTATTTTTACACTTTGAAATTACAATTTCTAAAACTGAGGTGTTTTCAATTCAATAGTTCACGAGCGTCGTATGGGGATGTATGTGCTTTCCTGACCAACTTTAATATATCTTCTAAACGATAGGCTGATATATTACATTTAACGGTGCGAATTCTATTGACGCGCTGAGCTTGTCTATTTCTATACCTCTCACTTTTATTTTCTGATTTTAGGTTCTGTATTCAGCGCAAAGAAACTTGAAGGAGATAAAAGAAATTCAGTTAAAAGGTTTGCCACTGTGTTTGGAAAGCGTGTAGCTCAATCGGCTTTACCTAGCAAATGCCATATGTGTGAATGTACCGCACCTAATACAGGAGTTTCTTATATGGAATGTTTTCCTTGCAGTTATCCAACGAGAGCAGCCATCAATTACGTAAGTTTATTTTTATTTCAATTATTTTTAATTTTTTTCTGTGCTTCTCATAAAACGTTTACCAAGGTATTGAAATGGTTTTTATTTTTTGAAAAAGTGTTTACGGAAATACCACTTATGACTATCAATCTTAATTAGAAGACATTTAAATCTAAGAATGCTTTTAAACCTAATACCACTTATTACGTACAGCATAACTGTACGTTCAACCCTGAAGATATTAAAATGTACATGTAATAAACAACTTCTAAAATAACTAAACTTACTTAATAACGCATACTTTAACAACTGATTGTTAGTGGTAATTGGTCGTAAAACATCAAGAAAATATTTTCATTTATAAATTAAAATACATTTTTAGAAAACTAAAATGTATGTCGTTACTTTTATTATTACCTCTCAAAATGCTACAATTAGCATGTTACAGTACTTCAACTATCGATTACTCAATTTAGACTAAACAACTTTTATAGCTTGTAACCATTTAGAGTATTAATTTATCATTCATATTACACGCTAAAACTTATTACACAAAAGACATAAATAAATAAATTACATTGCACTATTAACTGGAATAATTTTGACGAATTTAGGCATTCCATTTATTTCTACTTTTTTGACCTCTTTTGTAAATTATAAAAAATTTATATAAATTATAATAAGTAATTTAAGTAAAATTTTTCCATTTTCATAAATATCACAAAAAGAACATTATCACGAAAGTTAACCTTACAATATATTCTTCAATATTACAATTTATAACGACACGTCAAACTGCTAATCGAATTATTTGGTTTTGAATTTTATTTGAAATTTTTATTTGTTGAAAATTTTCTAAACTCATTTTAGATTTTTTATGATCTGGTTCTGAGCGCCTTTCCATGTGTTCTATCGTCCACATATTTCAAATTCAACCTAATTTAAAATTCAAAAATTAACAGGTCCAGTTGTGATGATTAGTAGTGATGATAATATTATTATTACTCATATTGCTTTTCCGGTAGCAGTGATATAGTGTACTTTAAGAAAATACAAACAAATATTTTTGTATTTCAAAATTTTGATATATTTTTCATTATTTAACCGATATTCAAAAGCTATAAATAAAATAGATGAACATGATTGGGAAAAGAACGAAAAATATCTCAAAAATAATATCTTGGTCAATTTGTTAACCAAATTATACAAACTTCATTATTTAGCAAGTCTTAGATATAATTTAGGTAATTTTCTATTTACAATATGTTTGGCTGAGTTTTATCAAAATTTTGATAATACGCATAACGACCATGATGCTGACGGGAATGTCTTGGGAATTTTAGTATATTGTTCAGTAATGTTTGTAGATTATTTAAGCCAATTTTATTCCGTCCTTCCCGAGGAAGGTTCCTTCTCGTAAACGGAAAACCCTAAAAAAGGCTCTGAACTAGAAGATGGAGATGGCGATAAAATTCTTTCTCTGAGAAGGCCAACAAAAAGCTTGTGCCACGGTTCACAACCTGCATAGAACGCAAAGGTGACTATGTGGAGAAGTAACTGACGTACATAATATACTGCGATGAAATTTTTATAGCAAATCTTAAATTTTAAAAATCGAAAATTAAATTTTATTTATTTTAATGCCCGATAACGACCATACGCTTCGTTCACACTTGCTTTAGAGTATATTTCAATTTTGGCTTTTAATTTTATTAATCCTATGCAATTTTCTTTCAATTTTATAATTCATACCAATTCCAAGCAACATTCAAACATTCAAAATTACTTACAAAAACTTTTTCTTCAAAACTCGTCCAATTTGTGACGAAAATAATCCAAATTATCAAATAAATCCACTTATATCAAATAAACTTGTTTATTAGTCAAAATAATGAAAAATCTCTGAGATGCTAATTAATGCGATTAAATGCGACCACTCCGGTCGACGCACTTGGCCAAAAGCCAATTAATCAAAATGTTTCGTACCAACTTTAAATTTGTTGGCGCGAACAATTAAATTTCAAAATATTTACAATCAGCATAATGAATTATTTACAAAATCAAAATCAATCAAATATTAAAAATTCAAAAATATGATTTTGAAACACGACATTTTTGCTCCTCTGTCCTTTTGGTAAAACATGGTTAAGAATCGATGCTTTAACTCAAAGGACACACAAGTTGTGTTTCAAAATGTAAAGAAAATTATTTCCACGTAATGGATTTCCACAGAATAATTCTTTTTGTGGGCGGATGTTTATTGTGGAACCCTGGTGTTGACGTAGCCGGTCTAACCTTAATTTTAATATCCTTAATTTGTCCTATTCATATCCTCGCCATATCATATCCTCGCCAACAAATTTAAAGTTGGTACGAAACTTTTTGATTAATTGGTTTTTGGCCAAGTGCGTCGACCGGAGTGGTCGCATTTAATCGCATTAATTAGCATCTCAAGTTGGAGATTTTTCAATATTTTGACTGTTTCGGGTTTAATTTCATCGAATTTTTTCATCATTTTTAATTTGTTTTTGTCTATTTTTCTATTTCCCAAATTATTTGTTTTATTTTATAACTACATCCTCATTTTGTTTATCTTTATCATCCTCTTCCAGTCTCAGTTCCATCTCGTGGAAATTTTCTATTATTTCCGAATCTACATCATATAAATTTTTCGTGTCTTGTTGTTGATCTTTTTTAATATTAATAATAATTTCTTCTTTTACATCTTTAATTCCTTTCAAATAGTTGTTATACAATTCATTTTTGTTAATTGTATTTTGCTTTAAATCTTCAATATCAGCGTCGTGCTGGTTAACTTTTTGTAAATTTTCTTCGGAAATTTTCCAATTTTGCTCCATTGCATTTATTTATTTATTTATTTTTTCTTAGTTTCTGTCCATGTTTTCTTGTAAATTTGTTGTTTCTTTTGCTGTCTTCTTTAATATTTGATATACATTCCAATATTTTATTAAATTGCCTCGTCATCTCCTCCATCATACGATTTTGTTCAGTGCCTACTATGGTACTGTTTGTACCGGGGATAAATTGTCGTTTCTCCATTTTAAATTTATCTCAGGGTTTATAGCGAGTTCCAACGTTAGTTTCGCCCCACGTTAAGGGATGCCAATAAATGAGATGACCCTAGCGCTAGCCTCTCCAAATTCAAAACTAATTCCAATTTTAATTTTTGACGATCTTAATTTATTTCTTCAAAATGCCAACTTTACTTTCTGTGATCTAATATATCGGTCCGCCAAAGGTTCAATACCTTTCGGTATCCTTTCGGTATTCAAAAAATTCTTCTTGTAATTTCCAAATTTATTTAAAATAAAACAAATTAAATAAAATTCACTCACTGTAAATTAAAAACTTTTATTCCCAAAATACTCAAAAATATTCTCAACAAAACAACTCAAAATTTACAAATACGACGCTGCTCCGTTAAAGCGACCACTCCGGTCAACGCGTCTGGCAAAAAGCAAATTACGCAAAGTACGAAAGCAAAAACTTTAATACCAACTTTAAATTTGTTGGCGCGAACATCAAAATTTATAATATTACAAATTATTTAGGTGTTTCAAAATCATATTTTTGAATTTTGAATTTTTAATATTTGATTGATTTTGATTTTGTAAATAATTTATTATGCTGATTGTAAATATTTTGAAATTTGATTGTTCGCGCCAACATATTTATAGTTGGTAGGAAAGTTTTTGATTAATTTGCGTTTGGCCAAGTGCGTCGACCGGAGTGGTTGCATTTACGGAAAATATCCGAAAGATTTTGTAATTTGCATCTCAAGTTGGAGATTTTTCAATATTTTGAATAATACACAAGTTTATTTGATATAAGTGGATTTATTTGATAATTTGGATTATTTTCGTCACAAATTGGATGAGTTTTAAAGTAAAAGTTTTTGATAAGTAATTTTGAATGTTTGGATATTGTTTGGAATTGGTTTGAATTATAAAATTGGAAGAAAATTGCATTGGATTAATAAAATTAAAACCCAAATTTCAAATAAACTTATTTACACTTACTATAATCCACTGCTGTTATTTAAAAAAATTGAAAATTTATTCAATTTAGAAACAAGAAAGAAATTTATTGAAAATTGTAAAATTTTGGTAAATTTTATATTTTTGGGACTAATATTGCTTACCCGAAACATATGGAAAGCATTTACAGATGTATATTGAAATCGACCACTACACACGCAAACTGAGTTTATTGTGTTGTATAGTGTAGGTGGATAAACTAAGTACACAAATAAAATTTTATTTTTATACCTAACTTTATTATTCTGTTAGCAATTTGTGAATAATTTTTAAATTTTTTATCATCATTTATTATATCACTACCAGAATTTTGATATCCAGCTAAAGTTCATTTCAAATACCAATAAAGTTGTTAAAAGCACAAAAGTTAAAAGCAATTTATTTTCATTACATTTTACTAATTTTTCTTCACATTTTATTACAATTGGTTTGGAAAATTGGAAAAAATGTTATTATTAAAAGATTTAACTTTTTTAATTCAAACGAGTTAGTTCTCCCTCAATTACGATTTTTTGGCCAATCCACTCCAACTCTTCTTTCCATTTAGCAATTGTTACCACTGAAAGATCGCTTGAAAATTGGATAATTTCCATTCCTGTCAGCAAGAAAAGCCATAACGCTACTTATTATAGCCTTGTAAGTATTCTGATAAGATTTCTAAGCCAAAATTATTTAAGATTTTTCTAAATTGAAACATATTTTACGTTCACAGTAAATAAAATGCACAATTTTCTTGTCCTTTATGTGTTCGTGTCAAGAGGATAATCAGTTTAAATTTTATGTTCCATAGATCATTATTTAGACTTTTAGACTTGACAAGATTTGATAAGATTGCACAAGATTTCAGAAACTTGATAAAGACTTCATGTAGCCTTTTTTCCCGTTCTACGGATTTCATTTAACGATTACCTTCTTGGTCCGTGTTAAATTATTCCATACTACCTATCGGAGAGTCTATTGGTTACCTCTATTTTCCATGTCAGTCTGTAAAGTTAAAGTTGCTTGAAATTGTCAACAGTTAATATAACTTATAATGGAGGATCAATAAAATATTTTTAGAACCTTCTCAAAAATACATGAGGTAACTACAAACCAAGTAATGGAAATATAATCATGTTTGAAAGCGAACTCAGTTTGGCTTATTTTTTATGAAATGATTTCTTTTATTGAATCGCTTATCTAAAGTAATTCTCGCACTAACACCAAACAAAATAATGAAAGACTTTCAAGTCTCTACTACCGATATATTTCAATTCTACAAAAAGAGTTACTCCATGACTCAATTTATGCAGTTTTATAGAAAAATGGGACTGTTTTGCCTAAGCAGTTTCTTTTCGCCAAGTCAAGTATACGGATGTCAAATTCGGATTTGTGGTCACTATGTGATTTGTGGTCACTATGGTCATTTGGCAAAAAAAGCCAGAAAGATAACCCCATTTCCTAAAAATTACATTTTCATTTATAATTTTTTATAATATGTACTTACATAATATAATTTTTCTGCCCACATAATAGTGGTAGATACTGATGAAAAATTTATATAAATATGGTCAAGTATTAAGAATTATTTTGAAAAAAGATATTTTTAGAATTTATTATATTAATTGTGTGATATCTCTGCGTGCAAGATTAATTTTATTAATTAAGGAGAGAAGGTATATTTTCTTGCCAAATTCTTAGCATACTGTGTCACATTGTGTCGATACTAAGATTTTTTATTTGGCAAGAAAATATCTTCCCCTTAATGAATACTTATATATTAAATTTAAATTACGTTTTTTTTTAAAATATATTCAAAACCTTCTCATAATAAAAGAAGTTATTTTGCAATAATTCTTTTCGCTAATGAAGTAAATTTTATATTGTTATTAAATTTTTAAAACATTTTTTTTATTGACTCTTTTAATATGAAATTTTAAAATTCAACAAGCTAAAGTACTGAGCCAGTTGGGTGAATTTCATATCTAAACAAGCGACTTTTTAGAAACTTTTATGAAACTAGTCTTGAAACCGTTCAAATCCAGTTTTATATAATAGTTTTTCCACAAACTTACAACTTATTCGCATATATATTTATTTGTCAGAATGCCAAAATCTATAAAATATTTATGAAATTTATAATAGACAATTATTTAATAGAAAATAGCAAAAGGTCTTACTGCCTTCATTTTTTCTCTAATCTGCTGTCGGCTACTCCAGATCAGATAGTAATCAGGTAATGTATTTATTTAGATATTTCGTAAAAATTTCCATTTACTTACTTCTTCAGCTGTAACTATTTTTTATATATTTTTCATCGTATTATATTATTTTATATTAGTTTTATAATATTTTATATTTGAACGAACGTTAATTGCTTCATTTTTAATATTTTGTTTATTTTAAAGTTTAGTGATAAAGATTTATATTTTAATTTAAAACATTAATATATCTGGAACGATTATGAATTAAAATTAACTAAAAAAAAATAGAAAAATAATGATATTATAAAATAAAACCGAGAACTCTATTTTCTATTACCTATAAAAACTAAAGTACAACAATGAGTCGATATTACCACTGGAAAACAGTATGCTGCTGCATACCTTTGTTCATCAACAAAGTATTAAAGATTCAGTTCCCTGAAACAAAACATGGGGAACAAAAGTAAAATAAGTAAAGTAAAAGGTCCAAAGTTAAATGAAGAATCTAAAAGAGTAAAAATAAAAGTAAAATAAAAAGTAACAATCAAATAAAAAAATAAAATAAAATTCGTTGATTTTATTCCGGTTAAGGATTTCGATGCCGGCAATCTTAATAATAGACAATATATGCTGTAAGTCTGTATGTTTTACCTAGGTCTCCTTTTAATCCACATTCTCTAGAAGTTACTCAAGTTTAAGTCCCTGAAATATTTTTTTCATTTTTCGCTTTTTTCGGTAGATAAAAATATAAGATTTAGTCTCAAAACTTTTCATTGTACTGTTTTAATACTTTAATACCCTAGTTGCGGAGCTCAAGTGGCGACGCCCTGTCGACCAAATTAAACTTAATTGAGGTGTTCGAGCCAACACGTCAGTCAACAATAGTTTTGTGAACAAGAGATATGGTGCTTTGTATCAGAGCTACACAACTAGAGTATATTTCTGATTCTATTTATTTTGAGACAGGAAAATTCTTTTTTTCTCATTTCTCAAGTATTACACTTGATAATTAACTTAATGTATCGTGTATCCAAAGAGAACATTTTTAAAATGCAAACACTAATAATTTAATAAGTTGAATAAGGAAAAGTACCTAATAAACCTTTAGAGAAAAACTTTAATTAAAATTTAATAACATAAGTTAACCTGTACAAAACGCATTTTTTTAAAAGTATTTGGTAGTAATTAGTAAACACCGTGTATTTAGAAAGTCATATAAGTTTATAGGTTGTCAATACTTGAACTTTTAATTAAACGTTCCATTAAACTTTTAATTAGCGTTTTCTTGTTAATTCATTGTTTTTATCTTTTAAACTTGTTACAATATAGTTGAAAACAATTACATTTATCATAAATAAGTTCAGGTTGATATTGTATATTATTATGTAGGTAAAGACCAATTGCAGCAAGAATATTGTGCACACCAGCATGCAGACGATTTTCATCACTTTAAATGTTAAATGTTGGAAGGAAACTAAACTATCCATATAAATATTTGACTAAGTTATTACTTAAAATTTGTTTTTATTTATTTCATTTCTTGTGGAATATACCAACTTTTTCTAAACTTATTCCGAATCTCTTTACGAGGTAAATTGCTTTTCAACTGCATCTCTTCCATCCTATAGTTGCATGTGCGTTTAACTTTTTTCACAATCTCTCTCTAAACCTTTCCATTTTCCTATTTCTTTCTCTAATTTTTTAAGGTCATTCATTACTTCGTCCATCCATCTCGATTTTGTTCTTTCTTTTCTTCTCTTTCCATCGGTTTCCATTCGGTTATTTTTTTGTTAAACTTCCTTTATCTCTTCTCATCGCATAACCCTTCCATTTTATTTGTTACGCTTTTATAAATTTTACGATATCTTCATTTCTCATGTTTTTAAATATTTTAGATTTTTATCTAGTCCCCCACCAGATATATTAGTACAAAAAATTGCCGTTTTGTTAAATTTTCAAACTTTTCAAATTTTCAAAAGAAAAGAGGAGTAAATCTTAGGGTTGAATTTTGGTGTGTGCGTTCATATAGTTACCATCTTTTTGTAAAACAAATTTAACATTGAGCTTTTTTCTCTTTATGCATAAACTTCCCTTCAAAAATGGCATTTGCTTAAAAAACCTGATAAGAATAAATTGAGGCTGCAATTTTACCTTTTAGGATTGTTTTTAAGTAAAAATGTGTAAAGAGCAATAATGTAGTCTGTTTCTTTTTAAATAATTTCATTTTTTTCTCACCTCGATAGGACAAATAAGAGCTGAAATATTTCAGTTTCCGTAAACGCTTAAAATTGAAAAAATGCCGTGCTTTGCCCCCACACAAAAACAAAAGACATTATAATTGATGTAATGATTATTTATATGTTAGAATGTTTCACAAAAAAAATCAATTTTTTTAGAATGGTCGAGCGACAAGATTGGACCACTTGATATGGAATGACCCATTAACTTTTTTATCGTCATTAATATTACCATCTTTTTCAATTTCTTGTTTTTCCGTTTTCTCTGATTCGCTATTTAGCAAATTTCTAAAATATTCTTTCCAATATTTCCCTCCTTGATATCATTGGTTGCTAATCTTCCATTTACATCTACATAAATGTATGATTTTAACATTGATTTTTATTTTCTGATGTTTAATTAACATAATATACAACGTCTTCATAAGGTATTTCCTTCATTTTTTTTCCTTATACTTCTTATTTCCCTATCATTTATCTTTTTTCTCGATTCAAGTTTTTATCTTCGATTCTTTTTGTCTGTTTCCTTTTGTTTCTTGCTTTTCTTTTATTCTCAGCCTTCTCGCATTCTTTATCTACCATGTTTTGTTCTTTTTCTTTGTGAGTGTTGGGAGTGGGCAAGTCTTCACAAGATACCACCCAGATGGTTTGGTTGGTAGTGTCGGATTTTTACCGACTAAAACCCCACTCCTTGGAGGTGTTGGAGGTGCCGGGAATCGCAAAGGAAGTAATCTTCCGCATCACTCCTGCCTCTCGTCCTGGATTCTGCCCTTTTGGGGACTTTACTCTTCTTGGTCGTTGTCTTGGAGTTTGGCTTTTGTGGATATGACTTCTACCAACATATCCTCAATCACCCGCCAATATTCTTCGTACTCAGCATCAGCTCCACGATGTTTAGCGGAGTAATATCTATCCACAATTGTGTTTAGGCGTCTGCTCTGTGTTCCGTCCATTTGATGCAGAAAACGATGGTGTGTTCTGCATCGTCCTCTTTTGTTTGCTCTTTTGAAGCGATGTAAGTAGCTTCTGAAGCACCCATGTCCGCTCAAGGCCTGGGAGGTTTCGTACCTCAGTTCTCCATGCTTCCTGTTTATCCACGGAGCGATGTTCGGAATCAGGCGATGAGTCTACCTACCCTTTTCAGACGCCGTCCATAAATTTTGCCATCTGTCCTGAAGTTCTACGCACCGGTTTCTAAAGAGGGTCTTGTTTGCTGATCTGTATTTTGCGTCTTTCATTTCCGTCTTGAGATGGATCGGCAGAAGAGACGCCATCACGAGCACCGCATCAGTGGAGACCGTCCTGAAAGCCCTGCATATTTTCAGGGTTCTCTCCAACAAACGCTTGTACGTCATCTTTTCCATCACCGACACCCATATCGGGGCGGCGGCGTACAGCATTATGGATTCAGCTACGGTGCACAGAAGTCTTCTTTTGGTCTCGTTTGGGCCACACATGTTTGGCATGATTTTCGCCAGTGCGTCAGTGGTCGTCACTTTTCCACCATTCTCATGATGTGGAGCTTGAACGATAGATTTTGGTCATGTCCACGCCAAACATCCTGGCCTTGTCGCTCGGTAATACGGTATGGCCGCCCAATGAAAAATGGATCGGCCTCATCCAACTCTTCCCCGAAAAAACAACCGCCTCCGTCTTCTCTGTCGTCCATCCACTCTTGGATTTCCGCCAGCATACCATTATGGTATTGCTCTAGTTTTTCCTGAGGCACTCCACTGTTCACCGTCAAAATGTGTTGCCAGAGCTTCTCCTCTACTACCAGCGTTCTTGCGTGAAAGTAGCTCGCCAATGTGTTGAGAAGATATGGTGCCACCTCTCCCTTTTCCATCTCTGCCATATCACCTCCCACCTCGCGGAGTTGAAGGCGTTCTTCACGTCGAGTGTAACCAGAACTACGTAGCGTTTTCTTCTCTTTGTATATTCTCTTGCTGTTTTTATCTTCCGGACCATGCTACCATGCATGCGACCATGCTTCTTATATTTGTTTCTGATGCCCACGGTTTCTTCTGCGTATGTCATCGATATATTATTCAATGTTATGTTATCTCGTTTCCTTTTCATATTTTCCTTTGTGCACACCAACGTAAATGCACTCTTCATTACTCTAAACGGCATCACGTTAAATGTTGGAAGAAAAACTAAAACTGTCTATATATATATATTTGACGGAATTATTACATAAAATTGTTTGATCTTATTAAATGTAATACCGAACATTACCCTGTAAAAAATCAAATGTTATGGGTAAATTAAAAAGTAAAGATTTTAAAAGCTAGGTTTGTAATTTATATTGAAAATAAGGAATTGTAAAACATGAAACGAGAAAAACGTGAAAGCTTATTCGTAATTAATTTTCTGATAAAAGTTAACATTATTTTAAAACAAAATCGATATTTTTTAATCTGAATGTTTAGTAATCAATCATTTTAGCGCAATGAGAAAATAAGGAAGTGACTTTAAATTATGCGAGTGTGTTTGAAATAATTTTATAAATCGTTTGTCAAATGGCGCACATGAATTTTTATTTTTCACCTTTATACGTTTTGAATCCTGATAAGTATTAAGGAAGGCAGGATTACAAGTATTTTATTTACTAAACACGCAACCGTTAAATTGCAAATTCCATACTCATTAAAACATTAATGCAAATAGGATTGCAGAAAGGAAGTAAAGAAACAAAATTTGCTTGACAAGCTACATAATTTTAGTTACCGTGTATGCATATAAACGTGAGTTTTGTTTGGTAAGTTCACGGTATTTAAGTTATACAAATAGAATATTATGCAAGTTCCCGTTTAGGTTTGAGTAACGAGACATTTCCAACAATATAATAATTGTCCAGGCATTTGTTTCGGACATCAGAAAAAGTTGATAATAACCAAACATATTTAATAATGACAGAAGCAGACAATTAAAAAAATTTTTATAGTCGAATAAATTATTAAAAACAGTTGGTGATGAAAAGTATAAATTGTTATTTAAGTTGACATAACCATATCTAATAAATTTGAAATTGAAGAGTTTATATAAGAAAAGCATCAAGTCAACAAACAAAAATCGTTTTCTGCTCAGCATTCAGGACGATATCGTAGTGACTACTTCGGTTTAAGTTTTCGTTCGTGTGAGTTGTTGTAGACCAACTCAATTTTATTTTTGTTTTTATTACATAACAAACAAATTGAATTGGAATTGCAATAAACATTATTTTATAAAATAATAAAATAACTTTCGGTGGGTAGGTGCTCAATAATATTCTTGTTAGAATTTTTTATTTTATTCATTTCTAAATAAAAAATTTTACGTGAGCAAAACAAAATTTATTGTTAGCAAACATTTTAATAATTGAGTGGTTCTCTGTTTTAATCTAGGATATTGTATGAAGTTTTACTTTTTCTTATTATATCTTTATATTTCTGTTGTCCTTCACTTGCACGCGTTGCGTTTTGTAATCATTCACTCAACAAAATGGTACTTTTCACTGTGGATTGCCAGTTACTTGCCCGTTGCTGTTTCTTATGTTCCACGCCCAGTCTCAATTCAACTGAAAATTTATTCCCTCGCAAAATTTATATGACTTTCTGTTGTCAAGATATTCTACTGTGTATTCATTTCATATTGTTTCATATCTACCTTTCATTGCCAAAAGCTTTATTATTTTATTGCTTTTAGCGCATCAAATAAATGCAGATTTATTAAATTTTATTTTAACTTGTACCTACTTCAACAAAGTACTTGCTAGATGTAAATTTAATTTTGCAAATGAGAATTCTTCTATTCTATACTTCATTGGATGTTTTTACCTTCATTAATTTTAATTTGTCATTTAGTGACTCTTTACTACAGTAGTCGTTAATCCAAGCCTTGCTTTCAAAAATATAACGTAGGCATAGTATATCGCAAATTGGTATATACACATTCTCGCAAAAGCAGATTTAAAACATTTTTTTAAATTTTTTAATGTTAATTTCCATTTTTTCACAAATTTTTTAAACGATTTCTAATTTTAATTACTCATTATATTTCTATTATTTGATTTTAAATTCTGTTCTTTTAATTAAACTATCAAAATTTTCAAAAATGTAAAAAAGTAGATTTTTGCTTGTAAGAACTATCAAAAGATAGATACTCCTTCTACAAAATACTTATTCAAAAAAGTAGAATCATTGACCTAGAACGGCCTATAGGTCGTCATCTATAGATAACTCAGGGCCGGATCAAGCTGTTTCAGCGCCGGGTGCAGATTAGGTAAATGGCGCCTTTAATACTAATAATATCATATAGATTATAGAACATTATAATCAAAGAAAAATGCAGTACCTTGGAATCACAATGCACATTTATGCACAATTAAAAAACAATTAATTTTGGCGCCTTCTGAACTTTCGCGCTGGGTGCGGCGGCTCCATTGCACCCATGGTTTATCCGGCCCTGACCGTACTACTGATCAGTTTACGCCCCACGAAATTACGAAATTTATTTCTTCATTTTAAGGAAAATTTTAATAAAATAATACTAATAAGGATAAAAGTAGTCAAGCTATAAGTTTTTCAAAAACATTACGCTTACGCTTCAGTACAACAGAGTACTTGGAATAAAAATTGGCTTCAAAATAAGGTATAAATTAAAAAAGATGCAATACACCTTGTTTATCACATTTTGAAGACTTCGCAGTATGCAATAATTTTAGAAAAATATTGTTAATTATTAGGGATATACGCCACAAGACGATTAGGACGCTACAATATCCTATATCAATATCACATAGCATTATATTCGATTTTAACATTAAAGTTCTCGAAGTTCTCTCTCAACTTTTGAAACTGAACAACAATGTACAATACAGCAATATGTAGTATGTAATAGTTTTTAAATTAATAAATAAATTTTTTTTGAAAGTGAACAGTAAATTGCAGTACACTAATAGTATGTACTATAATTAAGTTTAAGAAAATCACAAACAGCCTAAGAAATTATTTGTCAAATAATCAGATCTACAATATACCAAACGGTTAAATGCAGCTGTACCTACTTGCTTCAAACACAACTGTAATTATTATTATACAATATCTAAACTAAATTTACCTGTTGGTTTTTGCTTGAAATTCATGTATGTGAATTCAGTACCTCCGACCCTATATTATCCTTACACAATTCATAATATATTATAACAACATAATACTCTTGGTCTTGTTTGTAAATATTTGCTTGAATACCGTATATCATCACAATTCTCACACATGTTTAACCTTAAAGTGCATACGTCAATTAAAATCACAACACTGAATACGTCGGGTCTAACAGACCCGTAGTTCTAATCCATAAATGCATAGATATTTAAGAAACATATTAATATGATAATTTTTTAATTCAATTCACTAAACATTATATAAGAAAAAAATTAAAAAAAAAAAAGTTGTCAACATGCAAATTTTGAAAATAATTAAATATTTGGAAATTATTGCAACTAATGCGAATTATTTTGCGAGTAACTTCATGTGTAAGTTATTACCAACTGAAAAAAATATTTTAAAAAGATTATAATTTGATTTGAAGCTAAATGCCACTTTAATATAAAATTGTAACGTCAGTAAATACGTCGCGTCGGCTCTACGAAGCCCGAAGTCCTTCTGTTAAAAGACCATTCAATTTTTTTAAGTTTGATAACACTTGGTGTCTTCTTATATTTTAGGCAACTGCTAATAATATTTTGAAATTTATTTAAAAGGTTCTTTTTATATTCATTAAAATGTTCACGAGGACCTGTTAGACCCGACGTATGCTCTGTAGGGTTAATAATATTATGATTTTACTATGCGATTGCTTGTATTTGTTATTCACAACGAGACTAACTTGATATTGTAAAGCGTCATCTGGTCAGATCCTGTTAGTTTGATTTGTCAACGTCGAGGCATTTAATACTATATACAGTGGCTAACAAAAGTTTTCGCATGTTGCACTTGGCTAAAGGCAAGATGACGTACTAAGGAATTTATTCGCTTCGCCCGCTTCCCAGTCGGTCGGTGTAAGCTTTACGTCATATTGCTGGTCTATAGGCTATATTAGCAATGTAAATTGCACCTTTGTACCTTGTATCTATTTCTTTTTCGGTTCTTTTTCAATCAACAAGACTTTCACGACTCTGCGAGAAGTGCTTTTCTTTAAACATTTAAAAATCGCATTATTTTCTACTTTTCAATTTTGCAGTTCTTTTCAATCTCATCAATTTGGAATAGTGTAACGCAAAGATATATTTATTTCTATCGCAATACATTTTCAAATCAAGCCAACTGGCATCTCAACAACGTGGAGCTCGATAGAGCACAGAAGCTACTTTAGCCCTGAGATTAATTTTTAATTATAAAATTATAAAATTAAAAATAGTAACCAAATTAATGTTTCAATACAAGGAAAAATAGAAACATGGAAAATACAAGAAATAGAACAGTAGGAAAACTAGGAAAATGAGGAAAAAGTAAAAAACAAAAAAAGGAAAATTCAAAAAATTGAGAAGCAGTATATTTTTCAAAATGAAAAGTTAAACAGGATTATGAAAGAAAATAATAAAAAAAATTACAAGAAATATTTGATCGAGGCAGAAGTACCAAGTTTTCTACGTTTGATGTGATTATTACGAAAAAGTTTCATAGGTCACTCTTGTGTTGTTATCGTTTCAGTATCTACCTTATTTGCATGCATTTGAAAATTTTCTTGGAACATCTATCATTTATCCGCTTGCAGTTGTAATTTTTCTGTTGTAAAAGCGATCGATTTTAATTTTCTTTGAACCATAGATAATATTTCCTTACAGCTTTAGCTTTGATTTGTCCCTTAAATCGGTAAGTTACCCGTATACTTTGCGTATTAATAGCCATTATTTTTTTATCTGAAATTAACTTTTTGAAATTATTTTTTATAAATAATTAATTGCATTTTGCTTTTTCAATTACATTCGTAGAATCCCTGATCCCGAAAAATAAATATTATTTATGCTGCATTCTCTTAAACTAATAATTTTGTTAGAAACCTCTTCAGCCTTAATGAACACTTCATTGCAAGCAGACAATTGATTTTTGGTATATAACTGACATAGTTTTCCATGTTTGGTGTCTAAGATGAGCAAGATCATCTTGATTTGATATAATTATTGCAAAAATATTGTTTAACGCATCAAAAGAAGTGGGGTGTCAATTAAAATTATAAAGTTGTGGTTAGTCAGAGCGAGGGAGTGAAACGCATAATTTACATAAATACGCAATATTCTTATTTCCGCCTCCCTAAATCGGATGACGTATTTTTTTATGTTTTTAATATCTCTCTAATATTATCTAAGTATTGGAAGTGAAAACTCTTCCAATGAACTATATATTATTATTAATTAAACTTATTCATTATAAAAAATTAATCAATTTAAAAAGTCATAATTTTATAAAATATAACAAGTTTTGTTTAATAAAAAAAAATTTTTGGAATAAAAACGTAATCAGGCAAATCCAATCGTTATTTTACAAACTTCCGATAAAACAAAACCACAAATACACTAAATAGGTGATATTCGTTTAACTAATCATAATATTTTTCTACCATCAAATTGCTAATCAAAACAAAATACCATTACTATAATTGCAGCGAAAACGGTTTAAATGAAAAAAAAAAAAAGTTTGCGCAAAATGTAGCGAGCGAGTCATCTGATTTTTAACCACGTTAGAATGTAACAAAATTTGATATTTAGAAGTACCTCAACATCGCTATTATGTACTTACTAGGGAATTTTTCTCTTGCGGTCAATTTTAAATTTATTTACATAAATTTTAAAACGACAAAATTGCAGTTGAAAAATCAAACAAAGGCACTCAGACCCTACAAAGAAACAATGCTGTAGTATTTCAGCGCCGAGTGCAGGCTGGTTATACAAATGGCGCCTTCTATACTAAAATATCACACAATTTATTGTAAACAAATATTAGTACTTTTTTTGAGAACAATATCGAAGGTAATCGACAGAGAAATAAATTAGTTTGCAATATAACAATATACTATTATTAATTGCCCTGATGCATTTTTCCAGCAATTAGCATTTTTCAAAATATATTTAAGTGCCCATAGAATCATGAATGGTAAATATAAAATATAAAATTGGTACATCATGGGACGACGAATTTCAAAATTATAAGAAAAAATATCGTCACTCTCTGCCGCAATACCTCCAATCACCAGCACACCAAATTTTGTACGGAGATACGATGACATAATATTCATTTTTGTTTTTTATTGTGGTAACCTTAACAAAGATATCGGTAGCCCTGGCAAAGATATCTATATGTATCACCCCCATACCCTAAATCTATCTATAAAAGTTTTTTTAACAAAATCCAAAATTAAAATAATTTTTTATTTTTTTTATTATTTTTAATTAAAATAATTTTTTATTTTTGTACGTCACTGAATTTTTTCCAAAAGTTTTATATACGTCACATAATACCGTAAGAAGTCACAAATAAAATTTCTCCAAGATTGGTACAACAAATTTTTTCGGTCATCTAGCGGATTTTTCGAAAATAAATTTTTGTAAATTACTGACTGTCGATTTACTGATTCTGAAAACATTTTCGAAAAAATTTCACAAACAACCTAAAGTTTGTCGCTACCTAGTGGCAGAACCTTTTACTTATAAAGTATAACGTTCCGTCAGTCCGTACGACGATATTATAAAATATTTCCCACCGAACCACCTAATTTTGACACATAGTCACAAAATTATGACGTTTATTAAAATTTTGAATATATTGTTTTATTTTTGCAAGCCATCTGACAAATTCTCACAAAAATTATATATAAATTAAGATTTCAGTTAATATTTTCTGTAATTTTTCTGACCTCGCCTGTTACAATTGGCTCGGTTTGTTTTCTCACCAATACTTATACTTTCAAAGCTCCATCGACACACCAAATTTTAGCTGAATCGGTTAAACATTTCCGGAGATACGACGACATTTTCATTTTTTTTTTTATTGTGGTGGCCCTGGTGAAGATTTCTCTGGCAAAACCTTATTTTCACCATACGTCCAATAAGTTTGATTGCAATCGACGCAGAAATGCCGAAGAAAATCGATCGACAAAAACTTTTTTCGTGTTTTTGCCTAAAAAGATAATTTTATTTTTTTCATGTTGCATTTGTGGTGGCACAGTCATGCATGCACACGCATGCAGGACAATGTCACTGCAACTACATTCCATGGCATTACTTGGCCATTGGAAATTAATTTGGAAATCCAGGAACTCAAGGATAATGTTTCCGGTTAATAACAAAAAAAGCAAATGCTAAGCGTTGTTAAGGTTTTTTTGTTATTAGCTGGAACAGCCAGTTTAACCGAGTCCGCCAAAGGGATATCACGTTCCCGAACACAAAAATAAGTCTTACATATTATTGTAACAATTTTAAAATCAAACATTATAATTATTGTTCATCTTCCTTTTTTTATTTATATTATTCAGACGAATAAAAAGTTTTTTTGTAATAAAAACTAAAATTATTGTTAACCATCCTAACACATTACTGATTTCTATGCTCTCATATCCATTAGGATCAATGTACATACGTACCAAATTTGGTTAAGATCCCTTCAGCACTTCTTGAGTTATTCACTCTTAAAGTTTCAACTTTGACAACTTGTGATTTTTGACAGACGACAGATAGAAGATTAATTTTACCTATTCTGGATAAAGCCTTTTAAGGCCTTTAAAATAACATATCGCAAGACAAAATATTTTTTAAAAATCCCGTATTATTTTCTTGTGGTGGCACTCCTGATTGATAGATCGCGACGAAAACCTTATTTTCGGTCTAGGACAAAATCCCGCGGCCACAATCCCGCGGCCAAAATCCCCCCGCTAAAATCCCGCCGGACCATAATCCCACAGTGCTAAAATCCCGCCGAACCACAATCCCGCCAAGCCAAAATCCCGCCGCACTAAAATCCCGCAGTTACAATTTTGCGGAAACAACGCATAGACGTTTACAAAGCGAATTAAACATGGACCATCCCAGCGTATGGAAATTTATAAATACGCTAAAAAAAATTCAACATGGTCGTGACATTTTTTATGATAAGTTGGTAGCTGGTTTTGATCCGCCAATAAAACTTAAACGGTATCAAGATGCAGACAAAAGAATTGTAAAATTTGTAACGGAATATACTACAACGCGTAATTTCGTGGAATATTTGAAAGCAATTTCTTATAATTACGAAATGGCGCCATAAAAAAATTTTAATAATAGTAAAAGTTTAAATTATATTTTTTTAATAATTAAGTAATTAAATTATTTTTAATTTTACTAATTTTTTTTATTGTCTATATAAATATAATGTTAATTTTGAGTTTTAACCATAATACACTTTAAGCTTGCGATAAAAATTTATATAATTTTAGTTGGTAAGTTTGGTTCGGCGGGGGGGGGGGAAGGAGTTGGCGGCTGGAATTGTAACCGCGGGATTTTAGTGCGGCGGGATTTTTGTTTGGTTGGATTTTGGTGCGACGGGATTGTGGTCCGGCGAGATTGTGGTCTGGCGGGATTTTGGTTCGGCGGGATTGTGGTCCGGCGGGATTTTGGTCTGGCGGGATTTTGGCGACGGGATTCTGACGGCGAGATTGTGGTCGCGGGATTTTGTCCCATCCCGAAAAAATCCAACGTTCCACTACAATACATACATGCTTATGTAGCAATTGAAGTCGTTTTTGACTGGACTTGAACGATTATTAATCGATATTGCTACGACTCGAGCTCTCAAAACATAAAATATTTCATGTTTAAGAAAATCTTCAATTTTTTTTCCGGCCTTACATTTTGGCGAACATGAGACTCTTATTGTCCTTATCTTCTTATAATCTTAGTTGACCTTCCATAATGAAAATATTGGGTAAATGGTTGAGTTTGCAGTCAAAAGAAACAAATAAAATTGTTCCACGTTTCGGGATCTTTATTGTCCCATTTTCAAGGCTATAAAAACAATAAAATTAGAATTAAAATTACAGATTAAAATGACAATACTTGTAGTTCTTTATTTTGTAGTCATTTTAATCTGTAATTTTAATTTCATTTTTATTGTTTTTATAGCCTTGAAAATGGGAGAATAAAGATCCTGAAACGTTAGACGTTAGACAAATCCACCTAATATTTTTTCCAATTTTTGTTTACAATTTTTAAACCAATTTTCAAATATCAATTCTAAACAAGGTCAAAAGGAACGCTGCAATATTTATCGTTTTAAACTTTGCATTCAAAAAATGTTTATATTTAATATTATGTTAATTTAATATATTTATTGTTGGAGCTAAATGTACTTTACGTATATACGGTTTTGTTTGTATAGCTTTAAAGCACGTGAAACTTATTATTTAAGAAGTTGTCGGGTAGCTAGGAGAATAGTGAAAGTCTATATTATTTATAATGTAAATAGCTAAAGGAAATAACACATAAACAGATAAAAGAAACAGAAATTCTGTAGCAGTTGTTTCACATCTTAATTTAAAAGAATTAAACCAGAAGTTTTCATTAACCACTTGTTTGAAATTTTAAACAATGCGGATCAGAAAATTTAAAAATGTAAATGATGAAGCACAGATGATCCAATAATGATTTTATTGATAAAATGTTTAAACTAATTTTGTTTAACTTTTCAGGGTTTTAACGAAGATGAAACTTTATCGGTTATGCAGCCAATCGACGAAGAAGAATTTGATTATTCCGATACAGAAAATTTAAATTGATACTTTTAAGTAGTGAAGAATGTAAATTTTTATAAAATATTTTTATAGATATTATGAGTAAAAATAAATGTTTAACTAAAATGCCTATAGTGATTTTTGGTAAATATTGAAAATTTCAATATAGTGGCGCAAATAATAAATGGGGTTTGTTCGATCACGTCAGCGATGTACGAGAATAATTTAGGTGATGTATTTTATAATAAATAATAAGTGTTGTCAGTTTTCAAAATTAAACAACGCTGCCTGTATGGCAATTGTGCTTGAGCCTAGATGTATCCCGATATTAACCTATAATATGTAATATGTTGCTTACAATACTATTTGTAACAAATTTTCTTTTGTCTGATATTTACCTACAAACACATATTTACAATGAAGCGGAATTCTATGTCGAGCGATACCTATTTTACATAGAACTACAGTTTACAAAAGGTGTTTCGTGATTGTGGAAAGGATTCGATTATAACTAGCAGGAAAGGAGGAAAGTTAAAACCGCGTAAGGGAGCAATAATAATACCGACGTCGGTTGCGCTTATCAATGGTGGGTCTAGTTAATGTACTCAACCATTACAAGGGTTCAAGGGAATCGAACTTCTTTCGGTATTACACGTCGCTGGAATTTAATGATCCAATTGTTTATTTCTTTAAGATGACATTTTGAAAAATTGTAACATTAGTATTCAAGAGAAGACAGTGAGGCAAACCTCGAAAAGAGGTTGAAAGTCAACCCCCATGAGACACACAACGCAATCCTCGGCATGTCAACCAGCCCGACTGGCGGTCCCGTTCTCGTCACCAGAAAATTGAAACTAAGTTATCGAATGAAAAGATTTTTTTGCTACATTTAGTTCATATTGATTACATTAACAAATGTTATAAACACTTTTCCTTATTGCTGTTTTTTTTAAATGTAAAAAGTGTTTGGGATAACCGTGAAAATTTATACATGCGTTCCTACGTGAAAAAGGCTATTAATACATTATTATATATGTATGTATAAAAAAAGAAAAGACAGAAATCATGATTTATTCTTGCCAGGTATGAAAGGACAAGCTTATCTTTTGAATGATGGTCCTTGTTAAAAATCCGTACCCTATTAGGTTGTCGGTGGGAAGCGTTTTGGCAGAAATACTGCCATCCCGGAAACGTTGCTTCTTGCCGAAATTGCAATCGCAGCAACAACTAAAAACGATAATTTTGAAATTCATCGTGGCATGTTTTACTAATAAGTAAATATATGACAAATCATCAGTGACGACAACAAAACCGCTTAACTGTAATATTACAAGGCACATCAAAAGTTTGTAAATAATTTTGCGTAATATATACCACTGTGTGTGTCTACTGCGGTTTAATTATATTAAACAGAATCAACGCCTTATCCTATACATATGTACATATACATACAAGACATATTAGATATTACTTAGCATTATCTACAATGAAATGCGTTAATCTAACAATTTAAGAATCTATTGTTCCGAAACGGTGAGCCGACCTAACTAAACCATAATGTTAAAACACCCCAATTGATTCAATTTTACCCAAGAGGGTCGGAATAAAAATGTTTTTACCTCCCGCACCGCGACGCCGCGAGTCGGTCTACCCTAGGCAAAGCATTTGAGAAACACAGATGAGCATGCTGGGAGCTATTAAATTGGACACATCGTTAATATAAATCATTCTGATGCAATCGCGTTCACGAAGGGTCCTAGCGACGCTTAGAAAGAACTCGTATATTGTAGATCGATGTAACTAATTTGATACGTATGCATTATAGTCGGTGATGACCTTATCGCAATATTTTACAAGAACATCCGTGAAGAAACGGAAGCTGATTTGAGTTCTAATCGCAACATTTTAGTCTAGGAATGTAAGATCTTAACTTTTCGAAGCTTAGTCTCGACTCGAGAACTCTGAAATGCGTCTACAAAGTCCGAGAGGACTACGTTAAGGCCGTGAACTTCGAAGAGCTGCTGCTGTACCTGATCCTTTGGCGATACGGGGTGCAAACCGTTGCTGGAATAGAGGGTGCGCGAACATGAAGTTTTAGGGCGCAAGCCTGATAGTCGGGAAGAGAGAGTATACGATTGGGGGTGGTACGTGCCTAAGGCTATGTGATTTAGTTTATACTCCTTACCCGCGATGACCGTACGATTGAATCGCAGAACAGCCGCTGAGAAACATCGGTGCTGTCTCGCGCGAACTCAAAAGTTTATCATACAACTTTTTTTTTTTATTTGACTTTTGATATTATAAAAAAGACAGTTTATTGTTTTTGTTTTATTTGTATATTTATCGTAATACAATGTGAAAAAAATTCGTGTGTGATTTTAAGACGATGGAATGTGTCAGCTAGAGGTGTTCCACTGCTGTTACCGCCAATATGTGGGCTCCTTTTTGGCTGTTTCTTGTTGTAGCTAAATTAGCAATTAGTTATGACAGGCGTGTTTTCGGTAAGCACGCTTATCGTTAATAAAAAATTTTTTTTTTTTGATACCTTGTGAGCTGTTTCTTGCGTGTCTTTCACAAATGGCAACTTTTTTCTGCAAAGTTGTTAATCCTTTCAGCTATAATTCTTTATTTAGAGATGTAACACGTGAGCTAGTAATGGGATCGCTTAATTAGGATTTATGCGTTGACAAGTTAGGAACGAGTTTCGAGGAGGAACGTGCTCACTCGAGCTATAATAGTATCAGGAAAAGCGGTGGTCACAATGCCATGCCGACTTATGATTTTGTTTTATTTCACTCCCGGAATCTTATTTCTTTCTTGATAAAACTCATATTTATGTTGGCCAAAATTTTTACAAGTCAAAATTATGCAAAATTCGCTGTTTGGAAGAACATGTGACACTATTGCGAGATAAGATCCACTTTCAACTTTATTTATGTAGTTATTTCGTGCTAACAATAGTATTTTACATTTAAATTCTGATTACAACCGATTCCGATTGGAACCTTTTAAGATTAATGAAAAATGTCGCTTCGCTTAATTAATGTACACCAAGCCACAGCTTAAATTATCTTCACTTTAATCAAGCGATTGAATTTTTAAACGATATCCAATTACTATCTGGTTTACTTTAAAATTGGTTTGCTATAAAGCTTTAAATTATTTCATTGTTAAAAATTTAAAAGTACTGGATCTATTCTAAATTCAACCGAGCTATTCCATTAGGGGCCCGTAACTTTATTGACGTTTATTAAACACTAATTGAACAATGTAGCTCTCTCTATTAGTTATCTTTAGATAGTTTAACGTAGAGGCACTCATGAACAAACACAAACCGTATAATTACGTTTGACAAGATAGTAAATATGGCCTTGTCAAAACTTTCAAAAATACGTCCTGTACATACGAGTATACGTACAATGGAATGCCTTTATCAATTTTCACCAACTCGTAATGGATGGTCGTTAATTTTTAATTAATTTTTCACGTCAAGCTTCGCAAACTTGCTCATTAGTTACCTACACAAAAATATTTACTTATTCGTCAAACTATGCAAGTCTTGGTTTGCACTTAGGTGGGTGATCGTTTCGAAAACTTGGACAATGTCGCAAGACGTTCTAGAACGGAACAATAGGCAATAACAAAACACTGGTGTGTATGCTTAGTAATCCTGAAAATAACGAGAGTGATGCGGAGCCCTCCTTAAAAGGGAGCAAAAATGATATGACCATACAATTTTGAAATTAATAGTAATTAAAGAAAAATGATAGGTGTCAAATTGGGCCGCCTTTTTATAGATTTATTCGATGTCTACCCGATTCGTGCGATGAAAATTTATTTTCATTAAAATTTAATACTAATGAAAAGCAATTTGTCAATTGTTCGAGGTTTAAAATTAAGAACTTTTCTTAATTATAAAGTCTCACTTTCTCGCAAAAAAGTGGTTAATAATTTTTAACAGGTTAGGAGAAAATAAAAAATTGCTTTTTTGTCAAATAAATTCAATTAATTAAATATTCTGGGTACCCGCAAACATTTTAATTTTTTAAGTGTCGAGAATGAAATATTACGAGTTGGAAAGCATAATTATTTTCTAAATTAATATCTTATCGAATTAGGGGAAAATATAAAGTTGAAGAATATCTTTACAAGGCACGGAAGGATAAGAAAAAGTGCAAACTAAGCATGAGAAATATTTATTCGGCATGGCTGGGGCTGTTGTAGTTAGTTTCTAGTAGATTTTTTGGCAAGAACTCTCCGTTCATTCGTTGGAGTATTTGAAACATAAAGTAGGCTAATATTTAACAATTCTTTTCTCTCACCTACTTCGAGCGCTGTTTCACTTAGCCTTTGTACCATTTGTCTTGGTGATATATGTCGCTAATGTAGCAGTTTGTATATTCTTTCAGAAATTTAATTCTGGAATATAATTCATACATGCATTTAGCGTTGAATTGCTATTGTAGTATTATTGTTTTGTTGTAAAAAGAAATTAGCTTCTGTACAAATGTGTAATAATACTTTTATTACAGATGTAACGAATTTGCCAGTTGAAAGCTTTATTATCAAAGCAGGAGAGAATAAGTCGCTATCATGCCCGGGCGTGAGCGAACATTCTCTAATTCAAGAACTGGAGTGGCTATCTTTGCCTCGTCAGGTAAAACTGGTTCAATTTATGAGCGATAGTACGACAGTTTGGACGAATCAGCAGCATCGTATATCTTTACTGAAAAGTACGTTTGGACTAGGCTTTCATCCTGCAATGGCAGAAGATAGTGGCGATTACGTTTGTTTGGTTAACAACAGGCACAAACCGGATGCCGTTGTTCGTCTGATCGTACAAGGTGATTAACATTTTAATTATTTACCAACTTAGGAATGATTGATAAAAAAAGTTAGTTGAAAAAATAATCTTTTTTGCGAGTTAGTTTAACCGAGCGTGTCCTCTTTTCAAATACCTGCATGTATCATTAAAAACCCGTTTCAAATTCCAGAGTCGTACACTTTATCCTTTAACCGACCCTCTTCTATGTTTACTCTCAAGTAAACAATCGGATTACAGGTTACCATGCGTATAGATATACATACCATTCATATAGAAATTGATAACGGTTCGAAAGTATGTATTAGCTATCCTTAACCAAGGATTAATATTGCCAACATGCTAATATTTGATAGTTAAGTTATTAAATAAGGCTTAAATTTATAGCTCGACGTAATAAGTTAACAGATTTGCATTATTTTGCATGTCTTGTAGATGATATCGCCTATTGATACTTTAACAAGTTCTTTTAAAAACTCATTCGCGCGTGTTTCTCCTGGATAATTACATTGTTTAACTAAATGGAAAAATGCAAATTGTTTCCTATAGAGCGGACGGGATTTAGTTAAACCGACGTTCTCGGTTTTGGGTCTATATGCGGCTAGTTGAACGCTTACGGCTTTGTTCCAGATGTGCCTGACCCTCCTGGACGACCGCTTTTCATAAGCTTCACGTCCCGCTCCGTCAACCTTTCGTGGGCGCCCTCGCAGGACACGCATTATAGTTCTATCACCCACTACATCATCCACAGTCGGTAAGTACAAACCCCCCCTGCTGTTGCATACTTCCACCTTCTGCACCACAAACGTATTTAGATTACTATTCCGTGTTCTGAGTAATAACGCAGTCCCGTGTTCATGTTTATTACTCTATAAATAAATTTCGTGGTCGAAGTGATGCCTATTCATTGCGTGATCTGTTTTCTTCTAATAATACACCACATCACCTTTCCTTTTCTATTAATATTAATTTTTATTAAAAATTTAATTCTTTTCTAATCTGTGTGCCAACATCATCTACAATGTGATTAACTTTCTTAATATTTTATTTAAACCGGAATAGCAGATATTTTTTTATGTGAATTTTCCAAGTAACGATTTTTTTTATCTCACGAGATATTCTATGATTTGTGAGATTATTAAAAATGTCCAATCTTTTACTGCGAAAGAAACGCACATAAGAACTCTTGACGCTCACCGTAAGCAAAAAATTCAAACTATTGTTTGATCTGAGATATGATAGGAAGTGGTTAAGCTTTTTGGGAACCTAAAGTTCTTTCAAAATCTTTTTGAATTATAGACGTCAGACGTAACTTAAACAACTGGATTTAGTAAAGCGTCGTAGAGAAAAACGAACAAAAGTATTTAATCAAAAAACAACTTTACGATCGTTCAAGATTCAAAAGGTTATTTTTTTCCGAGTGACATGTACGACAGGTGGAGAAAACTTATCAAAGTCTCATTTCAACCATACTATAAAATTTGTTTTAGTACTCTTTTAATGCTTTAGTAAACTTTGAATTTAATGCTACGGTCACAAACTCGGGAAATTTACAAAATTGTTTTTAAAGTTTTCTTCTTTCAACTAATAATAAATGTAATATTACGTTGTCTGACATTTTTCAATTTATTTAATTAAATAATTCAAGTAACAACGCGCCCAATCAAAAGTAAAGAGAGAGAGAACGAAAGATACTTTAATTTGATTGGTTCTCACAAGCCCTTACAATGCAACATTACTAATTTGTATGTAAATGATATTTAAAGCCTTATTCTCAACTTTAAAATTAATCGAAACGAACCATTTCACTTAATACGTTCAATTATCGTAATAGTTTTGCATAGGTCATGTACCTAGTGGATAATCGATTCTTGGCAGCTAAATTTATAAAATGCTCTTAAATTTTAATGTAACAAGTATGACAAGTATAACAAGTACTAGGTAACTATGTGAGTAAACTACATGTGCATACTTTGCATTTCTGTCATAGTGTATACATTTTTTATGCCCTTTAACACCATGGGATATAGCCTGTTGTTAGTTAAAAGAGCACAATGGTTCGATTTTATGTCTTTAATAGCACAACTGACTATTTAAAGTATAATTTTTAAATTATGTTTGTATAATTTTTTAAATTAAAACATTTTTTAAAATGACTCATTATTTATATTTTTACTGAATTTTATAGGGTGCTTTCTTAGGGTAACTTTTGTAGTTAAATTAATTTAAATTGTCAGACTAATCGCTGGGGTTAAATGGATCTACAAATCATATTAACAAGTTACGTTTAAAAGTTGGGGTATTGTAATTAATAGGTTTAACTGATTTAGTTTCATCGATCACTTCTTTGTATTTAACTTCATAAAAATTTACAAATTGTCTTTAATACAAATTTTAAATGTATAAAACTGGAATTTATTAAGCTTACCTACAATTCCAACGACACTTCTTGTTAATTTCAATTATACAATTTTTAGTAAAAAATTAAAACGTCGTTTAACTTCACTTGTTTCAAGTTAGTTTTTATAACTTTTTAAAACGGGGACTTTGTAGCAAAATTTACAGGGTGTTCTTGAAAATGTAAATTTTATAAATCAAAATACACATATTTAAGATTATAAACGTGGAGCAGGACTATATTTTACACTCGTGCATCCAAATACTAGCAAGATTACTGCAAAGCAGTGAGATTGTTAGGGTAACTCTATGAGGGAATAAGAAAGGCAGTTATATAGGGGGAGAAAGTGATACTTACACATTTCGAGTGTTCAGCATATTTGTGACCTTGTTGGAATTTGATCACGTTACTCCAAGAGTGTTTACATTGAGTACTTGAAATATCTCTCAAACGTGAAACATTTTTACAAAACTTTACCGTTTTTCAAAAAATGTAAACTTTTTTGAAATTAACATTTAAATATTATTTTCCAATTTCCTAGTTTCTTTCTGTAATCTTGAGAATAGAGAGTGTCAACTGTTTTTTTTTACTTTCTGCAAGTACTTGCAGTGAAATTCTAAAAATAATAAATTATCATATCTACCATAATACTATAATAGAATACAATAATGACATGTACATCATGGTAGTTTGGTGCGGTTGATGGGCGGGAAATTATACCACAGATACTAAAACAGAGTTAAAATTTAGATTATTGTTATATTATTTATCTGTGGTAAATTGAATTCTATTTTTCACTGTAGGTTCCACTTGTTTAACACTTTAATTGCTGTATAATTGTGGTCATCCTGTTGGGCAATTATTATATTATAATTTATAACTTAACATTTAATTAAATAAAGTTATGTTAAATAAAAAATTAAGTGTTACTAGTGATTTATGTACGATTATTTTTAACATTTTCACAGTATAAATCAAAAATTAAAAACTTTATTATATAAAATGATTTATCATTCTAATTTGATTTTTATTTTTTCTTACAAAAGCGGATATATTTTTAACATTTATCAATCTAATTAGCTCTCTGTATCAATCTCACAAACTATTTCTCCATTGTAATGTAAATAAGTAAGAATACAATTGATATTGTCCCCAGGTTCTTTGTAATATTATAATTGCAAACAAGAGTAATTAAAAAAAATAAAAAACTATGGTTTTTGTTACAAGATCAATAAACTGCTTCATAAAACTCACTAATTAACTTACAATTGATTGAGAATATGTGGTAACTGTTCCTGAAACTTCACTTTTAGTTCTAACTTTTGTAATACTTAGTTTAATTGCGTTTGCTAAATTCACGGTTACACGAAGTTGAAAAATATAAAGTTTTTTTAGGGTGATTGATTGACATGCCTGCTTTAAATAAAATTACTTTTTTTATAATAAAACTTATCAGGCTTAGAATATAGTGAATGTATAGTGAAACAAAATTGAAAAACAATAAATTGAAACTTGATGGACATTGTACATTGAAACATCAAATTAATTCTAATCCATGTTGCTGGTGGATCTTGTCTCTATCATCGCACTATCTCTCTACAGTAAATAGGAAAGCCTCACCTAAATTTTTTAAGGAAACTCAAAGTAATAATTATCGCTCTAATTGATCTGAATAATTTTATTTAATTGATAACAATACAAAAACGTTTATTCAAAT
Source organism: Cantharis rufa (assembly GCA_947369205.1). Classification (NCBI taxonomy): domain Eukaryota; kingdom Metazoa; phylum Arthropoda; class Insecta; order Coleoptera; family Cantharidae; genus Cantharis; species Cantharis rufa. The sequence goes on along the minus strand of OX376309.1, from coordinate 4,717,465 downwards.
TTATTGCATTTTAAATATAATCGATTATCAGGTGGAATTGGACTCAATCAATAATTTTTGAAAATGTAATAGTTTTATATAATTTTAATGATAGATAAGTAATAATCACGTCGATTAAGAATAACAACAAATAAGCGATCAGGCATTGAAAAAACTAAATTTTGTAAATACTGATTTTCAACCCTTCAGGTTTTTTTAAAGTTTAAATTGGGACTACAAGTTGGCTACTTTAAAATTGCAATATTTTTTTATCTAAACCATCCCCTGAAGTCTTAAAATGTCAGTAATATTGCCACCCATCAGTTTTTCTCAGTCAACGCACATTCTTTCAGTGGTCAATTTACAACATGAAATAGCAGCATAGTATTGTTGGAAAATTAAGTTTCCTTCAAGAGGAGACTCTGCATCTTCCAAAATTCTTACTTTTAACACTTTTTTAGTATAGTCGGAATCAATATCAGACCTTGCGAGAAAATACTACGAAAGAGGTAACCACCCCACAGCAATGTTGTTCCTTCCTCAAAATTAGGACTACGATGTATTGCTTCCGTTTCATTATGCAAATTGTATTAGTAATATTGCCATCCATCAGAATATCCAAATTATATTTGTTTTTATCACAAAAAGACACATTCTTCCAATGGTTCTTGCATATTTGATTTTGGTTCCATATTATGTATCAGTAAGCTTACTTCTTGTGGTAGAGAACATGAGGGTGGCAATGCAAAATTTGACTAATGGGTAGCCAGCCTTGAGCCTTGATTGAAACCCCATGGAAAACCTGTGGGATATTATTTCACGGCAGGTTTACCAAAATAGTAACCGTTTTAGTCAACCAAAGAGTTAAAAAACAGTATTTGGAAAATCTGGAGAGAATTATCCTCACCGATATTACAAAATTTAGTTTTTTCAATGCCTGACCACTTATTTGTTGTTCATAAGTTAATAATCATTCCATTACTTTGTAAAAACCGAAATATCTTAGCTCCAAAAAGAATTAAAAAAGTTTACTAATAAATTTTAATTTTTACTTATTTTAATAAATTTAAATTACTTTATTGTTTTTCTAAATGTAGAGCATTAGATAAAAATCTTAAATTTTGACGGAGGGATGTTTGGCAGTTTCAACTTTTTCTATTGGAATTCAATAAAGACGACGAAAAGTAAATGAGTGAACTTTTAAAACATCAACAAAATAGCAAACCATTGCAACTAAAAAAAAGTAAAACAAATTCGAACAACTAACTTAAAACACCGAGGCATGACCTTATCCCGGATAGAGTACTAAAGAGTTGAAATGCATTACCTTAATTGTAAGGTAAACATTTACTCGATGCAGTTGAAAACCGCATGGATGTCCTTATTCTCAAGCCATGTAAATCTCCTTAGAATGTCACTTCATATAGATCGATCAGTCACTTACTCGTGATGTCAAAGCTATCTGAAAAATTTCTACTGAAAGAATACAACCACTTTTATTAGAAAAACCAACTAACCCGCTGGTTCTAAATCTTTTTAAAAACCCTGCGGTAACTCAAAGACTAAAGCAGCATCATCCTCTAGACCTTACAAATAGATTTAAACAAATTTATTTTCTTTTTAACAAAATGTCTTTGAGTTACTATTTCGTTTATAAATAATCGATTATAGAGTAACGACTAGAGGAAGATCGGGTCAACGAGCAAAAATTTCTTTATGAGTTTTATTGTTAAACAGTATAAAAAAACTCAAAAATGATTTTTGGAAACACGTTGCAAACAATCGGAAGAGTAAATTTTAAAAAGTTGATTGGTTTTTGATTTCTTTTTATATATTAAATTATAACAGAACTTTGTCCCTTTTATACGCATTTTCGAGTATAAAAGAAACTTCAACTGCCAAGCTCCAAGTAGAAGCACCTCTACTCGCGTATCTCTCGTTCCTAGCAGTAAAGTAGATTCTGGTATCATCAGATTAGTATTTGTTTTGAGCTTTAGAAAATCATCTTAATGGTAAAGGGTGCGACAAAGCAAAGGCTCCAACATTTAGGGAAGTTTTGTATATAAAACTTACAAATACATAAATAGCATTAAAAATGACGTTGAAAAGAGAAATGAAAATAATAACTCGAAGTAAATCCGGCGATTTTATTTTTTATTCATAAGTAAAAATATTGCATACTTTTTTTTAGAAAAACGCTGTTGCAAGTTTTTAAACATTTTAAGTGTATACCGTTGTTATATTAATATGAAATGTATGGTATATACCCTTTTTTTGTTATATCAAACACAATATATTTGATAGTTAAGTATACAATTCATCATCACATGATTTTTAACTTAAAATTGTGAATATATTGAATAAATCACCTAAAATAACTTTTTTTGCTTTGTTACAATATAAATAAAAGATTGATCTTGTATATTTAAATATTGACACTGATATATCATTAGTAGGATGTATAAAAGAAATGTTTAAATGTGTTTTTTTGAGTTGATTTATCGATGAAATTATAACTAATAAAACAATTTTATCTTTTTTCTTATATAAAACTGTCGCCTAATAAGTAACGGTAATATTATATTTTCGAAAAATTTGGAGTGTGAAACAGCACTCGATGCTAACAATCAATGTACCTAGTTATTCATTCTATTGAATTAATTTTATTTTAGAAAACATGTTTCAATAAATTTCGCTTAAGTTTATTGCTTTCTAAAAAGGAGCACGGGTGCAATAAAACTGAGTAGGTAAGGTACCTTTGGCAGAAAGAAACAAAGTTATAAGTTAAATCGATTTTGTCTAGAAATTTGCTTTGAATTCTAAACGATTTGAGCTATTATTATATATATAGAGAGAGAGTAGTTTTATTCATTTGTAGAACGGAAATGTTTTGTCAAAATTTTGGGATTAATTTGTAACATAATGATATAAAGAGTTTTCACCCCAACATTGCCACGAAATATAATCATGCACAAAGGTGTAAACGCGTAAAGCGAGTTAGATTAAAATCAATTACCGTCAAACCCCTCATGTCAATGGAGTTGTACCTATCATTTATTAGTAACCAATATTTTTTCGTTTATATCATAATTTGCTTTCATATTATATTAAAAAGTTTATTGTATCAAGTTTCACATAAATATGAACAACTGAAGCGAGAAACCAAAATAACTTTAAATAAATAGATTTTGTTCTTCTCAACTTCGTTAGATTTTTTGACGACGAATGGAAGTCGTAACTGACGAATCAAACTTTTACGTTTTAACGTTTATATGACACATTGTGATTCCCTGGAGAATTTCCCCTAACAACGAAACATTAATAATAACCCCTACAATCCATAACTGGGAATGCATGAATACTGAGAAACTTCTATCAAGGAGGATTTAGAAAATAAAAAAGATGGGTTATCTATTAATACGTATATATATTAACAATTATTTATTGATATAATTAAACTTTCTTTTGTGAAAAAAAAAACAATACATTACATAAATATGTATGTATATTGCTATATAGATAGCCATGATTGGCTTATAAGTCGCAGCGAGCAAAGCGACCCGTTAACAAAAATTGGGTTTTGCCAACTATCAATAGTTTTAGTTAGTTAGTAAGTTTTTTAGTTAGTTTTACATACATAATATGCCAGCGAAATAATAGTTTGATTAGGAATGATTTAGGAATTAGGAAAAAAAATTTATTCTTTGATTTTTTCAGTGAAAACAGCTTTTATTTTATTTACCTCTCCCAACCTCATTTAATCCTTCCACGATTTTTTGGCCCTACAACATATTTAGCCCTAAATTGTTTATTAATTATACTATTAAAAATAGCACGAAACAACAAAAAACCGGAGTTTATATTGCATTAAGCAGTTCTTTTTTCGGAATTCTCCTTGTAAATTTTAAAAAATGTAATAAAAAATATTTAAAAAATAAGTTCTGGGGGACTTTTGTTTTCTGAACACTCGTAACACCTCGTTGTTACGCATCTGTTTGAGAATTACTTTAAATTTAATCTGATCTTAATCATACGATTTAATCTTTTGGCTAACTTTTGCTGTGCCTGACGAATTCAAAAATATTATACTTGATTATATTATCATGGTCGCAAATCCCCGAAAATAAAAAATCAAGTTAACTAAAATTTAAAAAGAAATTTGAAAAGAATCAACGCTGTATTTGCATACTTGAAAGTTGATTTAAATTCAGATAATTTCTAATTTTTGTTGGTAAAAGTAATTACGCCCAACATAAGATAAATAAACTTTGAAAATCTTGAACTAAATTGATTTATCAAAATCGGCATTCTATTAAAAAATTTAAAATTATAATTGAAGTTTTGTTGGGATTTTAATTTCAGCGTTGAAGACTTAACTTTGTTCTAATTGAAAGTGCGTATGAATATAGGAAAAACTAATAAGTAAAATTAAAAATTTTAAATAAAATGTAAATTTAATTAACCTAAATAAGCTTGGCAATTCGTTTTAAAAGTTTTTGAACCGAAAGTAGTACAATATCCGAGTGCTAACACAAATTGGAAGAATGCATTTCATTGCCGAAAAAGCTTTTATGTCTTACATTTATTTAGCTCAAATAGAAGGGCAAGTGTAATCATAACATCCGACAGGGTTTCAGTTATTGTGATTAAACTGGGTGCGGACCGTGAATCAACAGCGAAATGATATTGAACACATATGAACCGATTCCATTATTATATCCCTTCATCAATGTGTTTATGATTTCTTCGCGTATCGTTTGCCTACGTTTTCTATATTAATTGCGATATTTTCAATTGAATCTCTCCACACGTTTCACAGATTTCATTTTCAATTCGAAATTCGTTATTCAGAACACGAAGAAAACACTTTAGATACTATACAGGCGCCCTACTTAACCAATCTTTTCAAAACGTTTCTCAATTGACGTAACTAAACTACCTCTTACAAAAATACAATGAGAGATAAAAACAAACTGCGATAATTTGTCGTTTGGAGTGTTCACTAAAGAATTTTTTTAATTAATAAACGCTAAGTTAATCCTTTGCGATTACATTTAACTTTAAACAAACATTGAATGATTGAACTTTGGATTATTCCAAAATTGATTTCCTCAAGTTTGACGATTGAGATTCAAAACACAATGGATCGCTTAGTAACTTCATGGAAATTTGTTAAAACTGGTTAAAATCGCAGCACGAATACTCTGGCACCAATAAAAACAGCTTCACAATTCAACGGAATGGAGCGAGAACGATGACGGTAACCCAGAGCTATGCAAGCACCAGGGTTATGTTACCGTTTCCGAACAGTTGTAAAACCACCGCCATTTCAATGAAATACAAATTTAGATTAACTTGAATTTAAACCTTTTATTGTAAGCCAGCTTTATTATATCAAATTAAAAAGAAACTATTTAAAAAAAATATGTAGACTAATTGGATTGTACTACTGCTGGAGACCTAACAGCAATTGGAATGGTTATCAGTTTTTGCATTTTGTTTCGACAATAAACTGCATCTAAAGAGTATTTGTAGGATATTCCACTTGCGTTACTTTTGTCAAATTTTTAGCATATGTCAGACTCGGCAAGTGTTAACTCTCCGCGATGCGACAATTTAACAAGCGTTCGGTTCTAGTGGTTTTGCCATTACCTGCCACATACTGGTTTTCACTTATTCGCCTAATGAGTCATTTTGCCAATTCGATACCGATACATATTTCTGAATTAGTTTTGTCGTCTCAGTTGAACACTATTGAAGAAAACCGACAACATGTACATTGGTGAAGGTGGAACCACATGATGAAGACTACCACCTGGCTCGGAAAATGTACGGAAATTAAATAACTCATTACATATGATAAGATTTAGAGAAATTAGAAATTGATGATCTTTCAAAATTTGAGAATACGACCAATTTGGACAAAAAATAAATAAAGGCTTACACACCAAATGCAGCCAAGGACGAACAATCACCAAATCACGCACTTACCTAATGGGAACTACAATTATTAGTAAAACTGAAAAAATTGAAACGAAATTATATTATGCGATCGTTGTCCCAGAAGTATCCGGCTTAACATAAAAAACAAAAGAAATCTGAGAATATTATTTTTATTTTTTAACAAAATCTCCTTTTAGCTCTATACATTTTTTCCAGCGATGCTCAAAAGCTTCGATACCCTGTTTATAGTGAGAACCGTCAAGCTCCTCAAAATAGCTATCAACCGCACACTTCACCTCTTCATTATTGGCAAATCGTTTATCACCGGGCCATTTTTTCAAGTTTGGAAAAAGAAAATAATCTAAGGGAGCTAAATCTGGTGAATAGGGTGAGTGTGGAAGCAATTCGAATTTGAACTCATTGATTTTGGCTACGGCAAAAAAGGATGTGTGCACTGGTGCATTGTCTTGACGAAACAACATTTTCTTTTTCGCCCAATGCGGCCGTTTTTTCTTAATTTTGGAACTCAAACGCTGCAATAAGTTTGCAAAATACTCGCAGTTGATTGTTTTTCCCTTTTGAAGATAATCAATAAAAATGATACCACGCGCATCCCAAAACACTGACCTTGCCCGCTGATGGAACTGTCTTCGCCTTTTTTGGAGCCGATTCTCCTCTTTCGGTCCATTGTTTTGACTGTTGCTTTGTCTCAGGTGCGAAGTGATGGACCCATATTTCATCCAAGGTGATGAATCAACCCAAAACTCGGCTTTATTTTTTGCCTTGTTCAATATTAAGCAAACGCGGTACCCATCTTGCGCACAGCTTTCTCATATCCAAATTTACAGTCAATATGAGATCTACAGCACTTTTTGAAATCCCCACAATGTATGCTAACTCGCGCACCTTTAATCCACGGTCATCCAATACTGCTTTGTGGATTTTTTTCACTATTTCTGAAGTAGTCACCTCATTTGGTCGACCACTGCGATGTTCAATCTTGGCAGCTTGTAAGATCTCGTCTAAACTCGGCCACTCAATGTTTTACTGATTTAAAGAAAGGGGCAGAATCCCCCAAAGTAGAATCTAGCTCAGCTTTAATATTTGTTGGACCGAGACCTTTTATTTTTTTAAAAATTAAATTAGACAATTAGACAAAAAAAATTTTAAATTAGACAATTAAATTGAAATCTAGTAATTAAGGGCTTGATAATGCATTCACGCCATATAAAAATTATTAACAAAGGAGCATTTACAAACAATATATTATATAAGTACTGCCCTGTAAATAAACACAACTGTAGATTCCTCTAAATAACATAATTTTGCACAAATTAGTGTGATGTACTACCTGGTTTACGAGCTTTGATGTTCTGACAGTTGTCCTCCCTGACTGGTTCATACATATGTAGAAAATAATAAAAATTTTATGGTTACTGAAAAATGAAAAATCACTCTAATTAGAAAATCTTCTGAATTACACTATTTAAATTTTGCAATGTTCAGATAGACATTAAACAATGTTTAATAAATAATTTAAAGACTATTTAAATTAATAATATTTTTAAACAAAATAGTATATTACATATCAAAAGAGTCAAAGGGGTGATTAATCGTGAGTGTAGATAATGTCTCGAGATGTTAAGTCAAGCGACAAATGGCCTGTTTAATGGCCTGCATAATAAATAACAGAAAGAAATTAAATAATATATTAATCCAAATTACAAATAACCTACAACTTAAAATTAAAGTAATTGTGATCAATATTGGAAATAATGTAGTTCTTATTTCCAATGATCCTGACGTTTAAACGTCTTCTAAGGGTTCTAAGCTGCGTTTTATGCGTTCAAACGTCCTGCTCCGTTAGGGTTATAGCAAGGTATATTGCTGTTGTTGTAATCTGGAAAACTAGCAAAATTTTGCTTTGTAACATTTTTGTCAAAACAACAATTATTTTATAATTATTATTAAAATTACAGCAACTCACTATATATACTTTTACAGTGCACCAATTAATTTACCGAGTTCCAACATTTTAGCCCATGACCTATAAACACGTTTTGACAAAGGACTATGCGGGCTACAGACCAAAACTTATTTTTAAAATTATTTTGCTAAAACATCTAACGGAGCTATCATAAACTGAATTTAAATTTAACGTTAGGTCGTATATGTACGTTAGTTAATAAAATTAAACACGTGTCTGAAGTTGAGGTATAATAAATATTTTAAACATTTTTTGTAAAAGTAAAAAACCTGAATCAGGGCTTAATGCATAATTAAAATGTTTAAAAGGAATAGTTAACTATACATACAAATATTTATAATTATATGCAACTGATAATTGATAATTTTTCAATTTTATTAATTATATTCCAGAATCTTGAAAAATAATTTTTCCCACCATTTTACTTTTAGTAAATAATTTTTGGTCAAAACTATCTTCTGAATAAAATTTCTACATTATGAATATCAAACTGACAGTTAAAAGTTAAATATTTTTAGTTTAATTAAACTTATTTAACTAATTTTACACAACATAATATTATTACAAAAATATGAACGAGTTATATTGTAAAGTAAAAAATGTTTAAATAAAAAAATGTTTTATTTGACTAACCTAAGTGAGAAAGTAACACAATTCAAACAATTCTTAATTTCAAGTCTACCGAAGTAATTTAGAAGTAGATTAAGATTTCTGTGTTAATCCTGGTCAACAAGCAAAGTTACAAAACCATATCCACCGCACAGTAATTAATTGGAAACTTAATTGGTTTGCCACTCGAAGAAAAATTTATTTGGTCGGTAATGAAGAATCAATGCATCACAAGCATTAATTTTATTTAGTGCATTATCTTTAAAGGTTAGTCAAATGACCCTTTAGAAAATGTTAGAGCAGAATTAATTTAATAAAATGAGGAAAGTTGTGTGCCTGTCACTTTGCTTACCCTGATGTTAAATTTACTTAGCTCCTTTTCCATAACATTGAGTTAGCTTGGTAAAACTATAAATACATTAATTTACATAATATTAAACAATTTCAGAAGCTGAGCAACATAAATCTCTTTCGTTTAAAACAATTTTAAAATAACAAAAATATTTACACCGATAAAAAAAATACAAAAAACTTCAAATCAAAACAGGGAGTTTTGTTTATAGTTTTGGTTATATTTTTAGTTAGTAGTTACCAACCTAAAATATTAATGAAAAAGGAAATCTTAAATTAAATCTTAACTGTAAAACCAAAAATTTATAAAATAATTCAAATAATACGTAAGTAACAAATTACTTTATTGAACATCTATTCCTTTAGAAGTAATTTTGAAAGGAATATCCACTTGGAATTTACTCTAGAATATAAACAAATAGGTAAATAAACTACACCACAATTTTAAAAGTTTTATAGAATACGGATTTCCTGCAGACAATACAATAGCGAATAGGTCCAGCATATAACATAATATCTCTAAAGTAAACAAGAAAACTTTTTATTGGTCATTTCAATTTTGCAAAAGTGTAAATCGTATTTTTGATTAGTGCTTATTTTGAACCTTACCGTTTCTTAACGGATTTTATTAACTGAAGGTTAAAATGAAATTTTGTCATAAAAAATAATAAAAATGTCAATTTAAATTGAAGGTTAGTTGATTATTGGAATGCTATATTTTAGTTCAAATAAAAAGTTGGGCTATGTAATAGTAAGTAGGGGAGAGTCGGGTGGTTTGAGCCATGTTTTGTTTTTTAACTATAAAATCTCACTGGATAAAGATATCATGAAGCGGATGTAATATTAGGAAGCTTACCTCATTATCTACGCTTCTACATTATTGTTTTTTCAAATTTAGAAAAAAAAGCTCATTTTTTTTCCATTATAAAAATGAGTAAATTTGGTAAAAAAAAAAAATTTGTCGGGTGGTTTGAGCCACCTTAAAAATTCTGAAAAAACAGTAAAAAACTTGCACAAATGAAATAAAAACGCACAATCTCAATGAAAATAAGTTTTTTTATTGTTCAAATTCTTCAAAACAAAAAAAATACTTGATTAATTATCTTATTCTGAATCCAAATCAGAGTCACAATTTCTACAAGTGTAAAAAGAGCGGGAACCCATATCGGCATACTTTAAGTGAACCGCAATTTTGTACGTATTGCATGCGATGGTGTTGTTGCGATTTTTGTTCGCTGGCATTGGTTGATCGCATTTTCACATGCGAAAATACGAAAATTTGCCGCCCCAAAAATCTGCCGCCCTGTGCAAATGCACGGTTCGCACATATGGTAACGCCGGCCCTGATTATATACTACTATTGGACCACTCTGTATACTAAGGTTGTGTATCGTATACTTGATACAGGGCGCCCTTAATTAGTGGCGCCATTGTATGGTTCTAACAAAATCACTAAATTTTGTAACAAAATTAGAAAATATTCATGCAGCATGCATTCCAAAACGAAATTTTTTATCATTTCCAATCGATAAATGTTTATCCGAATGCGAAACGCGAAAAAAATTGGTGGCTCAAACCACCCGACATCGCTGGCCCAAACCACCCGAATGACGCTACTTTTTTATTAAATGAAAAAAAATTACATATACGAAGCAATACTACGAAAACTTTATACACGTGAATATTCATCGAATTTATAACACATTAACGATTTTTCCATTAAAAAATCGGTGGAAAATGTTCTCGGAATGAATTTTTTTAAAAATCAAGCAAAAACTTTTTTGTTCACTTTTGGTACACGCTGTCTGGATAAAATACAGCAAGTGTGTTTTTTCTTTACAAAACCGTATAAAAAGTAAGGTGGTGGTATAACAACAATTGGCCACTATTCACCAAAAGACGTCACTATCAACAAACCGAAAAAATGCGGTGGCCCTAACCACCCGACGGCTCAAACCACCCGACTCTCCCCTATATATACAAAATACATACATATTTATTGGTTTTGATCTGCTCGATTACTTAAAATGAATAATTCAAAAATTAAAATTATAAATAGGATGCTATAAGAAACTAATATAGTAGACACAAACAAAACTTAAAGTTATATAAAAGAGTAAAAGCAATAAAAATAGTAGCACGAAAAATAAATTTGTTTATGAATTTTAATAAAATTACTGAGAAAATTGCTAAAATAATTTTTAATCTAAATTTCTACAACTTTGAAAAGTTATAAACTCGGCTACGTAAAAGTTCAGTTTTCTAACTGCCATTAAATGGGGTTGTTAAGTGAAAAATCAATTTAATTGCATCTGTTAAATTAAATCAAACTATATGCTGACAGTTGTATTTCTATTTCCAAAATTATGTAAAATATTTAATTGAATATTTATTGCTGATGATTAAATAATAATTATCAAATTGTATATATTTGTAAAACCGGCTATTCTGAATACTTTATTTATTAAAATTAAAATTGCATGAAATAATATTTTACAATATATTGCAATACATATTAATTATTGCGAGCCATTTGTGACTATTATGAAATAAATTGCTTTATTATCTTTAAAGCGCAAGTACAAGAAATGGAAAAATTTCAAGCAATATAAAAAATTAAAAGCACCGTAATTATATATTTTTTCAAATTATTTTGATATTTCCAAATAAGAATTTTCTAATCTCAAGTATAATTATGTATTTTATTTTCATACCAGAAAGTTCTCAATAGCGACTCGGTTTGTAGAGAAGATTATCTCAATTTACATTTTACGCCATATTCAAATGTATAAATAATTAAATTTTTTATGTTTGATAAAAAGATGGTATAAGCTACTGGAATGATAGTGTTTGTTTAAAATTCTATAGAATTTTGAAAATATTGACAAAAATTACGAATTACTTAATTATCACTGGACATTGCCTTTAACTACGATACTAAAGTTAAGTAGGGATTACGCCACCAGTAACTTAAGAACTCCTTATTATAATATATCGATCAAGACCGAAATCAGGGTTCACGACTATTATTTTCGAGCAGGACATTTTATTTTAATTTTGTTTTCCAAATTGCTTTTTGCAGACTGCCGTATGAAAATTATATTTTCATTCACTATTCACTATTATAAATTAAATTATAATAATATGTAAGTAGCATAGCGACTTCAAAATTGTATTGTTTTTAAAATTGACTGGAATTTATTCGTACAAGAAACTTATTAAGAGTTGTCACTTGCAGAGCTTCCTACACACTTTAAATATTCAAACTGAACTATACTGTAATTATAAACAATATTGATTGAAAATTTAAAGTCAAATAAGTAAGCTTTATATTAAGCAAAATATTGTCACGATTTTATCTCAAAAAATTCTAATTAAAATAATAGCGAATCGCTTGCTTTCATTGCGCTTGATTGGTTCATTAGCGAGTTCTTTGATGTGAATGTTAACTGCATTTATGAAAAAAAAACAGGCTCAACTATATTCCAAGAAAATTAACAACAAAATCACAGTTGAGTCTTGAAAGGGATATCCTTTGTACTTACTACAAATTACAGATCCAAGATTGAACAAACTAATAAATACTTTTTTTGATTTGATTTAAATTTAGATTGGGAATATTAAATAATTTTGGAATTCAATGATTAATTAAGAATGCAGTAAGTTCCTCCTAGTCTTTGCAAGTTGCCACTTTTTAGCCTTCTGTCATTTGCCACTAAATATTGCTTTACTTTAAAGACATTTAGAACCCATAGTTGCTTATCAGGCTTGGGAATAGTGTACGGTTACTTTTAACTTTTCTACTTACATACTAGGTCTACCAAGAGTCGAAGCTAATAGTCTACATTGCATGACCCAGCTAACCATACTACATTTATACGTAGACTAATTTCATAGTATGCAAGTAGCATACATGTATACGTATACATAATCAAGCCTTTACGTATAAGCAAATTGAATGTAACTAAAAAACAGTTTAACCTACCAACTTTCTACTCTTCCATGTATGCAAAATCCATACATACATTTTCGTTCATGAAACTAAATAAACCCAGCACTATTTCATTCACTTCGTGCAGCCAGGAGTATGAAAATTATTCTGAATACTTTTGAGCTATTCTGATATTCCGAATAGCTTTACTAAAAATACTTTATATTAGCTATTTTGGAATTTCAATCTTTTTTCACAACATTTCTAATTAAAAGTTAGCATGTTTATATAAAAATTGCGCAAACCAAGATAATAGGAAGAACACTAGTATCAGAATTGCGCATCTGGTTATGAAAATTGTTCTAAATACTTTAAATATATAGGTGTACCATTAACGCAGGCCGGATTTACCGTAGTAAACCCCAGTTGAAAGTTATAATACATAGCATTATATAATACTACTGTACAGGTTTAAATTTTTTTACATGTTAGAAAAAATAATAATTGAAAATCGTACTGCTTAATTATGCAAATTGGTTGAATTCGTTTGCTAAATTAGTTTAATTAGTTTCGATTTAACTTTTACAATATTTTCACATGTTAATAACTATAATCCATAATATAATACTAATGCAAATAATACTGGATAACATATTATGTATTGTTTTATTTTATGCAACCATAAATTAAAGCTTCGGCCAATCATACATACTGTCATGTTTCAAAATCCAACATGGAATTTTTATTTAGGTATTATGAAAATTGTTAATTTTATTATTGAAAATTTCTTTTTATTTTATATTTGCTGGTTTTCCCGCCAACAAGTTTGTACTGGCAGCAATGGGCGGTGAAAACCAGGCTTTTTGTCAAAACGGCCGCCCGAAGCGGTTTAGGAGAGAGTCGTTTTCTCAGATTTTTGCTATTTTTTTATATTGATGACGAGTTGATAATTTATTGAATAAAATTAATTTATATTTCGGTAAGTGATTACTATTATTATTTTTGTGTTAAAATTTGTCTCCGATTTTGAAACAGGTGGATTGAATTTGGATGGAGACTGATTTTTGGATTAATAATTTAAATAATTTTGAAAAGATAAAAAAAATTGATTGGATGATTAGAAAGATTAGTAATTAATTTGGATGATGTTTAAAATATTAAATATTAAATATTGAAAGTCAAAGTAAAGCGACGTGGAATAGTTTGATATCGTTCGCTTATGCTCAAGTTATCAGTTTGGTTTATTTTTTCGTTTTATAGTTAAATAAATTTAAAAGTTATCCGAAAAATTTTAAGGAGTATATTTTTTTGCAAACCCAGTTGGAAAATTTGGACCAAGAAAATATCACTTCAATATACAGTGCACGAAATTGGAATAGCCTCACTTACATTTTTTAAGAAAAATCAAGATTATTATAATTTAATTGACTTATATAAAATTATAATAACATATAATATATTCATAATAATTTATTTAAAAAACTACAAGATTTTCCTGAAAAACTTTATTATTTAAATAAATATGGTGGAAATTAAAATAGCCTCACTAGTAATTTTTGTAAAAATAAGGGTGATTAAAATTGATTAAAAATTTGTATGACCACCTTCACTTCTTATTACCTCAAATAAGCGGTGGGGCATCGATAACACTAATTTTCGTAAAGTTTCTGAAGCTATTTCTTCCCAAACTTCCCGAATTCTGTTTTTACCTCTCCCGTAGTTAAAAATTGTTGCCATTCTTATATACTTGCCTTGAAATAATACCCCATAAGTTCTCCATGGGGTTTAAATCAGGACTACAGGCCACCTCGGGAATAAAGTGATTTTTTTGTCCGGAGGGTAATTGTTGCCCTCGGCTGACGCCTCGTGCAAACAATCCTTTACCCTCAGGCCGAAAAAGGTCACTTTATTCTCTTGGTGCATAATGTACTATTTTCATGTTTTTCATATTTAAAATTTTTATGCAATATTCATTTACAATATATTAAAAATATTATTAGTATGGACGCAGTCTATCGAAGTTATTATTGTAAAGACAGCAACCATGTACAATATTTTGCTTAGGTTTCACATTTTTTTAAATTTAAACAAAACAATTTAAAAATTTTTAAAAAATAACTGTTGGTTATATTCTTACTACTTCTACTTTTTATGTAAAAAAGCTTTCTTAAATCAGAATATTAAGATAATGCAAGCAATAACAAATCAATCACAATTGCTTGCTTTAAGTATCGATATTTTGAAGTCAATTTAAACCCGTTATTATTATTTCTTGTAATTGTAAATAAATAAAAAGCTTTTAAGGGATCGCAAAAGATTGATTTGTAATTTAAACTTCGTTTAGTTAATTTCAGTTTACTTAGAACAAAATACTTATTATATGGATACCTCCAGACCGGAGGTAACACCCCTCATTACCTCTGTAATTGTATAGACTTGATTATGAATTAAAATTTTAAGTAAGAAGTTAACCAAAATAGTATATTAAGAAGCTAGTTTCATAGTTTCATACACATTATTTTTATCGTAAACAATCTGTTTAGAAAGATTTCTAAAAGTGCAATAAAACGTCTTATGAAGCAAGGTTTGAAAAAATTTAATTTTTAGCTGCATTAATTTAATTTAAAAAATGTGCGTTTGATTAAATAATAGTTAATTTGAATTTTTTTTTGTATTACTGTATTAGCAGCAAATATTTACAAATAAGAAATCGCATAAATATTTAAATAAACAAAATTATAATTTTTTTTATTATTACTAATTATTTTAAAGGTAATTAAAATATTTTGCAGAAATTTTTAGATTTATAATTTTATTTATAGTGAAATTACTAATATCAATTTTCACTTACATTTAGTTATTACCAAAATCTTAAAACAAAACAATGCGTTTCATAATAATGTGTTTCGATAGGCAATTGGGTTTTAAAAACTTTTGTTTTAGATACAAAATATAAAAAATTATTTTCTTTAAATGTGCATATGAATGTAAAAAACCCCTGTTCAATATATCAAAAAAGAAAATAGGTCTATAATGAATACGAAATTTCATCTAAGGTAGTGTAAAAATTGTTCTTTCATGATTATTCTTCTCTTACATAATAAAATATATAACATATTACAAAAAATTACACTGATAATAATTTTAAGGTAAGTTTTACATTATATGTCATTAAATATGTAACTATATTGGCTAATAAAAAAAAGAAAGAGAAAGAGCTGACTGACAAACTGTTATCACATGACCTTATTTTCTATTACGATTCTTACTTATCTATGGAGCACCCCAAAACACGCGACCGTTCAATATACAGAAAATAAACCTTTGTATATATGTACCTATGTATGCCAATTTGAAACATACTAAATAACTCAAATTTGCATGCTGCCACACTGCTAATATAAAAAGAACCTAAAAATGTTTATTTTTTCATCGGTTTCTTTTCAACGGCATATCAAAATCTTTGGAATGCAATCATAGAATTCTTTACCTTTATATATTCACAACCCTAGAGTTACGTAGTTTAAGTAGGTATTCAAAAAAAATCCCTTGATTTAGGGATATTTACTTCAGTAAATATATTATACACACATAAATGTTTTATATGTTAAGCTTTTTTAGTTATTTAATTTCCTTACTTTTTTCTACTTTTACCAAGTTGCTTGTAATAAGATAAATTCTTAAAACGTCGCATTACCCAAAATATTCTTTTCTTAAAGTCGCATATAAACAAATTCGATTCACGTAAATTTTTAAGGACAACCATTTATATTGTAATATCTCCTTGACTAAAATATTTATATTTTTTAAATTAAAAAAAGGGAAACAAATTTAAACAGTTGGCTATGCTTAATAAATAGCTCAAATATGTGAATGGTGAAATTTTAAGAATACCAAGGTAATTTGTTTAACAATTATTTTTTTTGTAAAAGGTCAATGAATGTTTACCGAAATATTTAGAAAATATAACATAAACTCATAATAGCAAATTTACATTTTCTAAAGAGAAACAATTATGAATGAATTATCCATTTATAATAAAAGTACTTTGATGAAACATTAATTTAGTCCTACAGGCAAAACGGAAAATTTGAGAAAATTTTGTATTTTCCAAAATAATAATTTTTTATTAAACGGGCAATATAATATAACGAAGCCTGAAGACTAGCGCATTGCTAACTTGAGCGGATTCATGACTGCCTCTTAAGCTATAGGCATATTTTATTTTAATATTTTTTAAAATAATAACTATGCATTTTAAACAACCTTTTTGAGGGTTAAGTTGTAAAAACAATTTTTGTGATTATAAGGGACACCTTGAGGTTTTCATATTTGATGTGTCTCACTTGAGTGTAATCCCAATAACTTCAAGAATGAATCAATAACAAGACTTGTGATGACGTTAAATTTCCTTGACAAAGTCATGCATGGTCAACTAAAAATTGAACATTTGCATTTAATTTCGAGTGTCGTATAATTAATTGTTCAATAAATTCGAGTGGCTTTTACAAACTTTTAATTAATGGTTTTAATGTTTAATAAATTCCTTGCGCTAAATTTTAGTAAATCACCAAGTTTCATTAATATTTTAAAGTAAACCACTTTTAATAATCCATCTTACGTTAAGTTGAAAGAAATTTAACTTGAATTTTTATTGCAATGTCTAGTTCGCTTCATACTTCATGTGTGAAATTTAATTACCACGTAATCACTCACCAAGACGCTATTTATTAAATTATATGTGAATTGACAGTTATTAAATTGTCAAGACATTAATTCATAAGTTAATGTATATAAATGGTTTACCCAGGCCAACAAAAAGTGTTTCGAGCGAAATGACGTTATGTAACACAAAAAAAAGACAAGAGCTGTCAGAATAAAATAATAAAAAGTTTATTTAAGTTTGAAATAAATAGCTGATAAAATAATTAATTAAAATTATCTTACGACTAGAAAGCATTAAAGACGCATAAATCCTAAAATATCATATTTATCTCAACCTGCATAAGAAACCATTGAAAAAGTAGCAGATTTAAAACTTTAATTTTTTGGGGTGAAAAAACACCAAAGGGGTTAACCTTACGTTTTTTTTTTTAAATCGCCAAAATTTTAGATGCTCTTTTTTTGATCATAACCGACGTAATTTTATGCGGGGAGTTCGAAAAACGCGTTTTCGTTTGGAGGAAACGCTCGTAAGCGGTTCAAAATGTCGATCAAATTTTGTCAACTTTAAAGACGCATAAATCCTAAAATATTATACTTACGTAGAATCTGCCTGCGCCAATCGATTTATCTCGCCAAACTGCATAAGAAACCGTTGAAAAAGTAAGAGATTTCAAACTTTCATTTTTTGGGGTGAAAAAACACCAAAGGGGTTGACCTTACGTTTTTTTCAAAAATCGCCAAAATTTTAAATGCTCTTTTTTTGATCATAACCGATGTAATTTTATGCGGGGAATTCGAAAAACGCATTTTCGTTTGGGGGAAACGCTCGTAAGCGGTTCAAAACGTCGATCAAATTTTGTCAACTTTAAAGACGCATAAATCCTAAAATATCATACTTACGTAAAATTTGCCTGCGCCAATCGATTTATCTCGCCAAACTGCATAAGAAACCGTTGAAAAAGTAGCAGATTTCAAACATTCATTTTTTGGGGTGAAAAAACACCAAACTACGTTTTTTTCAAAAATCGCCAAAATTTTAGATACTCTTTTTTTGATCATAACCGATGTAATTTTATGCGGGGAATTCGAAAAACGCATTTTCGTTTGGGGGAAACGCTCGTAAGCGGTTCAAAACGTCGATCAAATTTTGTCAAGTTTAAAGACGCATAAATCCTAAAATATCATACTTACGTATAATCTGCCTGCGCCAATCGATTTATCTCGCCAAATTGTTTAAGAAACCGTTGAAAAAGTAGCAGATTTCAAACTTTCATTTTATGGGGTGAAAAAACCCCAAGAAAAAACACAACCTTACGTTTTTTTCAAAAATCGCCAAAATTTTAGTTGCTCTTTTTTTTATCATAACTGACGTAATTTTATGCGGGGAGTTCGAAAAACGCGTTTTCGTTTGGGGAAAACGCTCGTAAGCGGTTCAATATGTCGATTAAATTTTGTCAACTTTAAGATAATAATAACTAATTGCAATCGATCCGAAATTAAATAGATACCAAAGCCATCCAATAAACTTCTTTAGAAAAATGTATCTTTCAAACTTACATTTTTAATGACATTTTCATAGTTCTAATGATATAGTCAAAAACTATGTGCCCTAAACGATATTTCTTTAATTTTGAATCATTGTTTTTTCACATAACAAAACTATATAAACTGATTGTATTTGTTAAGTGTAAAGTACATTAAGTTAGCTTTTATATTATACAGTCTTGAGAGTTTAGATGGTAGGATATTAAACAGTGGCGGCTAGTGGATTTTTTTATTTTAGGAGGCTAATCGTACAGTCTAGCCATCTAGTGTAAAGGGTAATCCCACCAACCCCAATTTTTTAAATAAAAAAAAATTAACACTGTTGATTCAAAAAAGAAGCTAACGCTCAACTACGTTATATTTTAAAAATATTTATGCGAAGGCTACAGTCGATATATTGTCGTGTTTCAAAATCATGTTTTTCTGAATTTTGAAATTTGAAATTTTGTTTAATTTGGAATTTTGTTTGTTTAAAAATTTTGATTTTTGATTTTAATTTGATGTAAATATTTTTAATTTTGATTATTCGTGCCAACAAGAAAAATTGCTGTCAATTTGGTAATTTTTGGATTGATTTTCCCAAAAAAAACCAAAAATTATAAATTTACTAAAAAAATTGAAAGTCGTGTTTTCAAAAAATCCACTTTCTTCTCTATATGTTATGTCCTGTAAATTTCAATTGTTAATTTTTTTTATTTGGCATATATAAAAATAATAGATATTATATAAAAATTACACGAGGTCTAAATCAAATTACAAAATAGAATATCTGAAGAAACATTAAGATAATTTTTACTTTAATATATTTGTATAATTACAAGTTCCTTAAAAAAGCACTGAATAATTCACCCTGAAAAGACAGTAGTTTTTTCAGACAAAAATTAGATAAAATACTTAAAGAAGAATTACCAACATAAAGATTAAATTGAAGCAAAAATATTATTTGAGAGTTTTGTTCGAAAAAATTTTAATATCATTGACAAATTTTCAAAATTAAACCGTCTCCAAATTTAATTGTATGTTAATTTGTAACGAGTAACTTAGAGAAGTTTATCTTTTTTATTGTAAATATTGTTTAAAGTTATTTTATCTATAAATAAGGATATGAAACCAGAACTACTATAAATCGTGCTAAACCGATAATTTAACCATGTGGTTTATTGCTATCTATAATGTAATGGTGTTCCATTATACTGGTACCACAAGTCTTGCTGTATAAGAAATGGGATGTACTTGAAATTCTCATTAAACCTCTCATTAAATTGATCTGAATTTAATCGAGCTTTTAAAACTTGAAATTCAGGCATCTCATTAATAAAGTTAATAGTTCCAATGTTAATATTAAATCCTTGCTGAAATCTAAAATGATTGATGGTAGGTCTTTTTGTGGATTTTTGAGATACCTCCATAATGTAAGTTATAGCCGTATCTACAAGTTTATGTAATCAAAATATTAGGTTTTTATAAATTTCTCTGAATAATCTCATTTGACCTCCATGATGTCATCTTCAATGAGTTTTACTGGAATTTACGAGACTATAGCCTATAGAGGCCTAAGAGTGTCATTAAACCGGGAGTAACAAGAAATGCAAATCGTTTCTTATTTCTTATAGAAAAATTGGCGCAGAAAGCCTATAGCTCATCTACTGAAATAAGCATAAAAATGTAAGAGTACCGGTTCACGCCTTTAAAGTACCTAATTAAGCATTATTTCTGAAAAATTTTATTTATTAAAAAGAATAACACATACCTACTGATGTAAAAATTTATATTTTACGTCGACATAATATATTTAGAAAAGGAGTTTTTGTGTATGAAACTTTTGGTGCATAAAATTTTTTAATTTTAAAAAGTTAGGTCACATTCGTCTGTTCGGTGAATACAGATTAGAAACGTTTAGCAAATATGTAAAAAGGATTAAATAAGCTAAATAAATGCAGAATTAAAATACTCTTAGCAATAATTTTAATAAAATACGAAAAAATAAAAAATTTTAATATTAAAAATCAAATTTAATGTTTTTGAAATTGGATTTATTTTTATAGCGTAGATATACTTGCTCAGCAATATCAAGCGATTATAAATAATTGAAAATGATCAGTCACAACATACATTCATGCAAAATATGAAGCAAATACATAAACGGATTATTCAAACTAAATGCATAAATTAAAGAGCTCTTATTAATAATTCAAACCAAAATTAGAAAAATTTTAAAATATTCAAAACTAAATATTATGTTTTTCAAATTGAATTTGTTTTTGTAGCGTATCTCATATCTACATATTTGCTCAGCAATAAGAGAACCTTTTGAACATTTGCAACAAAGAAGTACATACATATAATATTATAGTAGTAGTTTTTAATTTAAATTATTTATTATTAAATCTGTACAGTCGTTTTGCGTTTTGAGGCTTAGCCCGCACATGCTATATGAATTTAAAATGTTTTTACATATATAGAGGGCCAGTGGCGTAACTAACGGTATTCTGCGTGCTCCGCGATACAGCAGTATGAACATTTCAGGGGCCCGGTAAATAAAGATCTTCAATGCACACCTGATATATATATAAATTAATTATTGAGGTATAGCTAAATAAACAATAACAAGATTTATTTTATAGCTAATAATTTAATTAATTAATATACACCTGATATATAGTCTGTTCCACGGGATCTCGAGTGCGACTGGCACCTAAAAACTACCCTGACGGTATAAAATATAAATATTTTTATAGATTGCAATGATACTCTTGCGATTATTTATTCGATCGGGATCGATAAATGAGAAAAAAATTATTTTCACTTTTTAAAAATATGCTTAACGCCAGATTATATATCTGTATGAATCTGTATGAATGTATTAAATCTATGATAAAATTTTGATAAAATAAGCATGAAAAATTAATTATGCTTATTGAAGTGCAAATTTATTTTGCCTAAATTTTGAACTAAACTAAACGTAAAATTTACTTTAATTGATACGAGAATACGAGATACTTTTTTCTTTTATGTTACCATTTTTCTTTTTTTAATAGTAATATCATGTGGATTGTATATGCAATTTATTTTATATTGTTAATGTATAATATTAATTTTATTACTTTAATTTAAATTACAAACATTAAATACGAAAATAATACTAATGTTATTTTGACTCGACCATTTAAAAAATTGTAATTGTACAAATGAGTATTTAATTAGATTTAAAAGTTAATCTCAGTTTGCCTTAATTAAATTTAATTCTAGAATTTTGAAATGATTAGTGTTTAATTTATAATAGTTATAGTTTATAAAATCAATTAATCGAAATGATTAGAAACTTTGAATATTATATATTTTTATTTAAATTTCTGTAATTTCTTTTTAACGTGACTAGCATTTTTATATAATTATAGGCAAAGGGGGTGCGTGCATTTCAATACCTATTTATAGTATTGATTTTGAAGTAACTTTTCATTTATTTCTTTGTCACTTAATAAAAATATATTATATTATATTTTTATTCAGTTTTTGTTCATGTAAATCATTACTCTAAACTAAATATGAATATTAAGTAATATTCTAATAGGGCTATGAAGCATTACTACATTAAAATTTAAAAATTAACAGGCATAATATCAAATTTAAAATAAAATAAAAACTTATTGTTGCTTGACTTCTATATTCTGATTTGGTGGCATATAGTTGGATGTAACGGATTATGTATATACCGAAGCACATACATATACCTACCTACATTTGCAGCGTAAGCGAATATTGTATTTAATAATATTTCGCTTTGTTTAATTTTTATCATTTTTTAGATTCAATATTCTAGGACGCTACAAATAATGTGATTCGGTCTATGAGTGGCTTTGAATCAGTTTTATATTATATTAAAATTGAGAAAATAAATTTCAAGTAGATTTTGTGGATATTAGTGTGTATTTGTAAAATGCAAGATATCTTGCATTAAAATTGAGGTTGTGATATAGTCAGGATAGATATTTGTATTTACATTTTATAATTTTATTTTTCAAAATTATCATTCACCAATTTTGTTTTACTGTATAGGGAATTGATATATGCATTTCGCACAGTTACTGTGCGTGCAAGGATAATTTACATATTCAATTGCAATCAATATCTTTTTTACAATGAATAATTTTAGTGCCACTTGAAAATCTCAACAGAAAGCAAATTTTAGTAAACTAAATTACTCGGCGAGTTTTAAATCGGAGCCAACCGCTGAAATCCTTTAATTGTGCGATTAGCCTGACCGGCATAGTGCACAGTTTTTAATATTATCGCTACACAATTTTAAATAATTTTTTTTATATTTTACAAAAAGTTTCATGTTTATGTTATAGTAAACTTTTTTTATCTTTTAACATTATGACACTTTTTGTAGTCTTGTTCCTTTTTAAATCTTTTAACCATGTGAATGATGCGTGCTATCATTTAGCGATTGAGATCGGCATGGTGATTCAACCGAAATGTCGGGCTAGCCATTCCAACCCTAGCGTAGATAACAACCCACAAATTTTGGACATGTAAATACCGTCATTTTCAGAAATTTACGCACGCCAAGCACAAACACAGAATTGTGTTTTTTGCTTACTGTCATTTAATTTAAAATTGCTCTTAAAGTAATCCTGAAAGCTTGACAATTTTCTCAACGTCCAGGAATAACATTTTTTTCGGTTTTGTAATTTTAATTTGGTTTAATTACAAATTTTTAACATTTCTGAGTTATAAAATAATCAAATATGCATTAACTCAACGATAATTAAAACACAAATATTGAAATGGCCATTAATAAACTGTGAAGGCAATAAATATATTTGTTTTTTAATTGTAATTGTTCATTTAGCAAGAATAAAATAAATTTAAGAATTCATTAACAGAAGATGTTTTATACATTAATTAATTCAAGTTTTTAATTAACCGTTGCAATAAAATGAATATATTTGAACTAAAATGTTAAAAGCATTTTTCTTATTTAATTTAGCAAAAACATGTTGCTACCACCCTAATTAAAAATAATGACAAAAAGTCATTGGCGTTACTGTTAATATTCTAATAATATAACAGAGGCGGATTTATTTAAGAGTTAATTTGTCGGGATCTTGACAAATTTTTTTAAACCTAATTTTTTATCAACAAAATTAAATTACTGCTTTATAACATAGTATACATTTTCAAAGTTAACGTTCTCAGTAGAATGCATAAGCATAGTTTCAGAGGAAAACCCACCTTTAATAATTGAAAAAGAACACTTTGAATAGTCTTACATTATGTATATAGGTAGTATATAATTTGTTGGCAAGATTGTTGGCAATCTATAGATGTAGAATTGTGGTGACAAGTAGATTATTATATTATGTTGTCAGTAACATTCAAATACTTTTGTTTTTGGTAATCCTGGTATATAAGCAAGATATAAAATATTTTATATGTTCCTGCTGGCGTAAGTTATTACTTCGCTCTTCTATATAACACTATAAAGTTGACAGTTACTTCTTATGATTAATTAATATCATATCACACTCTCTTAAGAAATAAAAATGTCCACGTACTTAACTGTCGTATCTGCAATTTTAATGCATATTTGGGTCACATACTCGTCTAGTCGTCTTGAATGTTATATTACTGTAATGCACCTTTTTAAATCTATTGTCTAGACTAGAACATTTAATTTATATTTTATTATTTTTTTAAATTAAGTTATATTCTGATTTTAATTTTTACAAATTTTTTGCTTTGTGAATATATAAGTGCGTGAAGTTAGCCCCCACTTTTTCGAAAACTAGAAATTTTTTTATTATATTGTGTTGTATTCACTTGCATTAGATTGTATTGTAAAAATTTTTTTGGTTCATAAAGTTGAAAATCGCAAAAATCCATATTTTGCGTTGGCCCCCCTTTTTCAAAAATTAAAAAAAAAATTTTTTTTGTATTATGTTCTATTCAATTTGTTTTGTTTGTATTATTATGAATTAAAGTAGAAAGTTTAATATTCGCCGCGAAAATCGCAAAACAAAAATTCGCGCTGGCCCTCCTTTTTCAAAAATTTTAAAATTTTATTTTAAAAAAGGTTAAAGCCGCATCTTTTTAAGGCAGAAAATAGCGAATATGTTAGCTATGAATAGAGATGATAATATTTAAAAATCATGATATTTAAAAATTTCAAAAATATAATAAAGCTGAAATTAAAATAATTAAAATTAAGTTCATCTAAAAAAATTATTCCGAGTACCAGAACACTAACAAAAAAATATCTGTATTTTGTAATTTTTAAATAAGTTATTTGGCAATTCAATGATATAAAATTTTCTTGGTTCTATAATGATTATGTTTTAAAATAATATGACCATGGTAATTGTGTAATCTTTAGCAGAAGCAGAAGATACTAATATTAATAAAAAAATTGAAATTGGATAGATAATGAGTACGTCATTAAACTTATGTATGAGGAGAATGTTATGAAGGCAATTTGGACGTCTGGCGTGGCTGCAGACCTTGTGGTCTATATCCCAGTTTTATTAAGAGGTTTAGTGCAGAGTTGGTAACGCCCCGTTACCTTGTTCTATCGGTCATTACAATTGGGAGTATTTCCCTAACATTGGAAGCTTTCTAGTACTACACGTATACCCTAATGCGGTAAGCGAGTTAGACTTATGAAATTTAGATCAAAGGACATAAATAGCAATTTTTCTAAACTTTTGTGTCGATTCTCGGTTGGGCGGAGCGGTGATTTTTTTCCACTTCCCAGTTGATTGGCCTTTTGTTTTACGATCATAAAGCACTATTGTTTATGATTTCAAAATGAGAACTTTTATCATTTACTAATAATATTAAGCTATGCAAGAAAGTTGACACTTTCTGCAAAGTTGCCTGCTTTTAGAAAATTAAATATTAATAAAAAAAAGTAACAGAGGTGACATTACTTTTGTTGATACCCGTCACAGAAATAAATTACAAAATTCAATACTCGAATAAAGTTGGCTTAAACTTTATAAAGTACAATTGCCAACTTCTAGCCTCAGGTATAAAATTGTCATTCCATAATGAATAGGCATTGTATCGGGCATTCATTGAAATATCGCAGTATATCAAAATGCAACGTTGGATAATAAATTTTCTGCAAGAAATTTAGTTAAAAGATATGATTACTCCCCGATGAATTTTTTTTAACTTTAACAAAGGAGATCGCAACGCTAAAATTGAATTGGCATTATTTAAAAGAGGTGATAAATTAACAGCAATTTAATGTCATTTCCTTCCGTTCAACTCTGTATAATCAAATTGATCATTCTCATTAGTTATCTCCAATAACTCTTAAATATTCGTTTTGTTCCAACTTTAAAACTTTTTTGTTTAGTAAATTTCAATCCCTACTTAGTGCAGTATCTATTTAAATTTATTTGCTACAAAGTAAATTAACCGCATTCCATCATCAAGATTTATTGCGAGATTTGCGTCTTTTAATTCCCATCTACAATAAGAGAAAATTAGGCAACATCATAGAAAAATTTGTGCAGTAGTAATTGCAATTTCATTTATTACAATGGTTACGGTAATTTTGTAAAAATCGTAATATAATAAATAACCACATCATTGTTGAGAGTCCAAAATACTGTGTTTGTTTGGTTACTTAATTTCTAGAAACCATGAATCTTTTTTATTTTTTTGTGCTGTCCAGTTTTTGACTATACAATGAATAAAACTATTTGTCATTGGTCACGCAATAAGAATTTGATTGTAATTTAATGTAACCACAATAATATAATGTAGATACTATTTAACTCTAAAAACACCACAGTAAAAATTACGAGGTTGTGCCATTTTAATATCAACGGCATTGTGTTATATTTATTATGATCGTAGAAACACATGTGAAATATCGATCATAAACAATTCAGTCAGTGTATTCTTAGTAGTTGTGCAGCGACAAACGTTTGTTAACTTTAATATTTATTTATTTATTATTTTTAATTCAGATAAAAAGAGATAATAGTACTGCAATAGCATGATTTTTCTCTCTTTACTTAATGATCATTTAATATTTTTTTCTTAGTGAACTCAGTGAACAACCGCTAACTTCATTATGAATGACTGCGCATACCGGTCTAGGACATTTGAACGCGATCGTTTGAACGCGGCCGTTTGAACGCGGCCGTTTGAACGCGGCCGTTTGAACGCGGCCATTTGAACGCGGCCGTTTGAACGCAGAGACGCTTGAACGCAGAGACGTTTCAACGCGATAAATTAGATGCAATTGACCCCCTTTTATTATATTTAACCCATCGTTATACTTTTGAAGAATTATTATTGTTATAAATAATATTGTTATTATTGTCAACGCACTTTTACGGTTGTGATTTCTTTGAACATAATTATAAAAAGTAGTATTGATCAGACAATGTTTGAACTGTAAATTTTCTGAAAAGTTGATTAAGTTTTGAATCTTATATTGGAAATTTAAATTTAAATTTCTCAAGCTAAATGAATATTTTTAATTTAAAAATGTATAAAATGGTTTCTTAAAATTAAAATAAAATAAAAAAGTTGTTACTTGTAATACTTTTTCAAGAAATATAAGTAAAATATCTCTTTATTTTTATGTTTTTAAATGATGCTCAACTTTATGTTAATACCATTGAAGGCTCATCTCGCCAAGGATGTCAAACGCAAATGCTGCTATTGAAAAGCACAAGCAAAGACTTTTCATCATATAACCCTTATCCATATTTCTGCCAAGTTACCGTGAATCGTATTTACATTAGAATTTCTCAATCTTTTGATCATACATGTGTAGATTAAAACAAAACTCATATTTAACTTAAATATTGACACAGAACGAAGTTTTTTTATATTATTTAGAAATTTTTATATTTTATATATTTTAGAGTTGATTACTAATTCTAACCTAGGTTTGAATACTATAATGTCTTTTGTAAAAAAAAATGAAACTATCATTTTATGTTTATTTTTTTGTAAAAGCTTAACCGAGACAGTGTGTAGTAATTTAAAAAGGTTTTCTTGATCTTGGTGGTTTACCATTGCCTAGAAAAAGAAAATGGTAACAATAAAGTTTTTACTACATCTGAATTTGAACCGGGAATTTCGACTTATATAATTTATTTTAATAACCAATAATTGCATTCGCCAGTATTGAAAAAGTCTGACTACGTGATAGATTTCCGAATATAATATCTTGAATTTAACTCAAACCTAATTGGCAGGTATAGAAAGAAGTAACTTCCATCATTTCAAGTGTAACAAGAAAATTAGTACAGTTGTACAATTTAATATGCAATCTCGTTTATTGCCAACCATACAACATAACGGCGTGGTTTATTGCTAAACCTGGTAAAATTATAAGATTCACAAGGTAGATCTTTAGAAAATCAAGTTTTCTACAAACATATTAATAGAAATTACGTTGAAACCTAAAATGTAAACAATAAATTCTTCAAGTAGCAATACATGCAAAAGCGAGGTGTACATTTAGTGTTTCCATAATTTATAATAGATGAAACATAAGCATGCTATACATTTACAAGGGTTTCGTGTACTATATGTTTTATTATTATTGTGTTGCTTATGATATATTTGCATTAATTTTGATTATTTGGCAAAAGTATAAAAGGTTAATAAAATAATATAGCAATCAATCCGCATAGCAAAATATAATTAAAGTGCAGCCAGCTGGCCGAAAAGCGAATATGTGGAGTGTGGTGGAGTCAAAAAGGTACTAAACGGGAAAAAATAAGTTTGGGTCTGGTATATAAAAAAGGCCATGGGCAAACTATGGCAACATAATCAGCTAATGAAAGAGATAACTTGAAGAAAAAAGAGAGAACATGTCTAGCAATTGATGCAGACATTTTAGGTTTGAAAAATAGGCTTCGAACATTAACAGCCAGATTTTAATTTTAGATTTGTGTTAATAGTGACTATTAAAGAGGAAGAGCGAATTCTGGAGAAATCCAAAGATTGCATAGCGTAAAATTATTTCTGAATTGCTTTGTCTCTCGATGAAAGCGTTTATGCCACATTTTCTCCTATCCAAGTAGGAGATACACGAAAAACCAACTGTTTTTATTCTGTCTTCTTCAGCAGAATTAGGAAAAAATAAATAAAATTTGCCCAACTTATGAGTAATGACTTAAGCTGGTTGTTAAAATTGACAATAATTTAAGTTATTTAATTTTTTTTCTGGTAGGCTTTGAAATATGGAATACGGAAAGTGGATGGATTCTATAATGAAGAGGTATAGTAATATTTTTTTAACCAGAATATGTAATATTTATTATGGTCCAAGAGTATAGATCACATTGTGTGTACCTATTTTGATAAGGAAACTGTAAAATCTATTATGTAAACGTAAAGGGTAGCAGCTTATCAGTCGGCCGCAGTAGCCTGGGTTCTAATACTAAAAGATAGATAAGACAATTATGTATTTAAAGAAATTAACAAATCAGTACCTGAACTAATACACCCAAGTTTCACTGTTCACATGTGCTTGGGACCATAATATAATAAACGGTTCAAATCTTAATTTAATATTAATTTCAGTATTCGAAATTTTATTTAGAATAAATTTTAAAATAATTAATTATAAGTTAAATATATAAAATCTCCGGATACAAAATGAAGAGATATAAACACAAACGTAAATTTTTACGTCGATATGTAACAAACCTTAAAGTTTTATTTAAAGGGCTGTCGGGCGGGCAGCTATGCAGATGATTGGGATCCTAAAAAATCTAGGCTGATTTTTAGTGTTACAAAAGACTTTAATGCATAAAAACGGGATACTTTTGTAGTTTACAATAAATTATAAATTAATAACAATAATAAAAAATTAGAGAAAATGTAGTTTAAACAACAAAATATTGCAATGATCTACTTCAAAATTAGGGTAGTCACACATTTTCAACCTTGTAAATTTATTTTATTTTTGGAATTCAATATACGCAAGTAAAATTTTAATTTAAAATAATTTTAGTGTTCCAACTTGCGAAGTTCATAAAAGTTATGCGCATATAAAATTTATTAATATTAAGATGTGAAAATTAACTTAACAATCACTGAGTTTTAAATACTCGGAAGCATAGTAATCAACATAGTAAAGCAATTTTCTAAATTAAAAATTCCGAATAAAATAAAACTATCTTTCTAATACGTCAATTTTTTTGCTGTAATTAAGAAGCGAAAGATAATTGCCGTTAATTGATGTTGAAAGATGAAGTAAATGTCACTTTAAAAATCCTAGTGATTTAAAAACTTTCCTTGAGAAATTTTTCAGTTTTATTTTACTTGTTCATGCTAGTTGTACAGTTAAAAAGTAGACTTCCAACAATCAATGACTATTAAAAAATATTCAGCCAAATTTTGCATCAAATGAAAAATTATTAGTTTATTGTGGTTTTAACCAAATTTATTTTAGTAATTAAAAATTTAATTTTTTAATTAATAATTTTGTGAGAAATAATAATTGCCACAAATACGGGATAGAAAATTTATTTTAAATAGTAATTTAATCTTTAACAATGCTTTCGCCAGAATATTTTGAATGCATTTTAATCTTAGATAAGATGTTTTATTATTCTGAAATATGAAGCGCGTTCAATATTTAATGTACCTAATTTATTGCTTGGAATCATGATAAGCGTTTTAAAATTTAGATTATTTTGAAATATTAGATTAAATATTATTGGTTTTTCTTGTTTTCATATTTAAAGAAAAATCTTAAATAATGGAGTTTATATCCTTCAAATTATTTCATAGTTTTTAAAAATTTTAATTATGTGCCTACCGAAGGCGAAGGGGCGGTTGAAAAATTCGGACCCATAACTACTTGTTTGCAGGGATTACGTTTTTCACTATACCCTTCTACTGGGTTAAAATTACACACTCCAACGGTTGATTAATTCTTACGCTTACCTAGAGATTCTCACACTTACATAACTTATAAGGAAAACTCATGATCTTACAAAGAGTTAAGTCTAAAACTTCTTTAACCCCAGAGTGGTTTGTGGGTTCTTAAATTTTTTTTCATATAATATAAAAAGAGTAAAAATTATTAAAGCATAAGTCGTGTGCAAGCTGACTCAGTGTCAAAGCTAAAAACTTTTTTATTTATTAGATCGCATATAAAATTATTTAGAAATATTAACAATACTTGTGCAGTTATTACAATTTTCCTGTAAATACCACCGTTACCATTATTACAAAATCAGTATTAACTGCTCAAACAACTTAAGAAAATTTAAAATTTTTAAAAGGAATGCAAAACTACACCTGTAATATTTAGAAAGCACTTCTATATGCCGACTACACAATTGAATTTTTGTTGTCACTGAAAAATATACAATTAACGTTAATCAAAATCTTGTTAATCCATTCACGACCGTCACCGATCCTGGATTAAGAATAACCACTTTGGTTTAAAATAGCCGGAATCAGATGTCTTCTAAAATCATGATCCTGACACACACATACAAAATAGTGATTTTATAATAAAAGACTAGCCTTCAAAAAGCGGCTTACGCCGCTTTTTTTCGGCTAGCTCTGCGAGGCAGCGAGGCCTACGGCCTCGCAACGAGTCGCCCTTCGGGCTCCCCTTTAAGTCCCTAAATAAATCGTCCTATAAACGGATACAAATAGTTGCACTTGTACCGTAAGAAAGAAGCGAAGATGGCTTTTTTTGGATCTACGTGGTCAATTTGACTTTTCGATTCCATATTTCAAAAACTGGATGTAAAAGCGGGATTTTCGTTTTAGTCGTGATGGGCACGGCGGCGGAGCCTTAAAATCTATTTATACTGCAATTGAACCTCTGTTGAACCGCCAGACATGGGCGACATTATATATATATCCACATGTTGCAAATACTTTTATTGAAAATTTAAATGTTTTAATTGAAAAATTTTGTATGTACCTATTTGTGAAAATTTATTTGTTTTAAAATCCTTTTTCAGCATTTCATCGATATTTTATTATTTTTATTTTTATTGTTAAAAGTTTGAACGTGACAACACCGCATGGATTGTGATTATTTATACAAAATCTTATGTTGGTAGCTTTGCATCAATTTTCGGTTTAAGGTTATGAAGTAGATTTAGTCAGTGGCGCGTCGCGTTTATTTTATCCGCGGGTTTTATAATGTATTAATCTTAAAAATGTTTGTTGATTATTTGCATTTTATTGGTATCGATTGATGGCTTTCTGGTCGTTGTTTGAATTTAAAGATGGGTTGTCTCAATTTTGATATATTTATGTTTACACTTAATTATATGTAGTACACTTAAACTACATTTTTAAGCGTACTCTGTGGACATCCTAAGTACTACTCTACTACTTCTCAACTCAACTACACTTTACTTATTTAATATAATATTGTAATATTAACTACTTATACGGGTTCCCCTGTTGCCACATATGCCATCGTCTTTTGGGCCATCGCAGCATGTGGTCGCTTTTGGTAATTGCTGTGGATCCTCTATTGAACCGCCAGACATGGGCGACATAATATATTGTCATGTTCCAAATACTTTCATTGAAAATTTAAATGTTTTATTTGAAAAATTTTGTATGTACCTACCTATTTGTGAAAATTTATTTATTTTAAATTTTGTATTTAATTTGTATTTGCTGCTTTTTCCGCCAACTAATTAAGGTGGCTTTTTGTCAAGACTTTTTTATTTTTATTTTTGAGAATAAATTGATTAGTTATGCGTTAGTAATTTTAGTTAATTTGGTTATTGAAAATTGTTTTAATTTTTGGAGCAACTGAATTATTTTTAAAAGTGATTTTGGATTGATTAGTGATTGATTGACGATTTAGAAGATAAGCTTAAATTGTATGATTTAAATATTCATTCATTTTATGATAGTATTTACAATATTTCGAAATTAAATTAAAGGTATCGTCAAGTAGAGTTGATATGAGTCGCATCTATTTTCCCATTTACCATTATAAATTTGGATTAAGATAGCCAAGAAACAAAAAAAAAGATTTTATTTTGATGGAGAAACCTGTAAGTAAATTTGGGATCCTGAAAATATCGTTACAATAAAATATAATATATTATTATTTGTAATACCACCAAATTAAAATAAAAAAAAAGTTTTAAAATTCTTTTTCAGCATTTCATCGATATTTTATTATTTTTATTTTTATTGTTGAAAGTTTGAACGTGACAACACCGCATCGATTGTGATTATTTATACAAAATCTTATGTTGGTAGCTTTGCATCAATTTTCTGTTTAAGGTTATGAAGTAGATTTGGTCAGTGGCGCGTCGCGTTTATTTTATCCGCGGGTTTTATAATGTAATAATCTTAAAAATGTTTGTTGATTATTTGCATTTTATTGGTATCGATTGATGGCTTTCTGGTGGTTGTTTGAATTTAAAGATGGGTTGTCTCAATTTTGATATATTTAATGTTTACACTTAATTATAATTATGTAGTACACTTAAACTACATTTTTAAGCGTACTCTGTGGACATCCTAAGTACTACTCTAATACATCTCAACTCAACTACACTTTACTTATTTAATATAATATTGTAATATTAACTACTTATACGGGTTCCTCTGTTGCCACATATGCCATATGTTAGTATAGAGATTCTACTGTATTAAAACCAAGTTAGTTAATTTGATAGGTTTAGCTAAATTTAATAATTTTAAAAACAAATTAACATGAGTTGTGATTGTTTTTCGTAAATTTGTCTTTTTTTATTGCTTTTAAAATTTTTTTTTATGGTGGCTTCATTTCAATGACCACCACTGTATGTATTATATTTGTAATGCCACCAAATTTAAAAAGAGTTTGAAAATCCTCTTAATATTTTTATTATTATTGCTGATAGTTTGAACGTGATGACAGCACATCGATTGTGATTATATATAAAAAATTATGTTGGTATCATTGCATCAAATTGACACTAAGTTTTGATTTAAGGTTATAATTTATGAAGGCAGGTCGGTATCAGTGGCGTGTCACGTGTATTTTATTCGCGGGCTTACCATTTATTACCGTCGTAGGGTTCTTGTGGTTAATATAAAATATGTTGGTATCGTTGTTTTAAAAGTGACAGAAGGTTCAATTTACGGTTTAAGGTTATGATGTAGATTTGGTCAGTGGCGCGTAGCGTTTATTTTATCCGCGGGTTTTCAATTTAATAAATTTTATTATTCAATTCAACAATAAAAGATCAAATATTAACCAAAATTGTAATGTCTTCTTAATTTACCATTGCAAATCGTCCGCAGGAAAGCGTACATTTAATTTATGTATACTTCTATAAAAGCAAAGAAGATTCTAGAAGATCAAAAGTTATCAGTTTTACCGTGGCCTTCTCAATTTCCCGATCTAAACCCCATCGAAAACCTTTGGGATAAAATTATAATTTATAATTATAATTTATGAAGGCTGGTCGGTATCAGTGGCGTGTTGCTTTTTCTATCCACGGGTTTACTATTTATTATCGTCGAAGGGTTTTTGCGGTTAAAATAAAATATGTTGGTATCGTTGCGTTAAACTGACAGTCATTAAACTGACTGACACAAAGTTACGGTTTAAGGTTATGAAGTAGGTCAGTGGCGCGTCCCGTTTATTTTATCCGCGGGAAATGTATTCAATTGTTTGTCTTAATACATTATTGTTAAACCATCTGGCACTAACAAACAATGTCGTCTGGTCTCACATTTTAAAATAATTTTATATCTGGGATCTCCTCGTGTAGCAATTAAGAACCAACCGAATTGGTTTACAAAAATGTATATAAATATTTTACAAAATATAGAGTTTTTAAAATTTAGCGTTGCTTAATTGGAAAAACACGAAAACCCAACTCGAAATAATTCCGGCTGCTATTTACAATTTAAAACTTAATACTAAATAACCATAAAACTAAATAACGATGAACGCAGATAAAATAACAAAATGGAACGGTAACGAAAGACGAAGAATTAACGCACACTCGACAACATCTTTTGACAATTTCGATTATACGAATAATTGATTCGAATAATTTTTATAAATTTGTTCCGTCTTTGGATAGAAATTTCCCGCTTCGAAAACTCGAAAGTTTCTAATATATACCTCCATTTTACACTTCGCTAGGACCCCACCGTAAGGATGAGTTAAAAATTTCGACTTAACACTTGCCGAAGATCCTTTCGTGCTCATCTTCTTGGGTGATTTGTGTTTGCAAACACGAAAAACAATAACCGGTGTCCTCAAACGCCGTAAGGTACGCTTTCCGCGGCTGCCGAAGACCCTTCTTCGGCAAAATATGTTAAATTTCAAAATTTCAATTGTTTTAATTTTTACCTCGATTATATTCGCGAAAAGAAAGCGAAAAGTCGATTTGACATTTTTCGAAAATTCGTCCGGTTTGGCCGGAAAAAGACGATTTTGGTTTGGGGCAAAACTGGCCGGGATTCGAAACGAAAATTTTCGAGTTTGGACGTTTCTTCGTTTGGTCGGTGCACGGAGCGGTTTTTAAAAAAATTCGTAAGGAGCAAATTTGAAGCCACGCGCACGGCCCACCTCACGGCCTAAATACTTTTTCAAATTTTTGCACGGTTCGCGCGCCATCCGCGTCCAAAGGTCAAAATTTGCAATTTTTTTATTTTGGCCGTGGCGGTCTCATTTGTGAACCGATTGTAAATTTTAAAACGTCCTCGGATGGACACGGCGAGTTGCCACAATTTTGGTATTCTCTATTTTCTTCCCAACTAAAGCGGTAAAGTCGCAAATCGCAATCGAAATTTTAAAAAAAAGTTTCGAAGGGTATGGCCTTGGTTTCTTTTGGGGCAAAAAAATTTGCGAAAATTTACAAATTTAACGACGGAAACGTATTGCCCCGATACGTGGCAGCATTTTGGATCGAAAATTTTTCGTAAATTTATTTCGTCTTAGAGTCGAAATCTCGCTTCGAAGATTTAAATTTTTAAAAATGTGCCCCATTTTTACCTTCAAATAACTACCCGCCTCGAGGAGGATGGCGTCGGTTAAAATTTTCGACTCGACGCTTCTCGTCGACCATCTGGGATATCTTCTTCGGCAATTGCGTCAAACATCGTCGAGTTCTTTCGAAAAGCTAGGCCCGTTTCCCGGTCAAATGGCTTTCCTTAAATTGTAAAAACTCGTTAGTTCTTAATTTTGAAACGGTAATTTTCGCAAAAAGAGAGGAAAGTGTTCCCAGCTTTCCACCCTCCATGTCGGAGTAAAATTTAAGTCGAAAAAGTGAAAAAAAAAAGTTCGGATTGGTCCAAAAGAGAAAATCGGTCACCCATCCAAGTACTAACCGCAACTGGGCGCCGCCCGATCGCACGTGCACGTAGATCGCGTTTGTGCCAAAACCGCATTATTAAAAATTGTGTAATTTTAAGCTATATTACCAATCGATTAAGTACCAAATGAATTTCTTTCGTTTTCACATTTAGAAGGATATAATTGCATGGAATTTGAGAAAAGACGTTTTTATTGTTTCTTCGGAGGACGCTCTTTATGCAGGAATAGAGAAAAATTCGAAATTAAGTAAAATTTTGCAGCTCTCGAAAAATTATTTACTACCGATTTCTTTCTTTGCGCACACAATTGGGGGGGTAAATTTTCCTTCTCCCCCATCGGGTCGGGTACCTATCGACGCGCAAGACTTTAAAGAAGCTATAGATTGCCGTTCCGGCGCTCTGCGGAGTCGCGACGCGCGAACACAAAAAAGAAAAGTGAAATACGTCAAATGTAATCGCACTTTCGGCGCGCGCGGATTTCCTCCTTTGCGCACACAATTGGGGGGTAAATTTTTGCTCGCGCCCCATTCGGCGGGTACCGTTCTATAATTATAAACACGCCAAACTACACAAGGTGTCCTCGAACGCCGCAAGGTACGCTTTCGGCAGCTGCCGAGGACGGTTCTTCGGCAAAATATGTTAAATTTCGAAATTTCAATTGTTTTAATTTTTATCTCGATTATATTCGCGAAAAGAAAGCGAAAAGTCGATTGGACATTTTTCGAAAATTCGTCCGGTTCGGCCGGAAAACGACGCTTTTGGTTTTGGGCAAAACCGGCTGAGATTCGAAACGAAAATTTTCGAGTTTGGACATTTCGTCGTTTGGCCGGCGTAAGGAGCCGTTTTCAAAAAAACTCGTAAGAAACAAAATTAAAGCGGTCCGCAAGGGCTAACCGATGGACGCAAAACATTTTCGAAAATCTGCACAGTTTACGCGCCATCGGCGCAAGAATGTCGAAATTTGAAATTTTCTTATTTCGGTCCTGGCCGTCTCATTTGTGGCCCGATTTTTAATTTCAAAACGGCTTCGGGTAGGCACGGCGGTTCTCTACAAAATCGATATTCTACATTTTCCTCCTAACTTATTCGGCAGAGCCATAAAACGCAAACGAAATTTTTTTTTAAATTTCCCAAGGGGATACCCTTGGTTTCTTTTGGGGCAAAAAAATTTGCGAAAATTTACAAATTTAACGATGGAAACGTATTGCCCCGGTACGTGGCAGCATTTTGAATCGAAAATTTTTCGTAAATTTATTTCGTCTTTGGGTCGAAATTTCGCTTCGAAGATTAAAATTTTCAAAAATGTGCCCGATTTTTACCTTCAAATAACGACCCGCGTCGAGGAGGAGGGCGGCGGTTAAAATTTTCGACTCGACGCTTCTCGTCGACCATCTGGGATATCTTTTTCGGCAATTGCGTCAAACACCGTCGAGTTCTTTCGAAAAGCTACCACCGTTTCCCGGCCAAATGGCTTTCCTTAAATTTTAAAAACTCGTTAGTTCTTAATTTTGAAACGGTAATATTTGCAAAAAGAGCGCAAAATGTTCCCAGCTTTCCACCCTCCATGCCAGAATAAAATTTAAGTCGAAAAAGTGAAAAAAAAAAATTCGGATCGGTCCAAAAAGAAAATCGGTCACCCATCCAAGTACTAACCGCAACTGGCGCCGCCTGAACGCACGTGCACGTCAAAACAGTTTGTACCACGATCGCATTATTAAAGGTTATGTAATTTTAAGCTATATTACCAATCAATTATGTACCAAATGAATTTCTTTCGTTTTCACATTTAGAAGAATATAATTGCATGCAATTTGCGAAAAGACGCTTTTATTGTTTCTTCGGAGGACGCTCTTTATGCCGGAATAGAGAAAAATTCGAAATTAAGGAATATTTATACATCGCTTTACTTTTCCACATTTTTATTATAACAAATTATTTTTCTGTTTAAACACCTTTGCTCCTCGAGAGGAACGATTGCTTGCAGAAATGTCTCCATCGATATCGTTAATTAAAATAGTAAAAAATAGTTAAAAAATAGTATCGCTGCCTTTGAGAAACGCCCCTCTTTTATGACAATAACAATTCAAGCCAACAATACAGTAATAATGTAAACACATACTCGAAGCAATATTAAGAATTACAATTAACATTATAATTATTATGCGATAGTAGATAACAAAGATTAAAGGTAATTTCGTATTTCTTGTAGTACGGGACCGGATGGTGCACAGTGCATTGGACATTTTAGTATAATATAAATAAACAGAATTACATAATATTAAAGTGGACGTAAAAATTCATTCGAGAAATATCCTCTCGACCTTCTCGAGATTTGTCATAACCATTCTGTAACGTGTATCTTTTATCAATGTACAAAATTAGAGCAATCTCTCGGATCGATATTCGAAATAAATTATACTAAAGATTATACAGAATTTCAAAAATTACATAAATCGCCTTCGAAGACATCGGCTGGAACTCACACCGACGAAAAACCATTTGAATTGCATGAATTTGTCATTAGTTGGGTGTGTTGGTTTGTTGGATCGTTATTGTCGTCTGACATCTACAATGGCATTTTTATAATTTACCACTTGCACCTGTCTCGATCCGCCGTGGCGGCGGTACCACTTTGCTTCGTGTAAAATTACTCGACAATCAAACACATTTCGAAAAGTACTTCACATTGACCGATAACAAAATGTTTGGGTCGTGGTGGAGCTAAAACTGTAATCGTAATCTTTATTAAATCTTCCCTCGATCATCTGGACGTCATAAAATGTGTAATCGGAGAACATCGCTGTATCGCACTCTGCAACGACTCGACTTTTACCTAAAATGTAGAGTAGAATTATTTATCGGGTGGGCGAATATCGAACAACCGCTCTCACCGTGACCGCCTGCAAACTTCTAAAGACACGTCGGTCGTGTTCCCAAACTAAATCGCACCATCGTATAACCTCTCGCAATGGCAACTTGCAATAATAAGCTTGCGGTGATGCCTCATTATTTGGCCGCAAAGATTTGTTGGCCATTGTGGCACATCGAAGCGAGCCGTTTGGCCCCATAAAACAATAAACACGACGTAAAAACGATGGAACCGCCTAGCTTTTTCGTACCAAACGCCATTCGCACACCTAACCAAACATTTGCACCGAGTGGATTAAGAATTAAGGGAAACTTCCCATCGAAATTTGCAAATCTATTAAACGCACTATTCACACTTTCTTCTGGTTTACCCTTAATTTACACGTCGCATACTTTAGCTCAACACTTTTGTCGGATATCTTTGGCTTCCACATTTCTTGCAGTTTATTAGTACACACCACTCGGAGGACCGTTCGGCCATTGCTCTGCGCGACGTGCTGCGCAAATCCGAAAGAAGAGTTTGATAAATTTCAAATTTTTCAAATTTTTTGCGCGGATTTCTTTCTTTGCGCACACAATTGGGGGGTAAATTTTCCTTCTCCCCCATCGTGTCGGGTACCTATCGACGCGCAAGACTTTGAGGAAGCTACGTATTGCCTTTTCGGCGCTCCGCGGTGTCGCTGCGCGCGACCGCGAAAAAGAAAAGCGAAATACATCGTACACGTCAAAAGTAATCGCATTTTGGGCGCGCAGATTTCCTCCTTTGCGCGCTCAATTTGGGGGTAAATTTTTGCTTGCGCCCCCTTTGGCGGGTACCGTTCTACTCGTGAGACCGCGAGGAAGCTATAGGTCGCGCTTCGCGCTTTCTAGCGTCGCTCTCGGCACGCCACGAAGCGCAAAACCAAGTGAAACGTCAAAATTTTGTTAAACGTCATAATTAAAATAATTTCCGTCATGTAGTTCCGACGGAACTCGCATTCCGTCTCACCCGGTACTCGTGCTTTAGAAAAGGATGCGACATGGTACGATTAAAAAAAGGCACGATAATTATGAAAAAAAGTGTAAAACATTCGACTACGTCCGAGAGAGACCTAGAAAGGCGCGACGTTTTGCACTCGCAGTAAATTTTTCGTTAAAAAAAGGGTCTACTTTGAGGGCTCGCTCGGGGGCGGTGGCAATTTTGCCGCGATTCTCGATATCTGATGGATCGATGGGGAACCTTCGGGCGTCGAACGACACCCGGGCCGGCAAAATCCGTAAGGCCGGAAGGGCTGGCGGATTGTCCATAGGATTTTTTGAAAAAAACGACCTTCGGCGGGCACTCGCCGCCGCCTCCGGCGGCGGACCGCAATTTTTGGGCCCCCGTAGGCTCGGCTTCGCCTCGCTCTTTCGTTTAAGCCATCTCGGGCTAAAATCGGCTGCAGGGCGGCCGCTTCGCGGCCGCTTTTATACTAAAATTTTCTTAACTTTGGTAAGATTTTATTATATAAGACTAGCCTTCAAAAAGCGGCTTGCGCCGCTTTTTTTCGGCTAGCTCTGCGAGGCAGCGAGGCCTACGGCCTCGCAACGAGTCGCCCTTCGGGCTCCCCTTTAAGTCCCTATACAAATTATCCTATAATCGGATACAGAATGCTGCACTTTTACCGTAAGAAAGAAGCGAAGATGGCTTTTTTTGGATCTACGTGGTCAATTTGACTTTTCGATTCCATATTTCAAAAACTGGATGTAAAAGCGGGATTTTTGTTTTAGTCGTGATGGGCACGGCGGCGGAGCCTTAAAATCTATTTATACTGCAATTGAACCTCTGTTGAACCGCCAGACATGGGCGACATTATATATATATCCACATGTTGCAAATACTTTTATTGAAAATTTAAATGTTTTATTTGAAAAATTTTGTATGTACCTATTTGTGAAAATTTATTTGTTTTAAAATCCTTTTTCAGCATTTCATCGATATTTTATTATTTTTATTTTTATTGTTGAAAGTTTGAACGTGACAACACCGCATCGATTGTGATTATTTATGCAAAATCTTATGTTGGTAGCTTTGCATCAATTTTCTGTTTAAGGTTATGAAGTAGATTTGGTCAGTGGCGCGTCGCGTTTATTTTATCCGCGGGTTTTATGATGTAATAATCTTAAAAATGTTTGTTGATTATTTGCATTTTATTGGTATCGATTGATGGCTTTCTGGTGGTTGTTTGAATTTAAAGATGGGTTGTCTCAATTTGGATATATTTAATGTTTACCTTTAATTATATGTAGTACACTTAAACTACATTTTTAAGCGTACTTTGTCGACATCCTAAGTACTACTCTACTACTTCTCAACTCAACTACATTTTACTTATTTAATATAATATTGTAATATTAACTACTTATACGGGTTCCCCTGTTGCCACATATGCCATATGTTAGTATAGAGATTCTACTGTATTAAAACCAAGTTAGTTAACTTGATAGGTTTAGCTAAATTTAATAATTTTAAAAACAAATTAACGTGAGTTTTGATTGTTTTTCGTAAATTTGTCTTTTTTTATTGCTTTTAAAATTTTTTTTTATGGTGGCTTCATTTCAATGACCACCACTGTATGTATTATATTTGTAATGCCACCAAATTTAAAAAGAGTTTGAAAATCCTCTTAATATTTTTATTATTATTGCTGATAGTTTGAACGTGATGACAGCACATCGATTGTGATTATATATAAAAAATTATATATAATCAATAGAAAATAATCTAAAAATAGACAAAAAACGAAAAATTAAAGAGGCCATCAATATTCATTTAAATGACAAAACAATGAATGACAAAAGAGATGTCCTTTATTTTCATGGAGGGTATAAACATATTCTTAATTTAATGAAACGTATAACATAAGACATTCTTTTTGGTTAAATTATTTATTTGTAAAAAATTTTTAAAAAGTGTTTTATTTATGATGGCTATATTGTCAATTATTTATGTTGCTTGTTAACAATTTGACATAATTTGTCATTTTAGGTAAAATATTTTTAAAAATTTTAAATTTAATATATTATTAATAGTTTATTTTGTAGCCTTGAAAATGAGTCAGTAACGACTCGAAACGTTGGACAACAAAGATTGTTACAATAAAGACCTAAACCTCAACAAAAATCTAATAATTTTAATAAAAAATTATGTTGGTATCATTGCATCAAATTGACACTAAGTTTTGATTTAAGGTTATAATTTATGAAGGCAGGTCGGTATCAGTGGCGTGTCACGTGTATTTTATTCGCGGGCTTACCATTTATTACCGTCGTAGGGTTCTTGTGGTTAATATAAAATATGTTGGTATCGTTGTTTTAAAAGTGACAGAAGGTTCAATTTACGGTTTAAGGTTATGATGTAGATTTGGTCAGTGGCGCGTAGCGTTTATTTTATCCGCGGGTTTTCAATTTAATAAATTTTATTATTCAATTCAACAATAAAAGATCAAATATTAACCAAAATTGTAATGTCTTCTTAATTTACCATTGCAAATCGTCCGCAGGAAAGCGTACATTTAATTTATGAATACTTCTATAAAAGCAAAGAAGATTCTAGAAGATCAAAAGTTATCAGTTTTACCGTGGCCTTCTCAATTTCCCGATCTAAACCCCATCGAAAACCTTTGGGATAAAATTATAATTTATAATTATAATTTATGAAGGCTGGTCGGTATCAGTGGCGTGTTGCTTTTTCTATCCACGGGTTTACTATTTATTATCGTCGAAGGGTTTTTGCGGTTAAAATAAAATATGTTGGTATCGTTGCGTTAAACTGACAGTCATTAAACTGACTGACACAAAGTTACGGTTTAAGGTTATGAAGTAGGTCAGTGGCGCGTCCCGTTTATTTTATCCGCGGGAAATGTATTCAATTGTTTGTCTTAATACATTATTGTTAAACCATCTGGCACTAACAAACAATGTCGTCTGGTCTCACATTTTAAAATAATTTTATATCTGGGATCTCCTCGTGTAGCAATTAAGGACCAACCGAATTGGTTTACAAAAATGTATATAAATATTTTACAAAATATAGAGTTTTTAAAATTTAGCGTTGCTTAATTGGAAAAACACGAAAACCCAACTCGAAACAATTCCGGCTGCTATTTACAATTTAAAACTTAATCCTTAAAACTTAAAACTTAAAACTTAATAAAATAACAAAATGGAACGGTAACGAAAGACGAAGAATTAACGCACACTCGACAACATCTTTTGACAATTTCGATTATACGAATGTTAAATTGGGTCGAATAATTTTTATAAATTTGTTCCGTCTTTGGATAGAAATTTCCCGTTTCGAAAACTCGAAAGCTTCTAATATATATCTTCATTTTACACTTCGCTAGGACCGCACCGTAAGGAAGAGTTAAAAATTTCGACTTAACACTTGCCGAAGAACTTTTCGTGCTCATCTTCTTGGGTCATTTGTGTTTGCAAACACGACAAACAACAATAGGTGTCCTCAAACGCCGCAAGGTACGCTTTCGGCGGCTGCCGAAGACCCTTCTTCGGCAAAATATGTTAAATTTCGAAATTTCAATTGTTTTAATTTTTACCTCGATTATATTTGCGAAAAGAAAGCGAAAAGTCGATTTGACATTTTTCGAAAATCCGTCCGATTCGGCCGGAAAACGACGATTTTGGTTTTGGGCAAAACGGGCTGGGATTCGAAACGAAAATTTTCGAGTTTGGACGTTTCTTCGTTTGGTCGGTGCACGGAGCGGTTTTTAAAAAAATTCGTAAGGAACAAATTTGAAGCGGTGCTCAAGGCCCACCTTACGACTTTAATACTTTTTCAAATTTTGGCACGGTTCGCGCGCCATCCGCGTTCAAAGGTCAAAATTTGCAATTTTTCTATTTCGGCCGTGGCGGTCTCATTTGTGAACCGATTCTAGTTTTTAAACCGTCTTCGGGTGGACACGGCGGGTCGCCACAATTTCGGTATGCTCTGTTTTTTTCCCAACTAAAACGGTAAAGTCGCAAATCGCAATCGAAATTTAAAAAAAAAGTTTCGAAGGGTATGGCCTTGATTTCTTTTGGGGCAAAAAAATTTGCGAAAATTTACAAATTTAACGACGGAAACTAATTGCCCCGGTACGTGGCAGCATTTTGGATCGAAAATTTTTCGTAAATTTATTTCGTCTTTGGGTCGAAATTTCGCTTCGAAGTTTAAAATTTTCAAAAATGTGCCCCATTTTTACCTTCAAATAACGACCCGCCTCGAGGAGGATGGCGTCGGTTAAAATTTTCGACTCGACGCTTCTCGTCGACCATCTGGGATATCTTTTTCGGCAATTGCGTCAAACACCGTGGAGTTCTTTCGAAAAGCTACCACCGTTTCCCGGCCAAATGGCTTTCCTTAAATTGTAAAAACTCGTTAGTTCTTAATTTTGAAACGGTAATTTTCGCAAAAAGAGAGGAAAGTGTTCCCAGCTTTCCACCCTCCATGTCGGAGTAAAATTTAAGTCGAAAAAGTGAAAAAAAAAAGTTCGGATCGGTCCAAAAGAGAAAATCGGTCACCCATCCAAGTACTAACCCGCAACTGGCGCCGTCCGATCGCACGTGCACGTCAAAACCGTTTGTAACACGATCGCATTATTAAAAATTGCGTAATTTT
This sequence comes from Cantharis rufa, assembly GCA_947369205.1. Classification (NCBI taxonomy): domain Eukaryota; kingdom Metazoa; phylum Arthropoda; class Insecta; order Coleoptera; family Cantharidae; genus Cantharis; species Cantharis rufa. The sequence goes on along the minus strand of OX376309.1, from coordinate 4,672,645 downwards.
AAGCTATATTACCAATCGATTATGTACCAAATGAATTTCTTTCGTTTTCACATTTAGAAGGATATAATTGCATGCAATTTGCGAAAAGACGATTTTATTGTTTCTTCGGAGGACGCTCTTTATGCAGGAATAGAGAAAAATTCGAAATTAACGAAAAATTTGCAGCCCTCGAAAAATTATTTACCACCGATTTCTTTCTTTGCGCACACAATTGGGGGGTAAATTTTCCTTCTCCCCCATCGTGTCGGGTACCTATCGACGCGCAAGACTTTAAAGAAGCTATAGATTGCCGTTCCGGCGCTCTGCGGTGTCGCGACGCGCGAACACAAAAAAGAAAAGTGAAATACGTCAAATGTAATCGCACTTTCGGCGCGCGGATTTCCTCCTTTGTGCACACAATTAGGGGGTAAATTTTTGCAAGCGCCCCATTCGGCGGGTACCGTTGTATAATTATAAACACGACAAACAACAATAGGTGTCCTCAAACGCCGAAAGGTACGCTTTCGGCGACTGCCGAAGACGGTTCTTGGGCAAAATATGTTAAATTTCGAAATTTCAATTGTTTTAATTTTTATCTCGATTATATTCGCGAAAAGAAAGCGAAAAGTTGATTTGACATTTTTCGAAAATTCGTCCGGTTCGGCCGGAAAAGTACAATTTTGGTTTTGGGCAAAACGGGCTGAGATTCGAAACGAAAATTTTCGAGTTTGGACGTTTCGTCGTTTGGCCGGCGTAAGGAGCCGTTTTTAAAAAAATTCGTAAGAAACAAAATTAAAGCGGTTTGCAAGGGCTAACCGATGGACGCAAAACATTTTCGAAAATCTGCACGGTTTACGCGCCATCGGCGCAAGAATGTCGAAATTTGAAATTTTCTTATTTCGGTCCTGGCCGTCTCATTTGTGGCCCGATTTTTAATTTCAAAACGGCTTCGGGTAGGCACGGCGGTTCTCTACAAAATCGATATTCTACATTTTCCTCCTAACTTATTCGGCAGAGCCATAAAACGCAAACGAAATTTTTTTTTAAATTTCCCAAGGGGTTACCCTTGGTTTTTTTTGGGGCAAAAAATTTGCGAAAATTTACAAATTTAACGACGGAAACGTATTGCGCCGATACGTGGCAGCATTTTGGATCGAAAATTTTTCGTAAATTTATTTCGTCTTTGGGTCGAAATTTCGCTTCGAAGTTTAAAATTTTCAAAAATGTGCCCCATTTTTACCTTCAAATAACGACCCGCCTCGAGGAGGATGGCGTCGGTTAAAATTTACGACTCGACGCTTCTCGTCGACCATCTGGGATATCTTTTTCGGCAATTGCGTCAAACACCGTCGAGTTCTTTCGAAAAGCTACCACCGTTTCCCGGCCAAATGGCTTTGCTTAAATTTTAAAAACTCGTTAGTTCTTAATTTTGAAACGGTAATTTTTGCAAAAAGAGAGGAAAATGTTCCCAGCTTACCACCCTCCATGCCGGAATAAAATTTAAGACGAAAAAGTGAAAAAAAAAAGTTCGGATCGGTCCAAAAGAGAAAATCGGTCACCCATCCAAGTACTAACCGCAACTGGGCGCCGTCTGATTGCACGTGCACGTCGATCGCGTTTGTGCCACGACCGCATTATTAAAAATTGTGTAATTTTAAGCTATATTACCAATCGATTATGTACCAAATGAATTTCTTTCGTTTTCACATTTAGAAGGATATAATTGCATGCAATTTGCGTAAAGACGCTTTTCTTGTTTCTTCGGCGGACGCTCTTTACGCAGGAATAGAGAAAAATTCGAAATAAAGTAAAATTTTGCAGCCCTCGAAAAATTATTTACCACCGATTTCTTTCTTTGCGCACACAATTGGGGGGTAAATTTTCCTTCTCCCCCATCGTGTCGGGTACCTATCGACGCGCAAGACTTTGAGGAAGCTACAGATTGCCGTTTCGGCGCTCCTCGGTGTCGCTGCGCGCGACCGCGAAAAAGAAAAGTGAAATATATCAAATACGTCAAACGTAATCGCATTTTGGGCGCGCGGATTTCCTCCTTTGCGCGCTCAATTTGGGGGTAAATTTTTGCTTGCGCCCCCTTTGGCGGGTACCGTTCTACTCGTGAGACCGCGAGGAAGCTATAGGTCGCGCTTCGCGCTCTCCCTCGACGCTCTCCGCACGCCACGAAGCGCAAAACCAAGTGAAACGTCAAAATTTTGTAAAACGTCAAAATTAAATAATTTCCGACATGTTTTTGGAATCTAGTTCCGACCGGACTCGCATTCCGTCTCACCCGTTAGGCGTGCTTAAGAAAAGGATGCGACATGGTACGATTAAAAAAAGGCACGCTAATTATGAAAAAAAGTGTAAAACATTCGACTACGTCCGAGAGAGACCTAGAAAGGCGCGACGTTTTGCACTCGCAGTAAATTTTTCGTTAAAAAAAGGGTCGACTTTGAGGGCTCGCTCGGGGGCGGTGGCAATTTTGCCGCGATTCTCGATATCTGATGGATCGATGGGGAACCTTCGGGCGTCGAACGGCACCCGGGCCCGCAAAATCTGTAAGGTGGGAGTGCCGGACCGACTGTTCTTGGAATCGACCGTCGAAACGGCCCTTCTTCGGGCACTCGCCGCCGCCTCCGGCGGCGGATTCAACTTTTTGGGCCCCCGTAGGCTCGGCTTCGCCTCGCTCTTTCGTTTAAGCCGTCTCGGGCTAAAATCGGTTGCAGGGCGGCCGCTTCGCGGCCGCTTTTGTAGGTAAATTTTCTTAACTTGCTTAAGATTTTATTATATAAGATTACAATTTTTGCATTGACAAATTGTTTACACGAAATCAAATAAATCAAATCTGGGCATTTTGTACTTATGGTGAACAATAAATTATATCTAACTTACTACGGACGAATTTAAGAAAACCATTTTTCTGCATTGTTTATTCGGTGGTGATTTGGTTTACGTATGTCAAGTTCTATTTCACACTCTGGAAATTTGAAATTTGAGTCTTTTGAGACAATAATTTTTTTTATGAATATTGCAAAAACTTGAAACCCTAATCACTAAAATTAAAATCAAGTACTTAATCTAATGTTTAATTTGGATTGCAATTCGAGCTATTGGAAATTACTTTAGGTTTGTATTTGAATGTCATCATTCCGTGACGTGTTATTCCTAAGATTTAGTTTTATGCCAAGAGGTGATAGTCGGAACTAGTGAAATTTGAAGAGGGATGCTTACATAACAGACATAAGCGATAATTCATTCCGTTGTTGTATACTGTCCAGTCTGATACTGTAAACCCTTTTCTCACTCCATATCTATAGTAGGGTTAAACCTGAACTTAATTCTAAGCGGTTTAGCTTTAGCCCGTAGGCAGGACTCCAGCGATTATCTTGTAAATATTGACTATTTCCCGCTTCTTCTTCATCTAAAGTTAATAATACTTAATATTGTTTTATAAGTAAAGAGTTTGAAACTACAAATATTTAATGTTTCAACATTTAAATTTAATAAAATTAACTTTCTAATTTATATAATTTATTGATGTTCATTCAGAAGCGAACTTTCTTTTCCTATTTACTCTTTTAAATTTATTTTATAACATTTTATTATAATATTAATTTATCACAAATATTGAACATTTCAACATAATTTTTATTGAAACAAACGGTAAATCTCTTTAAATGAAAGTATTTTAAAGTTTCTTCGACTTCAGCCCGAAAAGTTTTCGAGTTTTTGTTAATGAAAGTTTTGAGCAATTATTCATTGAAAGTAATTTTTTGAAAGAATTTGTGAATAGCTTGTTGAAAACTATTTACAAATTATTTTGTGCTTTACAAGTAGGTTTTATTACTTTTACCGAATGCCAGGACGACGATAAAATAATTGAAATTTTTGGTTGGGACTTTTTAATATTAACATTAGCTATATAAACTTGTTTCTTTTCGCCCACGACACGGGGAATTACCTGACTAAATCTGATTTTTACATTGTTGATATTTAAATTTCTTTTTAACTTTTTTAATATTTCTCCTAGCCTAGTATAAATCCGACAATTACCTTGTAGTTATTCCCGTAATTGTGTATAACCATAGTAAGAATACTTATAAGTTAAAAGGGTCAAAAATCACAAATTTTAACAATTTTCACTGGAACATCACTGTTGAAAAACCGTTACTGGCCGATAAAAATTTAGCGTTATTCGATAAAGTTTGTAGTCGCCCTGTACGTGCTGAGAATTTAAAAAGCATAAAATAAAATCGGTTTTGAGCAATGAATTTCCCAAAGGAATGGAAAAAAGTAAAATTATCCACTACATAATTTTTCTGAAGAAACTGAATCTGTTGGTATTCTGCTTATTTATTGTCATATCAGCTGTTACGTTTACGTAGCGGTTAGATTTCATAACAATACATAAATATGTTTTGTCTTCTTTGGTTGTTAATTTAAAAATTCGTAGTGATAATCTTTAAATTAAAAACATAATTCTTTTTTGTGGTCACACCTTTGAATGTTTTTAAAAGCATTAAAATAGCGATTTAAAAAATAAAAAATGGAGCTTTCAAAAACCCAATGATAACAATCGAGTTGTTACGTATTGGATCTCAAATGTTTACATTGCTGTATAGGAACGCATAAAATTGAATTAAAATCAAATAAAATACAATATGCATTTTAAAAAAGGAAAGCTTTTATTTCTTGTCTTACATTTATGTTAGATTACTTGATATTTATTAAAGTACTCCTATTTGGCCAAAATATATATTTTTTTTTGTAAAATTTTCGTTTAAAATATATTAAATTTAAACAAAAAGCAAAAATGTAACTTTTATTTTTTATATTTTATGAAACAGCATTTTTTTAAATGAATTTCATTCAGAACTTGAAAGATATTTATTTTAGAGAATAGCAGTTAAATCCAATTTGTTGATAATTTAACTTTCTTTAAAATAATACACTAAAACACTAAAAAAAAAACTAAAAAAAAGATTTAGTTTTCATTAAATGTATGTTTATACGAATAATTTTTTAGTTTTAAACTTTTATAAATAAGTTTGTAAGTTACAAATTTTTTCCGTGTAGTTATCACAAAAAAAATACAATATATTGCAGTGCTCTTCCTTATAAATTTTGACAAAATTGATAAAGAAGTATTAAATTTTTATTTAGAGATAAATTTTATATTGGAGGATTTATTAAAAGTTAATTTTAAATTTTATTATCATACGTGGCCTTACACGCCCTTGGCAGTCGAATATGATTATAACGGCTATTTGTGTATTAGCAGCTTAAAATAATAGACTACCACCGTAATATTATTTTGGACGTGAATATATGATTTATTCAAAAATAGCAAAAATTTACATTACTTTTAAATATTCACTATGTTCATATTAAACAATAACGTTAATAATTTAACGTTCATTTAAACGTAAACAAAGAGAAGGTTGTTTACATGGTCAATAATTGGATGAAGTAATCGAAAATTTAACTTTACTACTTTGAAACAGTGAAGTAAAAATTTTAAATTTCAAAAAGTAGGTAAAAAAATTCAAATCTCGTTAATTCCATCCTGAGCTTTCTTAATTGGTCACTTTAAATGTTGACAATATCATAGTGGATCTATATTAAAGGTTTCAAATTTATTTACATAATTTAGCTGATTTCCAGAAAACTCCTGAAGCTCACCAAAACATACAAGAAATGAATAAAAAATAGACAGATAGATAGCCAATGAGACATTTTATCGGTTATTATGTATTACAGATTATCTTTATATTTTTTATCATTTTGTAGTCCATGCTACCTATATCATATTAAAATAAAGCCTGTAAATTATTAGGCAAAATTAGTAGGTTTAAAAATTGTAGCTGTATTTACATAAACATCCACAAAATATATTTTTTGTAAATTTATATAATTTTAGTTCCAGAATTGAAATAATTTTGAATTTTAAGTTTATTATTTATAATCTATAAATAGATAAATGAAAATTGTAAATAAATAATAATTAAAGAAATATTATTTACGGCACGAATTTTACAAATTAAATTGTAGTGTAGGAGAATTGGGACAAGTCTATGTCTGGAGTTTGGGACACTTCAGTAGTGTCCCTAACCTTCTGCAGCATTGTAATTACAGTTAGACAATTACATCTAGGCAATTACATCAATTACTTTATCTTAGTAAAGAAAGTTCATCAGTTATTTAATTTTCAGTTTACTTGAACGTCTTAAAAGCACTATAGCATAGGAATTAATTTAAGTAACTAATATAATTACTAAATAAATGGCGATAATTTAATTTTTTTATAATGGCACTTACTGTAACTATTGAATTTAACCTAGTAAAAACCGAAACAGTTTTAATTTATTTAACTTATTTAATTTATACATAAGATAAGTTCTCTGCACTCAAAAACATCTTTAAAAATTTTTTTTAAATACAAATTATAGGTTTTTCTTAATTAGTGACGGAAACTAATCCTAACTTTTATAACTTAATCCCCCGATAAGTTTAAGGTGCAATTTTAATAAAATTTTACCTTTAAAATTTTATTTTGCAAATTAATTTTAAATAGAATATCTCTTACCTCTAATTACTCTCCTGTTAACTCTCGCAACCTGCCGCCCCGGGCCATGACTCCTATGACTCTAGAGCTAGAGTAAATACGCCACTGTGTGCGGGGTCTTTTACGTTATAATTAAATTTTATTTAAATACTTTTCTAATGTAAATTGATCTAGTATTAGCAAGAAATATTATTTCCTTCAAATATAACAAGAATTATTTATTAAGGAACTGCAGTGAACAAATATGTAAAGATGACGTAGTATCATGGCTTTATTTGCATTACTTAGATCAAATATCTCAGAACTATGCACGGTACAAATATTATATAACGTAGAGTGCAATATAATCTAATGACAATAAAAACTAATAATAAAAAATACCTCAACGTATTATTAGTTAAACCGAATATATCAATCGAAGGAAAGCAATTAGTTTTCCCTCATAGAATATAAAATAAAACAATAACAAATTCGATATAATCTATAACCACAGACGAATAAGAGATAATTAAGGCACATATCATTACAATAAATTAATAGAACGATTCGTAATGGTTTAATCTATCGAAAATTTAGTAAACGTACATTGAATGATTTGCATTGGAAATTGCATTGGGAATTATTCCCGAATTAAAAAAATAGATTTCTATATTATGTTCTAATAAAGAATAGAAAATAGAATAGAAATAAATAAAAAGTTAAATTTTTGTTTTGAAACTCAAAAAACTCAAAAAACTATTGTTTTCAAAAAAACAATTGTGTTCAAAAAAAGAAAACGAGTTATTGAATTACAAATCAGAAATCTTAGATTTTAGATTTTTAGCAGTTAGATTTTTGGTTGGAAACCCATAAGCTCAATAACACATATTTTTGCGCACAATCTCTGTTGTAGTACTGGAGGGTATCTATACCAGCGATTCTCAACCTGGGGGTCGCGGATCTATTTTAAGGGGTTGCAGAAAATTTAGTTTCTTTCCAAAATTAGTTTTGAATTTGAATTGGAAATTAGTAACCCGAATGAAAGTAATCTGAATGAATGAAAAAAAAATGTGGGTGGCAAAAGTGGCATATTTTTGCCGATATATTTGGATTACTTATGCCCGTACTAATAGTCACGAATCAATCCGAGGTTCAAAATAATCCTAGAATTTATCAATGAGATTACTGGAATTTAGACCGTATCGTAGCAACAGCTGTTATTTCGAGATTTGATCTAGATACTCGGATCAATCCATGACTATTATGTCATGTTTATGTTTTTTTTAGATATGTACTATCTTCTTTTAATATAAATTTTAAACAAAGGAATTGATGACTATTTTTTTGATTACTGCCATTTTTATGGGGTTGCAGAAAATAAGCAAGAAAATTTGGAGGTCGCGTCGTGAAAAGGTTGAGAACTGCTGTTCTATACCTCCAGAGTCTAGAGCCCCCGGTTTGAATGCTTAGCTTTGTGTGCATATTGTGTTTATATTGTGTGCGGTAATTGAAATTTCATTGAGAATTGTTATTTTAATTCGGAAATAATTACCGATGCAATTTCCATGACTGCTACTGTATATCGTTACGTAACGATATTAATATCGTTGTTAATATCTATAATATTGTGCGATATGTTTTAAATTCCAGAATATAACACAATCAATTAACATAAAAGCAAAGTTAAACTGGTGTGCAAAACTGAAGGTTCTGCCTCACAATTGAAAATGCAATTCAAATATTTGTTACCAAGATTCTACAATTCATAACAAAAGCTAATAAACCAGGAATATGAATTACTAATTCAATTAGTTTGTCTGTGCTGGTCAAATATGTAAGTTAACTAACTAAGTTGTCACTATAGATGCTTTACGTGCCATCCTCCTCCAAGACGACTTTTATACACCTTTGTCGGGATTTTTTTTACCCAGTTATGACTATTAGTTTTATCTAATATTATCAATGGTTTTTGAAGTTTGCTATCAATAAACAAAAATACCAATGTATTCGGTGGGATAATATATAAGCTGTCTTTATTGACTCTTTATTAGCTCAGTCAAAAGTTGCTATCTAAAATAGCATCGAAATATTTTTATTATCATTGTTAGCAATAAAAATTTTATTAGTTAGGAAAATTAAATTAATGTACAACAAAGTTTTACTTAAGCCGAAGTTGTATAATTACATAAAAGTTTTGTTTCAATTTTTAGAGTCTTATCTACATTATTATCATGAAAAATATCTAGACATATTTTAAAAATAATTTACTACAGTTTGAGGGTGTCATGTTTTAAAAATTGTGCCAAGTTAGTTTCATCCCAAGATACCCATTAACTTTCAGTTCTCGGTATTTTTATCCCTTGAACTTGAACCAAACTTTTTAATTTAACCAGGGAATATTATATTAATATAATTTTTTTTAAATCCTGTTCAAATATTCAATTTGTTGCTGCTTTGTAGATTTTCATGAGTATAAAGTTTCAAGTAAAAATTTTGCATTAAAAATTTAATGATACTTAACGTTGTAAAGATTTAAAATTTATTTATTGAAATTAAAATTCAAATTTTTCACGCTGTATTGCAAGTATTGATGTGAGAGACGTATGTAATATATGGTACAGTTAGAATTTATAATCAGCATTTCCCACACTCGTTGGAAATCTCAACGGGAGCAGCACCGTGCCGTATACATTTATAAGGAAATAGTCATGTATAGTATTATATTCAGCGATATATATATGCAGTCACTTGTTGGTATGACACATCGATATTTCTAAACAATATAATAAAATTGAAATGTCGATAAAATTCAAAAAAATGTTGTTTCAAACTTAAATAAATTACCAATTTTAACATTGGATATTATTTGCGATAGATCATTGCTTTTTAGTTTGCAAAGCTAATTTAAAATTCTAATTCAAATCATAATCTGCGCATGATTGCAGTTTCCAACTACTGCTAAAACAAAACTAACAGAACAAAAACCGAAGAAACAAAAGAAGAAAAAGGAATAAAATACGTTAAAATTTATTTATTGATTCATTAAACTGTTATCTGAAATGAGAAATAAAATGCAAAAATAAAGTGGTGATATTATTTTTTGGCGCTTATCTTGAAATTATATAAAATGGAAATGATTATGAAGTTTTGCTACTCAAATGTAAGTTTTGTAGTTCATCTTAAATTATTTAGGAGAATTAGCATAATTTGCTTATAACTTTATGCACTTGTTTATTTTGCTGACTAGTATTTAAAATGCGGAAACAAGGGCAGAGGGTTGATGGCAAATTGATATCAACATACAAGAAAGAAAAGCTACAATGAGATGTCGCTCTCCCAAACCAGAATACTAAACTAAATTATTATTATATACCACTTACCAGTTGTAGTATGGTAGAGTAACTAATTTACTCTTTCGGTTCATGGTGTAAAGTGATTAATTAAGAGTTAAACAATAATAATTTTTTTTTAATAAAAAACTTTTAAAACTTTTTGATCCAAAAAAATTAAGTAGTGGCAAGAAACTTTTCGACAATTAATTCCAACTCCTGGATACCGATAAGCTACCCAGAAGAAGAGCTCAATGACTTCCCATATGCAGACAAATAGGGATGAATCAAAATATGATGCCGTATGATTAATATATAAAAATTCAATTTTTGTAATACTCAAATATTCGAAAAATGTAATTATAAATAATACTTTAATACATATAAGATCTTGTACAATTTTATGAAAAGTAGATTAGTATTATCGTCCTAATAGCAACGTTAATACCACCGTAAGGTTAGTTTGGTTATCCTTTGATATTACAAATTGGCTTCTTTTAAAATCTTTATCGTTTCTCACTAACCCCTTTTAACGGTTATTTTAAACCAGTTCTATTTCATTTGCGATTGTGTTATTCTTGATTCAAGACTTAGTCCTTAGTAATTATTTGCTGTTTAAAATCGGTTTTTGTCGATCAAAACAAGCACTTTATATTATCTGAAGCTGTTATTGACAATTTTTAAGATGAAAAAATATTTTATTCTCATCTGGCTTTGACAATATAACTTGATTGTGATATTAAAAGTATCCCATTTAACATGCAATTTATATGTTTATTTTTATTTGGACGAAGCAAGCGGAAGTTTGCAGATAGAATTTTACTTAGTACATTTTTTTAATTGTGTGAAATTTTAAAATTAAAAGCAAGCTAATCGATCAGAAATTCTACAGCAAATCGATACCGTATACATCCGTTCGTGCAAATTTAAGCTTTCTTTTAAATTAAGGTTTTGTTTCTGGACAATCTCCCTCTGGGACTTACTTTTAACAAAAGGAAGTAATAGATTTCAAGACCTGTTTAGTTTTTTTATATTCTGCATTAACATCTCTTATATCAATCAAAATGCAAATATACTTTTATAACCAAATATTATTTTATGCTATCGGAAACTTTGAATTTTATACAATATGTAACTGGAACGGGTTCGGGCATCACCGCGTATAATATTAAATACATTTTAAGGTTGATAATAATCAATTATCAATCAATTTTTCCGGAAGTTATATGTAACTCGTAAGTAAACAGGACAATTAATAACGAACTGTAGAGCCTTGATATATAATATACTATTAATGATTCAACATTTATTTTAGACATTTAGGTATTTTACTTATTTAAATATCTACTTAGAAATTTGTTTTAATGAATAATTAAAAGACAGTTTTTTTGATTGTGATGATAATATAAAAAAATCTTTAAAATTATACAAAGCTTTAATAAAAACTGGGATTTTAGTAGGTACGAATTTGCAAAGTTCAACTGTATTTGATAATAATGACGGTACAATATCTTTTGTTAAATTGTATGATGAAAAATAAAATTTTGATCAACAAGATTACGTATAAAAGCAATCAATGTTTTATAACAATGTCTAGTAGAAGAAAGTGTGGTAAACAATGATTTGAAAGAAAAAGTTGAAAAGATATTGTATGTTGTATATGAATAGTTATATTAAAGCAGAGAACGGCGGAATCGAGTATGAATAGAAGAAAGGTTAAGCTTTTTCAAAACGAAGCACTGACTTAGTAGCTTTATAATAAATTGATTAATCCAACTACTAATAAATTTGATACTGTTATAAACACATTAACAATTATAAATCAAACAATGAACTAAAACGCAACATCGTAAGGCATTTTTAAATTAATATTAACTAAACATGAATTATTACAAAATATTATTTATCTTATCCATTTATCCAATTATTTTTATAACACGCTATAACATTTATTTTTATAATACATGAGCTTGAAATTTCTTAATTAATCAATTATTTATGTAACCACAAATTGAGTGTGAAAAAATCTTGATTAAAATTATGCAAATTAAAAAATATTTGTAAACCAAATTAAAATTATAAAATTTATAAAAAATTTAATATTCAAGTTTTTAATATCACTTATTCAAATAGTCTGCTACTTTACGTATCAAAACATCAGAGGGAAAACGAACACACGACCGGAAAGTATTGAAAAATTCTATATTAAAAAGGTTTTTATTTCATTAAACTTTTAACTATAAATCATATCAAATTGAATTTTTAATCAAACGTGAAAATTTAATTAGTAACAAATAATAAATGCATTGCATAATCCAATTATATTATTCTCGTAAAACTATTAATTTTTACAATGCTTATTTAAAGAAAACTTAAAAATCATTTACTCAAAGCTCATGCGGCCGATTTTACTTTATTACACACGCAAATCTGATTCTATAATTTTATTCCGGACAATTGTCGGTCTCAACAAATAATACTTATTTAATATTATTCTGACATTTTTACATACAATACTTGCAAATTTTGTAAATGTGTGTGCACACCGACATTTTTACGTGAGGTAACATTTCAGTATTTATAGCAATAGTTGAATAGTTGCCGAGTTGAGCACTTCAGTTTCAACCTTCTTTGTTACTTCTATTGAAGACAGAAAAACAACCAAACAAATGCCAGGATTCTCTGAAGGAGAAATCCTAACCAGAATGTTTAGTACATTTCAACTCGTCGCATTTTAAGCATCATGTTGTAACCGTACAATAAAATAAAGTTTACAATTTTAAAATAATCTCAAAATGAGAATTGACAGGGTCAATTGGACCTAATTTATCACAAAATCCAACTTCACTACCTTTTCGTCATTTGGTAATTCTTCCGGTAGTTTTAATATTTAGGCATTTTGATAGATATTAAGATTTTTGTCTCTTACGCCGCCACATTAGAAAAATGGCCTCCAAAACCGGCTATTTTCTTTTTGGATTAATTTACAATAAAAATAGTTATATAAAAATTTAACTGCAAGAAATTTTCTATAATTTAGTTCTGTACAGATTTAAATTAAACAAATTTTTTTAATTATTATTATTGGAATTGGAAAAAAATCAGCACATAATATGTAAGTACATATATGTATGATTCATAAATTCAGTAACGGCAAAGAGTGCAAATCAATGCCGAACCGTTAGGTAAATACCTGTACGGTATACTATGTACCTAAATGATATCTTAATACCGTAACGTCTAAGTGGGCAAATCAATGCCGTACCGTTATGAAAATACCAGTACCGCATGTGTACCTAAATGGTTCCTTAATACCGTAACGGCAAAGTGGGCAAATCAATGCAATACCGTTATGGAAATATCGGTACCGAATATGTGCATTTTTGACGACCTTGTGTTACTTGGCGTATTATTTTATTTTTTGTAAAAACAATACGTACTTACGGCGTACCATCGCCGCCAAGTTTACCTTAAAACCTGTATGGATGAAAAATTCTTATGTCCACGAATAAATTTTTTTTGTGTTCTTCTACTGCTGAGGTCTAATCCACGTGAAATGCACTAACGAGGTAATTTAGTGCATTCTCATTCACTTCATTGTCTGTGATGGACCAGGTTCTGTGAGTTTTTGTCATGAAAATCGAGCGAAACCTACTTCACAAATGGAAATCTCTTCTATGTTAGCTTTTGCTTCGATTTTGTCACAACGTTGCTCAAAAATTCTCTTTCTTTCTTCTTCAGATGGAAGATGCAGATACGCTATAGTCGATATTTCAATTCTCATTTATTTTACATTTGATTCGGTAATAGTTCTAGATGAAGATGTGATGCATCTGCGTTTAAGTATTTATCTTCTCAAACTCGGAAATAAAAAAAGGTTGCAACAATAATAAAATACACTCAATACAAAATATTGCAGATAAAATAGTCACAGATATGAAATGAAGTGTATAAAGCACTCCAAAAGACATTCTCATTTAAAGGAGCTTATCCAGGTATTCAAAAAACTTCAATCTCTTCCTCTTCACTGTGTACGGCGGCAGTGACGTAAAAATTAAAACGTTAAAAAATTATAGACATTAGCGCTTTAGAAAATCTTCACATAAAAATAAATTTAATATTTTTTGTTTTTCGGCCTTCTGCTTTTGGCCCACGTGGTAGAATTGGCCGATTTGGTCAATGTGGTTTTTCCACCCAAGCTTATCAACCACATAGACTCCCAAGAATTTTACAATTTTAGGCTCACTGTTCGGGACGAAAAAGAGGATTTTGCTCGTACAGGTTTTAACAACCGCACGCCGAAACTATTAATTTTACGGAAAAAATTATACAAAGATAAATTATAAAATACATTATGTAGTACATAACGATTGAAAACGATGTTGTTCAGACATTGTAAGTAACAAATTGTATTTTTATCAAAAATTAGTAACAAAACTGATTGAATAACACCTATGATGAAATATTTATCCACATCTATATCTTGTTAGCATATGTTGCTCGGAGCTCATAAAATTAATGAAACCTATATTTTAGGACAAAATTTATACATATTAAGTGGGCAATATTTATTAAAGCGTAATAAAACTATTATAATTTAAGATTTGTTATGATAAATATAAATCAATAAAAGATTATTATGATTTCTCAGTTCAGAGTAGCGATGCGAAGGCTTTGGTTGATGGTATCGATTGTCATCTAATTGATGTCTCGAGGGATAGACATGCAAAAAGTTGCTTAATTTAAAGGATCAACATCTTCTGCATCCAACGAGGAAATTTCGCTTAGGTGCTAGGGTCGATGCCTACGGAAGCAATTATAAACAAATTTATATATTATAAATTATATTATAACTCGTTATTTCTGTTATGGTTTATAATTTATAACTCAGTATAAACTGTAAGTGTATTTTAGTAAACAATTATTATTTACTAAAATAGAAGTCTTAAAAGTAAAACTTTAAATATTACTAATTATTATTAATAGTATATTTATTAATATTAAATTATATAGTTATTAACATGTGAAAATATAATTAAATTTAAATATCATAATCATGTTAAGTTAAAATTTTTTTGAAAATCTTACTATTGAAAGTTGATAGTTTGCGACATTTGATATATCATATGTTTCGAATTTTAGAATCTCATCAGGCAGACCCAGAAAATCTAAAATCAAAATTAACCCGAATTGTATGAACTCAAAATAAAATTAAAAGTCAAATTTAATTGACATTTATAAAAATTCCTACTACTTGATACCAAAATATTTAATAAAATGAAAAAAATATATTTTTGGAAAAATCTAAACTGAGCCAATAAAACAAATTAATGGCGATGAAATTTTGATTTTAGATTTTCTAGGTCTGCCTGAGAAACATATATTAACTTAGTTGCTTTTTCAACAGTAAGATTTAAAAAAATTTTTAAGTTAACATGATTATGATATTTCAATTTAATTTTATTAATATTATTAATTCAAATAATTCTTGGGTTTGAAATGGTATTAGCACATTTTTTATTTCAATGAAATTTTATGTAAATCATTACGGTAATGAGCAGAGGTGTAAAAATGATATTAAAATTATTTAATCTGTAAATAATTTACAAAGACCCCGAGTTGCACAAATTAGCTTTAACGCGTTGAAATTTTAAATGTTTAAAACGACATTTTAAATAGTTGATTGATTTTGCATAAATTATAAGCTTTAGGTAAATTGTTACATACATATATAAATTTTATTCAAGTACTACAACTCGAGCGAGCGCCGATTAAATATACATATCAATATTTAGCCGCGAGAATAACTTAGCACCTTGGAGCGATTTTTTTTTGATAAATTTATTTTATATTAAAAAAAGCATTTTTTATTTATAAAAATTTGAAAACTTCAAAATTCAAATAACATACTAACGAATAACTTCATGGGAAAATTTTTTTTGAATTCTTCACAAGAGCCGTGATTGGAATTTACTATTAGTAAATTTTTTGTATATTTTAATAATAATTAATTATTGCTAGCAAATTTTTAAAACATAATCCAACTTGGCTTATTATTAGAGCGACACAATTATAAGTAATTACCAAAATAGATTGCGGTACAATCAACTGGAAGTAGCAATATCAATCTAATTTAAAATAATTTGTAAGTTAGGAATCCGGGAACTATTATTCAATATTACAATTATACTTGAAATTGTATGAAAATAGTAAGGTACCTGACTTATTGGTTAAACCGAGGATTATAAAAAACAGCATAATAAAACCAGTTTATTTTACTAGAATAAATACACATAACCATTTATAAGTTTAATCTACTGCAATATTGCAACAATGCTTATGCTTACAATATAATGAGTGTTATTTTTATATTATGTATCATAAAATTTTGAGAAATTTTTAGTTTATTTTTTAAGAAACCCTAAAAAGCCATAATAAACAGTTTTAAATGAATAATCAATATCAACAATTCAGGTTTACAAAAAAAGCATTTTTTCTGTTGCCCTGATTTTTTTATTGAAGATTAAAGATTAAGAACGTAAAAGTTTCGAATATAACGAAAATTGGCCAATATTGGCTCTGGTTTTTATGTTATTGTAATATACGAGGTATGTTCAAAATATATTGGAAATTTTTGCATTTCGCACGGTATAAGTTACCAAATAAGATAAAAAATTTTTTCTAAGTTGATACAACTATGAGTAAAACACATGTCAATTTTTAGCCATATTCCTTGTATAGTTTGTGTTTAGAAAATTATTGTTTATTGCATAATTTTAAAAATCTGCGATTTTCAGAATTAATTTTTGTTTTAAAATCGTTATTTGCATTAAATTCTGTGTTAAAAATTAATTTATAAGTGTAACGAAGTATAAGAAATGTTGACTAAATTTTTGGTGTAGAAACTAGGTCAAAAAATACAAATGCTTACAAACATTTTCAAGAAATCGGTGCAGATTTGAGCATATGAGCATGCAAACACATCAATTAGCGATAAAAACGTTAGAAAACCAACCAAGAAAAACGTCTTTTATAAATTGCCGAAGCACTATTAGAGAAGTCGCAAAAGAAGTTGAAATCTCAATTGAGTCATGTGATGCACTTTTTAAGGCCAATTTGAATTTGAAACAAGTGGCAACCAAACATGTTAAATTTTATACAAAAACTGAATTGCAAAATCATCTTTCAAGAATCGTTTACCAAAGTTCCTGAAAATCCAAACTTTTTCAAACGCATCATAACCAGGGGCGGTCATATTTCTAGTTTCTGAGGGGGCCATTTCCGAAAAAATTTCCAAAATCTTGAAAAACATTTAGGTATTTAGTAAGGACATTAGTTTGAAACAAGGTAATATGTTAATTTTGGAGGAGGCCATGGCCTCAATGCCCCCCCCCTTATGACCGCCCTTGAACAAAACATTTTTTCATTTTTTGTTAGTGCCATAAGGTAGGGGTGATCTACTTTTATGTGAATAAGATGGCAGATTACTGCTGGACTCTACAAAGACATGATACTCAAAAATCTCATAAAAAACAATCTTTCAAAAAAAGTTTCAGAATTTTTTATATTTATAAAATTTTTTTTGAATAAATTGAGTATAACCAAAGCCATTAATAGTGTTTTATTGATATACTTTTCATATTACAAAAACAAATAGAATTTTTCATTGAAATAATGCATTTTTGAGTCAAATATAAATATATCAAAAAATAATAATTAGAGCCAAATTTGGAAAAAATATTGCTACCGTTAGTGTTTTTTACATAAAATCTTTTACAAATTAATCAAAAATTCAGGGCAACAAAACCACTGTCGACCAGGAATAATTAATACCAAACTTGAAATTATGTTCCACTTGTCGTGGAAGGAAGAGCTTGAGCCACGGATTGAGCTTGAAGATATGAATCTGATGAAGTAAAATTTACAAAAAAGTTATATTATAATTTATTAAAGCTAAAGAATCGTTTTAGTTATTCGTGCTTGCTGGGAATTTAGAATACAAACTTGAACTGAAACTAATTAAGCGTTGCGCTCGTCAACTACATATTTTTCAGTTACAATTCAGAAAGCGTCAATTGTAATTCAGATTAGACTTTTGCTTTTGCGTGTGAAAACCGAAACAAATCAGCGAATATTTTGAGTTACGTTATAATGTTATTAAATAACAATATTTGCTGTTGCTGAAAATTATTCACTACGGTGTATGGGAGCTTAAACAATTGTCTAATCTGAATTACAATGGACGCTTTCTGAATTATAATTTGAAAAGGTGTAGTGCAATTAGCCACGCCCCAAAGCATTATTAAACAAGTGAATAAGTAGTATCATTACTTAACAAAGAACACATTTATAATGACGGTATTACATAATAGAAGTAGAAAAAATATTTATGTATTTCTGGATAAATTAAATTTATCTTTAAATTACTTACTATCTTTGGGTTAATGGTCGGCTTACTAAGGACTGATAGTATCCCTTTAAACCTAAAGATAAACTTTTTTACTTTTGTGTCTTAACATATTGAAAATCGCGGTAATTTAAATGTGGATTTCATTTAAATACTGATAATAAATAAATTGATATTTTAGTTGTATTAATTCGTGCAATTATTGATTTATCAATAATTATGAATCTTTCTTCGTTTTCTATATATAATTTTATACATTTTGATCAATTTCTCTTGTGTAAGTTTTTTTTCAGTCAATTGAAGTTGACATCAATTGTTTGAACTCAGTTCAGATTTTCTTATGTAGTAATATTATAATATTCTGTATCTGGTTTATTTACAAAATTTATAATGAAACGAAAAATGTATAAAATACCGAAGTAGTGTTGTTAGACTTTGCATGATATTATAAAAGTTGTTGAATTTAAATTTAATAGAATAAAAAAATATAAAACAAAAATTTTAATATCTTACAATATTTAATTAATTTCTTTTATAAACTAAACTATAAATTAAAAATTAAATTATATGTTTCACTTAAAAACTTTTCTATTGTTATTATTTTAACTACTTAATAATTTAAATTACAAGTCTGTTCGTAAATCAACAATAGAATACCTCATCATCCTCTTCACAACTAACTTTAACTTTTAATTCATAATTGTGGGACGCTTTTTTTACAACATTTAGCAACAAAACTTTGTATTCCACTTTTGTTCAAGTAAAGTTAATCGTAAACCATAGTTATGGTTCGAGTTATACATTTAATGTTTGCTTTTTGTAGAGTCAATCGTACTCATAAATTACATTACGTGTTTATTATTATAATAAATCACCTGTGGTATTTGTTTTTAGTCGAACAAATACTAAGTAATTTTGTTCTAATGTATGTATATATAGAACTATCCTATACAAAGAAATCGTGCAATTAAATCTTGAAAATTTTAATTACAATTAAAGTTGTTATTTTTTGTTGTTGATAGCGCCTGTGAACGCTTGCTTTTGTTGCTGCTTAACAATTTAATTATGCCGCTATTAGAATTCATTAGTTTCTTGCTTTTACAATTTATGTTACACATAGAACTAAAGAGTAATAAGATATTTGCTGGAACAACGCCACTATTAATATTGGTTAAATCCTCTGACAACAGTAACTTAGTCTGCTCAATAATTTGACACAAATTAAATAACTCCCAGAAACATTTCAACATAACGACATTAACATTAGAATTACCAGACGTATTTACCAAAGTGGAATAAACGGTTGCAAACTATGATACAACTTAAATTTTCAAAAACACCAACAGAAAACGTAACTCAGAGAATATTAATCTTCCAACAGTTTTTTAATCTAAAGCCCTAAACGGAAACATGGTGAACTACGCAATATGTGCCACCAGCCAAATTAAATTATTATTACCGACTTTTTTAAACTTCTCCTAACTAATGGTTTAAAATTGGAAAATTTTTAAGACGGTTTTTTAATGCTCCGTTAAATCTCCTGTTATGTTAACAACCTTCTAACTTCACCTCTAGTGATAAACAAAATTGCGAGAGATACTAGAAAATGTAATTTACAAAATAAGTTTTTTTTTAAAAGAGTACATTATAAGATATACAACTTGCATATTATTTTTAGTTACTTTCTCCGGCATTTATTTTGAATTTGGCAATATATTAAAGCAAAAAACTAAAAGTATGAAATATGAATATTTGCTGAAATATCAGATTTTAAAGAAAATTAAATTGCTTTAAAACAAGTCAGCATAATTCTTAAATAAAATAATGGGTTTCTCATACTTATATTAGTATGATGTAGCAAACTATTTATTTAAATCAAATAATTTTGTTCAGAATAGTAAATAAATTATTTTATTTTAGAATCAAGTATATATTATTTGTAGAGCCCGGAAAAATAAGCACTATTTTTCCGGGCTCTAATTATTTGATTCAATAAAATACTGCAAGACAATATTTCCATGTTTAAGAAAGTAATATATTCTTAATTATAGCCTTAATTCTTTTTTAATTCTTCATTTTAATAATTAATTTGTTAAAATTTATTTATTTTATATCCTAGTAAGCTGCTCGGCAAGAAAAACGGAAAATATAGTACTCACAGTATCAATAGCAGTTTTGAAGTACCATTAAAATTACTGTAGGTAAACTGTGATTGTGCAACACTTTTATTTTTGCCGTCAGCGCACAAGACAGTCATTTTTGACTTCCCAATAAAAAGAAAATCCCAATAGTAAGAAACTACAAGCCCCCCCCTTCTGATACTTTTAAAATATTTACAGTTATGAAACAAACTATTTTTTCCCCCTTTTCATTATCTCAGATGCGTTTCTTGAAATGTAAAATTAAGAATGTGTAACTAAATATTGATTATATTTTTGATAGTAACTAACTGAAAGAGGCTCTACACAAACTCAATTTGTGATGTTACCACACACCAGTTTGGATTTTATTGTGAATTTTACCCACAAAAACTATTTCCCGTGGTGGTAAGAGTGCTAGAATAGTGATATCGGAATAACCTAACCTAACTCAACAAAGTTAAACCTAGGGGCATCATTACTGGTAAATTTATGGCATATCCACCCTTAGTCTTCAAACTTGCTGCCGCTCTATAAATTTTTATGAAAGTCAAACACAATAAACAACATTTTGATATTAAATATTTATATTAGCTTTTTTAAATTAATTTAGAAACAAAAATATTTATTTATATTGTTTTGTGATATTGATTCCAATATTTCCGATGTCATAGATGAAATTGCCAATACATTTAATCTATATTTTGTTATTTTAGATCTTAAGCAATTTATCTAATATAAGATAAGTATGAGCTATACCTACATATTTTTGAATATAATTTGTCTCTTGAGACATCTAGCCTACTTAACCTTATAAATATAATACATCCGTTACTGAGTGTACTCTAACAAATATTTTATTACAAATCGTTTATAAATAGGCTCAACTAAATATTTTTCAAATTATATAGAATTAACCATCATAGTCTGACATCATGACATCATAGTCATAGTAACTTGATGAAAAATTTGACGTACACAGAGAAAAAGATTTCTCTATTTAATAAATTACCTTTAACTCAAATAAACTCTATCACTATTTTAGAAAACCTAAAAAATGCACACACACTTCTCAGAACTAAAATGTTTTTAAGTTATCACAATTAAAATACACTGTAAGTATACAATATCGCAAACGTTTTTATCATACTATGGCATCATCAGGCGATGTATTAGCCTGTATTAGTGTGTATTAGTGTATTAGTGATGTATTAGTATGTATCGCCTGATGATGCCATAGTATGGTGAAAACGTTTGCGATATTGTATACTTACAGTGTATTTTAATTGTGATAACTTAAAAACATTTTAGTTCAGAAAAGTGTGTGTGCATTTTTTTAGGTTTTCTAAAATAGTGATATGGTTAATATCGAGTTACACTACCTAAACCACGTATCAATCTATTATTTAAAATAAACTCTTTTATTAAATTAATAGTGGCAAATAAATATCTCTTTGGTGGTAACTAATTATTTTTTTAAAACGATTACTTTAATTCAAACAGATTATTATAGTTTGCAAGAAATAAATTAACTTGTTTAGTTAAAATAAGTAATATTTTCTGCAAAAGAGTTCACTTCTGCTTTAAGATATACTTTATTTCGTTGCAATAAATCATTTATTTGATTTAAAAACAGATTTTTTAATTAATACAAATTAAGTTTTAACAGCTTATTTTTGTTGCAAACAAACATATTTTTGCATTAAAGAAATTGCATATTTAATTGAAATCTAAATGCTTTCAATTTTAATAAACCATTTATTTGAATCAAAGGTGTTTGTTTCGTATAAAGAAATCATATTTTTAATTAAAAGAATTTATTGTATTTTATAATATGGAACTATACGAATTAAAATAAATTGAAAAATAATTGTGAAAACTGTATAAAAATATATATACAAAAAGTTTAAAAATTGAAAGAGGTGTCGTGGGCACTTGGTTTGAACGAAGTTCTTACGCTGAATTATTTTCATAATTTAACATCATTTTTCGAAGAGATGTGAGTATACTTTTTTATCGGAAAATATAAAATTATCTATTATATCAAATATAAAAATATTGTTTAAATCACAAATCGTAACAGATAAGACAAATTAAAACAATGTCATTACAATAATTATTAGAGCTGGGATTTATATGCACAAATATATTTGGAAATATGCGCATATACAGGGTGTCCCCGTGACCGTGGAGAACCTCTTAGGTGGTAATAGAGGACACTTTTCTAAGACATATTTTTAAATAAAATTTTTGTCCAAGTCCAAACCTTTGGGGGGTACCTCAATTTAAAGCAATTTTTTTAATTTATGATTTCAAGCGGCTATTGCACCAATATTTTTGATTTTTTGGGTTTAATGGATTAGAGATTTTCTATAGAGAATTTAAATATCTACAAATTATCTTATAACCCCTTATCGCCTAGAATCAACAGATTTTGAGTTATGAATTAAATTAAGGGAAAAAATGTCAAAAAATTCCGAGTTTTATTTTTTTTACTTTTCTTACCAACCCCGTATCTTTTAAACGAAACGTCTTAGAAAAAAACTAACGGCCTAAACCGAATAGGGAATTTAACGGGCTACAACTTTAGCTTAATAATTTTTTTTGGGAAACCTACCGTTTTCACAGAAATTACGAAAATAATGAACAAGGTGTAGGATAAAAAAACATAAATTAATGGAAAGAATACTGATAGGTGTAACAGTACTTACCAAAAAAGCACCATTACAAATAATACAATGCAACACCTTTTGAAAAGAACATCCCTGTGTGCTGAAAATGAGAGAGGCCATTTTGAAAATTTATTAAAATAAATTTTGTGAATTGATTTAGTTTTTTTAACCTACACCTTGTTTATTATTTTCGTAATTTCTGTGAAAACGGTTGGTTTCCCAAAAAAAATTATTAAACTAAAGTTGTAGCCCGTTAAATTCCCTATCCGGTTTAGGCCATTAGTTTTTTTCTAAGACGTTTCGTTTAAAAGATACGGGGTTGGCAAGAAAAGTAAAAAAAATATAACTCGGAATTTTTTGACATTTTTCCCTTAATTTAATTCATAACTCGAAATCTGTTGATTCTAGGCGATAAGGGGTTATAACTTAATTTGTAGATATTCAAATGCTCTATAGAAAATCTTTAATCCATTAAACCCAAAAAATCAAAAATATCGGTGCAATGGCCGCTTGAAATCATAAATTGAAAAAATTGCTTTAAAGTGAAAAAAGCACAAATGCTTTAAAGTGAAAAAAGGGCAAATGCATAAGGAATAGGCAAATGCATAAGGGTTTCGACTTGGACAAAAATTTTATTTAAAAATATGTCTTAGAAAAGTGTCTTCTATCACCACCTAAGAGGTTCTCCACGGTCACGGGGACACCCTGTATATGCATCAAATTTCTCGAAATATGCACTAAAATTGATCAAATATGCATTGATATGCATAATAATAAATTATTTTTTAATTTTTATAGGTAATGTATTTTAAATAAATAATAGATAATCATAAAGCGTTGTAAAAATATATCTATAAAAATTCTTCATAAACTTCAAAAGTGGCCTAAATATGCACAAATATGCATTATTTGCTGAGATATGCACCAAACATTCAAAATATGCAAAATATGCATTTTTAAAAGCACTTTTTCGGATTTGGTTATTCCTAATTCTCCAGATTTCAAAACGACTCTGTTGGCATATCAATATTAAAGAATATGCAAATGCATGAAATTCCAGCTCTAGTATAATTATAATTAAGAATGTCGGGACTAATGACAGGATGCGATTAATTGAAATACAGATTTAGTTGTTACAAATGCTGCATTGGTAGCATTAATGAAATTTTTAATTATGTGTAAAACATATCACTTTTAGTTACATCAAATAATTTGTTTGAATTTAATTTGTAATTGAATCGCGCAATATTTAGCGCTAGTAAACCATTTGTTTGAACTAAATAAAGTCATAGTTTTCAATTAAAAATGTTTTAAGTTCTTTAATCTGATATAACAATTTATTTCTATTAAGTAACTTGTTTATGTGTTGCTTAAATTGAAATAAACATATATTCACTCCAAAGAAATATATCAAATAAATCCAAAATTTTACTGAAATAAACGGTGGTATTTGAATCAAAACTATGAAGAATTATCGAAGTTTTGAGTGCGCCACTGAGAAATGTAAAAATGCCTCCAGTAAAAAATGATTAGGGGGTAAAATTTCACTGGGGTAAATATTCCCGGTTTATAAATTATTTTAAATGAAATAGTAGTTATAGTAGTAAATTATTACTTGTAAAAAATAGTGTAAAATATAATTTTCTTAGTTGAAACTGAAAATATTTTATTTATTTAAATTCAACACTTCTATTTTTAAACTATAAATTAAAAATTGAAATTGACCATCAAACGACCAAATCTGTAAGTAATCAATTTTAGGTAAATAAATAGGTAAACTTTAGGTAAATATCGATGATAAATGCAATATGGCAAATTATAATTAAATAATATTTGAAATATAGTTGCTATACAATTCACCTTATACAATACAATCCAATATAATAATAGTAATCATTATTAAAATTTAATTGCATATTTCTATATCAGGTTTAATCGATGATTTCAATTTTGCTGAAAAATCTAATTCTTTTTGTTAGCAAGATTCTGTATGATTTTAATGAATGCATGCCATGTGTATGGAAATCGGTTAGGAATAGATACGTTTCGCAAATCAAAAACTGTAAATCCAGTTATTAAACTGAAATTAAATTTTGCAAATTTTCTTACATTTTATTTTTCAGTTCATCGAATGGTAAGAATTCCAAACTGTTAGTTTAAAAATAAGGTAGTAGTTTTTGATACGAAAATGGTTTACAATATCATCACTTATATACAATATAAAATAAAAAATTTAATAAAGCCCATTTTACACACTTGGAAAACATATTTTAACAGGTGTACAATCAAACGAAAGATTTTCTGTTTTTTATTTTTATCTTCAAGAATATAAATACATATACATATTGAGACTTCAAGCGTGCAATTGCTATAGAAACTCGTTTTACAATATTGCTAGAAGTAGTTGTAATATTTTCTTCAGTAAAATCTGATATTGATATCAATAGGTTACCACTATCAAAGTTCAGTGTTTCCAATAATTTATTTTGCGGATGATCGTATTGCTTCGGAAATTTTAATCTAAAATTCGCGCAGTCACTACAATTTTAACTTTAACTAAGTATATTTAAAAGTACATTAATAGTACGTCAAATTGTGTCTAAGCATCGATGTATCCAATCAGATGAGACGAACCTGCTGGCATACGCCACTGATATAATTAACTAACTGTGGTTAACTGTTAATTGTGGTTAAAGGAATACTAATCAATTGTTAGCGCCCAGGGGGAATCGATAAATAGAGTCGTAGTGTAGTCGTTGATTATTATTAACAAAGCTGTAACGAAGCTTTAAAAAACCGGCCCTGAATTGATAAAAGGAAAATATAAAAAAATTTAATTTAATTAGAATAAATCATGAGTTGTGTTTCCCCAAACTCGAATAACTGACTTTATATCCGTTTAAATTTTATAACTTTGTTTTATCATGTAGTTTGGCTGTAAAATTTCTACAAAAAATGTCCTACAACATATCTTAGTGACAAAATTTATTCGCATTTTTATTTAACATTTTCGCTAAATTATTAACTGGAGATTTATTGTCACAACGTTTACACGCACTTTTTTGCATTCGAATTTTCATGAAACCAATTTATAGTTAATGTGAGTTTTGTTTACACATTAAAATGACTTTGTTTCGGCTATAAAATCTTTATTAAAAGCTCCGATATGAAACGGAAGTAAACAATCGGTAGTTTGTAAACTATAGTTTTTAAATAGATTACGTGTTTTGTAAGTAATATTTTTAGTCATTTCTCTACACTTGTAAATTATTAAGCTGCATGCAAGGGGTGATTTTATAATATTACGGACGATAAACATCAAACATGCTACAAGAATTAGTTTGATCGATGTTAATAATTCTACATGCTTACGTATTTACATTCTGTTGATCTCAATTATTGTAATATAGATTAGTACATACTACATGTCCGCAGGCAACACCCAATATACAATTTCATTCAACAATAATTCTGTCAACCTAAATTAATCTCATAAGATTCCCAATTATATATCTCTATAATAACTTAAAATAATAATTTGATACACCCTGCCTTCTTGGTTTATTTATATAATTGGATTACTTGTTACCAACCTACTTAAAAATCTTCGAATGACAGGTCTACAACCCTTAATTTTGATTTCACATTTTCTACAAGTGTAGTTTTGCCACTTTGAAAGTCTTTCACCCAAACTATTGAAAGTAAATATATGCTATCACGTACTTTTTTGTAAAAAAAGTTGTTTATTTAAAAATATTTTAACTTTAATTGTTTTGGATGTTTCCAGGCAAGAAATAAGCATTTTTCTTAAGAACAACATAGTATAATATGTATGTATATATCGACGAGCTATCTCACTGATTTGTTTATTCTGCTCCACTTAATTTCTAAATGTGACTTTGATTTACTTATTTACTTTTAAAAATTAGTTTATGTTGTTTTTGTACTCCTTTATTATTTAAAAGCTATATCCTTACAATTTTCTTACTTGACGATAGCAGGTTTTCTTCATTACTCGGTACCAAGAGAATGTTCAATTTAAAAAGTAAATGTTTTTAACGTTTTCCTCAAATATCTCAAAATTTGTAAACTAAATCTCTGAATTATACTTAAATTGAATATATAAACTTGACATAATTGATTATATCATTTAAAAAATTTGCTAAATAAATATTGTTACATCAAACAAATTGATATAACCATATAATTTCCATTTTTAAATAAGCATTACATTTTCGTTAGTAATAAGAAAATTCGTAAAAAGTAAATAATTTTCTTAATGCTCAACCCTGCAAAATTTATTTAAAGCGCGTGTAATATAAAGCTTTCCTTACTGCTTCTCTTATTTAATTTGTTTTTATTAGTTTAATTCTTAATTGTGTAAATACTAAAGAGAATTTTTTTATGTATTAAAGCCAGATTAGTAAAAAGGTTTTCTTTAAAAGGAAAATACTTTAATTAATTTGAGCGTTTTAATTATCATTATAAATATTATTAAAACAAAATCTAACAGGGTTGGTACATGTGTCACTAAACTAATCTTGCATCAGTAAAACTTTATATTCCACGTATATTGTAACATTTTGAATGTAATTTTGTAGAAATATACCATATAATTTAAAAAACAAATCAACATAATAGATGAGTACTAATGAATGAAAGCATGAAAAATATTGTAGGGTGTTAAATAAGGTGTATTTAATTTTTTTTTACGGTTGAGAAATTTTATTTTCTATGCACACGTTGGTATTGTATTAAGATACCGCCTGTAAAATGATCCATTATGAAGCTGTAACAGTATAGTACCTATATTTTGTGACGCGATAAAAATATTTTGATAAAACTTATTACGACAAAAACTTGTGTAAAAAGTAAAAATATTTACAATATTTAAATTAACATCTTCTAACATATAATATTTAGATATATCGATTTGACTATTTCTTAATTCAATTCAATTTACAGTAATTAATTTATTTGTTTCAGAAAACACAAAAAAAATATAGGTAGCAGTAGCTACTTTGATTAAATAATCGCAAACTGACATCAAGGTTGAGCATTTGCGATTTGGGCTTCAAGTTATTAATTTACTTGTACTAAAAATCATTAACACGTTAGCTGCCGGAGGTAGATTTAAAATCAAATACTTAGTTGCAAAAAAAATTTAATGACGGAATATTAAAAGGTTGACATAAAACTTTGATAATATGACAAAGTAAAATATAGCTTTGCACATTATTCCCATCTTAATGTTGAATAAAAGTCGTCCAAGTATTAACGTATTATATTATTATTGCAACTTTATTTCTTTTTTATTTTGAATACTGCTGGAGCTATAAAAGAAGTGCACAATATTGATTCGGCACGCATAATACAAAAACGTATAAAATTAAGTAATTTATGTATTTTAATAACCAAAATAAATTAAAAAAACAATAGCACGAACATAGGCGTAGCAGAAACAAAAAGTTCCTCATTTTAATAGTAGTAAACTTTAATTATATTTTTGCACGGTTTAAGCAAATTTTATTACTGTTGCATTCTCGAGAAATGAGTTTTGAACAAGTTTTGAACATTTTTATATAGTATTTTATAGATTTTGAAAAACACATGATCGAAACCTTTTTTTATGGGAATAAAATTATATTATAGAATAATCATAATATTAATAGCTTTACTCAAAATATGAAATTCCTCACGAAATAAAAAATATTACATTATTTGAAAAATATATCGGGCCTGGTAGAGAAAAAGTAACTTTTTCCTGTAAATTCCGTGACGCTACGCCACTGGGTGATAGTGGTTAACTTCAGACTTGGAACAGTTTTAGATCTTTTGACTATTATTGCAAAACAAATAAATAATATTTGTAATAAACAAAAAAATAATATGTTACACGTATCGAAATAGATGTGGTCACGCGTGCGACACTATACAATGTATGAGTTTCATTGTTCATTTTGTTGCAGCATTAATGTCGCAAGCGTGATCTAAATCACGCGAGCTTTAATGATCATACGATCACTTGCTATAAGAGTCTCTTTTGAACATATTTACTGGGGTACTGTTATAATACAATAACTAGTGTACTGGAGGGTATCCCAGACCCTCCGGATTTAGAAACCTAAATAATAGGAACATTTCACTTTTTCAGAATAGATACGAAGTGGGATTATTTAGTAATAGATTTGGTGTGAGGCTGTTCGGAGCGAGCTCATCCGACGCAGGATTATTCAGAGCAGATTCATTTGGCGCGAGGATCATTCGGTCCAAGAATCATTAATAGTGGAGGTTTAACAGGCATGGAATACCCT
Source organism: Cantharis rufa (assembly GCA_947369205.1). NCBI lineage: Eukaryota > Metazoa > Arthropoda > Insecta > Coleoptera > Cantharidae > Cantharis > Cantharis rufa. The sequence continues at coordinate 4,643,265 of OX376309.1, read as the reverse complement.
TCTCACAGAATCATCTCACTGATTGCAAATCAATTTACATTTCTTTCTCCGAATTAACGTGTTTTTTTTACATGAAAGGACATAAAGCCCGTCTTGCCAAAGCAGACCATTAAATTTTAAATAAAATATTAATATTAAAATTACTTTGAATTATTATTCATTATTAATAAAAATTGGCGGCACCCTGCTCATAACTCGAACACTGAAGTGTTATTCCTATGCTCACTACTAATAATTATATTATTGTCTCTTTATTTATTTAATCAGTTAAAGCTTTATTTCCCAATATGCATTTTCCATCACACTAACTAATGAACAAGTCAACTGTAATTTTAAATTTAATAAATTGAGTAGAAAAATAGAATTTTCCACTTTTGTTTCCAAACACAATAAATTGCTGTTAGAATAGCTTTCTCATGTGGTAATATCTGTTTGCTTTGATGCATAATGCACAATGTATTATAAAAAGATTAATTATTATTTAAAAAAAACTGACTTTGAAAAGTGCCGAAGTGTATAAAAGTTATATCTCAAAGAGAAAATTTATTAATTCATTTTGAAATATGCACATGCAAATTTCTCAGATATTTTAGATAGTTTATTCTGAAAAACAATGACAAAGCGTAATATTATTGTTTTTATTAACAAAAATTAGCCATCTAATCACCAAGAAAAGTTTCTCTTGCCGCTGGTTTAGAACCACTAAATTACACCATAATTGTATATATATATATATATATGTTGCACATAAAGGCAACATTAATCATCAATTGACACAATTTATTTTGTCAAAATTTTAACCATAATATAACAACTTTGTTATACAGTGGAGTTTACAAAACTTTTCTGTTTTGTACTACTAAATTTAGCTTATTGCAGATTATAAATATATGAAATATGCGATGTTTTCATTTCTAAAACACACAAAAGCTTTAATTCTGCTATTCAATTAAAAGTTTTCATCGGTTATTAAAACATTTATTTCAACAGTGTTTCCACTTTTAAAGTGCAGTGGTACATGGTACATATGGTTTAATACAATCGTTAAAATTTTATTATTCTTGTTTTATCTGTCTATACATAGATACTATAATACTATACATCTTCCAAAAACTAAAAAGTATTAATATTTTAAGTTTCTTTGTTTAAAAGTGAATATTCTGTAAAGTTTACGCATGCAGCTGCACCTTCAAACTACTGCAAAAACAAAATTGCGCTATATACAACCGTAAAGTTATTAAAATATTATTAAAATTATTAGCTATATAGTTATAAACAAATGTAATTATCAAAGATTAGCTAAGAAAACATTAAAACAATAAATTATTTTCGAGTTTTCGGGAACGAATGTTCCCTTTGTCAAGAATATTTATTTACATTCGTTCCCGAAAGCTCGAAAATAATTTATTGTTTTAATGTTTTCTTAGCTAATCTTTGATAATTACATTTGTTTGTAAAGTTATTAAAATCTGTTAATATTGCTATTTAATTATTTTTAATGATTATTTCGGTGAATTAATTTATTATTTAAGAGATAAGTTATGAATAAAAAATTTATACATATTTCAATCTCAAAGTGAAGTATCTCGCTAGAATAGTCTAGCAAACATCGATATTCAATATATAAGAAGTAAATAATACTATTTGTTTCATTAAGCAATCATCTAAAACTATATTATGTGTGTGAATACTTTTCTATGGTTACGAAAAATATCGATACGATAATAAATTATGTTATCTTTTACTTTAAAATTTGAATATAATAGCATTAGCACAATTACTGCATGTGATATTGATGTGAGCTAAGGGTACTTTAATAATTTTTAATTTAAATTTAAACCCTGGATTTGTTATAATTTCCTATCTATTAATATAAAATTTATAGTATCATACCGATATATTACAATTTACTATGCAATTGTCTACAAAATTTAGCTAAAGCAAATTTTATCTACTGCAGATATAAATATTATTTAATAGTTCTTTCGATTGCCTGATAAAAAATTTTGATTTATTAAAAAATATTACGTAAATGTAATAATCTAATCTAATTTCCGCAGTTTATATCCGTTGTCTGTTTAAAATGTATATGGCATAGAGGATTTACAGCTTAACGTGAATTTAGAACCACGAAAATAAAAATCTTTATTTTGTTATTGAGGCCCTCGAGGTTATTTGTAAATATAAAATTTCTCTTGTAGTATAAGTATTTCAGATGAGTATATTTTGAGGTTAGAATCGATTGATTAGATTGCAGGAACGCTGATTTTAATCATATTTATAGCGTGTGAAGTACTAAGAACAAACAACACATAAATTATTAATATTATTAAAGTATTCAAGCTAACTTCGTTTTCATTATGTAGTACATTTACATTTAAGTGCAAATATAGATTGATTTTAGGAAGACATAGTCATACCGGATATTGAAAGTATTACTTCAATATCGTAGTGTATACGTACATATATGTATAAGAGTATATTATTATAAATGCTTTTGTATCAAACTTTAATATTATTAGTTTATATTCTGATTTCAACCTGTTTTATTTAGATATTGTTTCTTGTTTGTTGACATGAGATTTTTGTCATTATAAAAAACATTTGCAAAATTTGTTATATATGTAGTATAACTACTTCAATTGCAAGTAAACAGCTTGCATAACACTTTAATGTCATAAGGAACCAGTTATTTTAAAATGATCTAATAGACATTAAGAATTATATAAAAAGTTAACATCAGTTTAATATATATTTAAAAAATTTTTAATTTGGTGCCATGGACATCATATGAGTGAGTGCTCGTTTATACAATGCAGCGAAGCAGAATTCAAAGCTCATTGGTAATTTCTTAAATATGTTGTCTTAAATAATGTCTTTGCAATTCTGAATTGTATAGCAATGAAAGCCTATCGAGAATAGATATTTTTGATACAAGTTAGGAAAACTAAGATTTTTCCATTCAAGGCAAAGCCGAAAATTAAAAAAGATGGTTTTCCACGAATATCGAACAATATTTTTGTTCTGTTTAATCTACTAATGATATGAATCTAGAAATGAATCTATTAAAATATACTTACTTTAGAATTTCATAATTTTAAATTTAAATTTTTATATTTTACGGTTGGTAGCTCATTGGTTGCCAACCGTACTTTTGGTTATTTGAGGTACTACAGTTGGATTTTTTTAAGAAAAATATAAAAATTTAAACTAAGCCGATGACCGCAAAACATTAACCAATGAAATTGGTTTGAAATTGGATGTGAACAAAGCGTAAAATTTGCTAGTATAAAACTGAGTAATTTTAAACCAATTTCATTGGTTAATTATTTCGATGTCATCGGTTTACTTTAATTTTTATATTATTCTTACAAAAAAAAACAATTATAGTATAGCGCATATTTCCCCCGCATACTATACTTACTTTTACAAGTGTAAAAGTACATACCTACACAAAAAGTATCTAAAAGTATTACATGCTTACACAAAAGTACTATTTTCCGCACTATTGGAATAGTGCACTAGTGCGGAAAAGTAGTACTTTTCCACACTTTTTAATATCACAAAGTAACGATTTTTGCAATATAATTAGAAAAACAAAATTAGTTATTTACAATTTTTTACTTCTGAACGTAAAAAAACTTTTCTTACCTAACTGCAGTTCGTGCATTTAAAGAAAAATGCATTTCTTAACAATTTCAAACTATTCACTGGCTACATCACTAGAGCGAAAATTTTACTAACTTGAGTTTCTTATAAATCCACGAAGTGGGCTCTACCTACAATAATAAAGAAAATTTTTTGTTAGTTATCATTGCAGATGAAAACGGTTTTCTTCAAATTTCCTTTATCACTATAGTTCTTTTGCTTTATTCCTAAAATCCAGGATAGCTTCTTCGTTGATCCTTCCAATAAACTTAAGTCATTCACAAACCCGAACATCATCACATTTTTTTTTGCTTTAGTATTATAATAAAAGAATTTTTCTCGATTATTAAAAAAGCTTTCATCAAGATTCTTTACGATAATTCGAACTCGAAACACCACACTCTCGTTTGCGGAAAACTGAACATTTTTCCAAATGTTCTCCATGCGATTACTTTTAAGCTGAATACATGCACTAGCGTTTTGCGGAATGCGATTTGTGGTTTGATTGGTTAAATTTCAATAAAAGGTGCAAATTTTACTAATGAAAACAAAAATAGCATTCCGCCAATCGCTAGTGCGTGTATTCAGCTTAAGGCCTTACGAACGAATGACTGATATGAGTCCGTACAAGGCACCGAGTCATAATTCGTATATAACTTTTTTTTTGTTTCCTGTTTACAATTTTAATCGCATTTTGTCTATAAGTTTCCCACTCTTTCGTTCGTCGTGCATTTTTGTAATCTTCATTTTCAAATTAACAAAATAAAATATAATTCAAACTGGTAAAAATCGTACAGGTATTTTGTCATTTTTAACATTTTTGTGGAGATAAAATTTTCTAATAGCTTCAAATAGCGAGACTTCCTCGGACTTCTCCAGACTTCCCACAAGTTGTACACCAGACTTCCCGTGAGATTTACCCCACGAAGAAGACAAAACGCATCTACATAATACAATGGAAATTTATCACATCCCAATTTTCCACCTCAACCTATGAATAACCAACGAACAACGAACCATTCTGAAGAAACGCAATTAAGAAATAACATGATGATAAATTTACTAAATACACTCATCAACAAATTGGTAAGTTAATGGCATATTTCTTAAGAATTGCTCTATGGAATGCTAATGGCTTCCAAACATCGAAAGTTAAAGAAGCTAAAATATTTTTATTAGCAAATAATATAGATATCCTACTCATATCTGAAACACACTTTACCACAAGATTTTATATAAAAATTCCCAGATTCAAAATATATTCAACTAATCACCCTGACGGAACAGCACACGGTGGAACAGCCATATTAATTAGAGTAACTTTAGTACATCACGAACTAAATAAGTATGAAAGCAACTTCCTACAAGCAACTACAGTTCAAATTAACATGTCGAATAAGTCGCTAAAAATTGCAGCAATATACTTTCCGCCAAGGTACAACATTAAAAAAGAAGATCTGCAACCGTTTTTTGACTCATTTGGTAATAAATTCATAGCAGGTAGAGATTTCAAACTCAAAACGTACATATTGGTTATCTAGGCTGATAACTACCAAAGGAAGAGATATACCGTATCCACAGGTGAGCCTACATATTGGCCTACTGATCCAGATAAAATACCAGATTTACTGGATTTTTACATAACTAATGGGGTCTCATCAAATTACATGGAAGTCCAATCAAGCTTAGAATTAACATCAGACCATACTCCAGTGCTACTTGCTTTTAGTAATCTGGTTATTAGAAAGCAACATAAAGTAACACTCCATAACAAAAAAACAGACTGGGACCAATTCAAAGAACACGTTCATCAAAGACTAGACTTCACGTTACCAATAAAAGGAAGCTAGTTGGAAAGCAACTCCATTGTTTAAAGAAACGCATAATGAATATAACATACCATGAAGATACGTCAAGTTTTGTCTGAAAAACGAAAAGCAAGAGCCAGATATGGCACCGTTATAATCATCCTCATGATAAAACGGAATTTAACAGATTAGCAAATCATTTTAAAGGAATATTAAAAGAAGCAAAAAACGAAACATTTAAAAATTATCTAATCTTTCGGTGAAGGATAACACTATTTGGAAAGCTACAAAGGGTTTTAAGCGACCTCAAAACACTGTTTCTCCTATACAAAAGTATGATTCATCATGGGCAAGATCAAAAACCAAAAAACCTCAACTATTTTCTCAACATCCAGAAGAAGTTTTTAAGCCATATTCTGATGAACCAGATGAAGAAATTAATGACTTTCTCCAGCTCCGCTACAAATGTCTTTGCCCATAAAAAAGTTTACTTTTTATAAAGTTAAACAAGAAATAAGAAAACAAAATAAAAATAAATCTCTTGGTTATGACGTAATAACAGTAAAAATACTAACTGAACTACCCAGGTCAGGAATAAAATTTGAAAAAGAGTTTCCGATACAAAGTGTGAAAGCAAATATAAAACAAATAAACTGACCACACATTGAAGATATGCAAATTATTCATCTTCCAAATTTTAATTTCAACGCCGTTAATTTGATTTTTATATCAATTTTAATTTTAAAAATGATCCAAATAAATTGTTTTTAATTCAATATCCAAAATTCAGCATTGTTCAAAATAAATCAAATCCTGTTCAACTGTTTGAGAAATCCAAATTTTAAATAAATCAAGAATGTACTCACTCGAAATCAATACTTTATTTAAAATATCACTTAAAGTTAAATTGCAAAAATCAAACTTTGAAATATATTCAGAAGATGATAATTTTATTTGCCACTTTCCACGGCCATCTTGCCAAAAAAGCTTGTTTTTCACGGCCCTTGGAAAGCCAGTAAATACAAATTATTCCAAATAAAAATTCATAATTTAATCCAAAATTTTGGAACACGACAATATAATAAAGCCATGCTTTTCTGTCTTTCATTCCTCACAGAATGCAATTTCGATTTATCCATTTTAATAAGTTACCAACCTAATAAAATTGACAGGTTACCGGAGAGTAACAGGTCAGCAGAACAATTTAGGCAATTAAGTTTCACACCATTAAATACTTGGTGGTTATGGTGCTCGACAGGCTACTGGTCATAGTGATTAATGATTATATTATATTACGCTACTTATAAAGTGGCAAAATGTGAATGCCTATTTACTTATAATAACTTTGTATAAAAAATAAACAATGTATTTATTATTTATGGACAGATGGCGCCATTATACGTAAGTTGGAAATGTACAAGCGGTGTTTTCAGTTTCGGCATCCTTACAAGTTATTGTTGAGAAAATTATTTTATTGAAATAATATGTTTGGATAAATAATAAAATCATAAGCGGAAGTGCTATTTGTTTTAATGTTACTGAAGCTTTGTAAAGTTTATCCTAGTTGTAAGTCGAGTCGAAAGATATTTTTATTTTATAAATAATACTTATGAATGTTCAATCACGTCCATATTTAATAGACCATTGATAAGCAATATTCATTGTGTTTTTGTCCAATTAATCTACAATCTTTCAAATAATATTTATATTTTTGTAATAATAAATGTAGTTTTAAATCTGATATTCTAGAACTGCAAGAGTGCACTATGCTACCAATCTGCTGTCTTTTTTTAAGAATTTAAGAAAAGTTAAAGCAAATTTGAACCTAATCAATAGTTTATTCATTGTATACATTTTTGAAATTCAATTATACATATATTGCGACGACCCGCTACTATAGAAAACCTCTTAACGGATCTAAACCCGCAATTGGGTGATAATTTTATACGTATGCGACGAGCTGTGTGTTTTCTCAATCTTACCTTGCAGGAAACCTCTAATGCTTTCTTAGATTTGTCTTACTCGGCTTCTCTAAATCAAAACATTGTAATATTTTGTAAAATAAAAACTTTTCTTTTGAAATGCAATTCAAAATCAATTAATTTAATAGATACCTACCTGAAACATATTTTGGGTTTCCAACTTTGATTTTATGGTAAATTGTTATGGTGGTGTAGTGCATAGCGTGTACTTATAAAAAAAATCATATCACTACAACCCAGAGTGGGTCTTGGCTGACCGCTTCATTTTATGAAGATCGCGTTTCATTGCAATATGTATAGTAGGTACTTACCGTTAGTACCACTTTTAGGTTTATTGACAAAAATAGTAATTATAATTTATAATTAATTTTAAATAAAATATTTTTCACAAGTTAAACAAACTTTACTTCAATTTACAAAGTAAAACTTTTAAACTAATTTATAGATTATATCCTATTTATTACATGACACTACTACTATTATATTAAAATAAAAATATATTAATAATTAAAACCAATTTAATATTAGAAAAAGTTAGTTTACTATTTAAATATTTGACAAACTTAACGGCTGAATGTTGATTGTATACACATTAATCATGTTTTTAATGAACATCACTTGTGTTATTTTGCATTTTGTAACAGAAATAGTCTTTTAAAATATGCAAACTTACTACAAAGTTAGCTTTACCTTTGAATAATGTTGATTTTTATTTCCAAATTATCAGATTATTCACATAATAATTATTATGGCAGATTAATATATTTATATAATATTAAGTATGTTAAAATCGGAAAATCAATAGCTACTCTACATATAAGTTTAGAATTCATAACTTTATTAAACCGTGGCATTTTTGAGGGATTTTTCAGTGCACAGTTTTTCACTTTTGTGATAAATGACACATCAATTAAATTAATTAAGATTTCCAAATTAAATTCCTTATCTTCTATCCTCCAATCAAACAATCGTAACCAAAAATTCAACTATGCCCAAATTTGGGACAATTTAAATCTAAAAACAATTAAGAATCAACTTACACAAAATATAAAATTAACTGCAAAATCTCATACAAAAAACATCAAAAATATAAAGGAGACGATTTTCCTTCTAAGCGCTGCGATCGGCTATTCTGAGCAAAAGCCTCGTTTCTCCACCTCGCTGCCATAATGCCTACTAGATTACGGGAAAACAAGAAAACATAAATTATTTAAAAAATTCAAAAACAATGAAAGTTCTACAAAAATTATATAAGCTAATATTCCAAAAGTCAAATAGAGATTTTGAAACAACAATATATAAATATAAAATATATATAATATTATACGAGTACTGGTTATTTTTGCAAAGCTGTTTTGCCAAAATATAAATTTTGATTTAAATTGCACAGTTTTATATTGTATTGTAATCACCTCTAAACTACTATTGAAGTTACCTACGTCAAAATTTTATTTTTGTTATGTACTGTTCGTTACTAAATGTTTTGTATGCGTTTGCGTGACGCGCACAGTCCACAGCAACAAACCTTCCGGCGCATACAAGCAAATATGTATCAAACATAACGCAAATTTGTATTGATGTGAAGCGGGCTTAAGGTTTTATTATTTTGTAATAAACAGGAAAAATTCGTCAAAGAAAAAAATCGAACTGCAAATCAAATTTCTGCACTTAAATAGTAAGCGAATGTAAAAATATCTCCCTTTGCAGAAATAATTATTTGCCTAAAATAAGAAAAGGGTAAAAGATTTTTAAAAATTAAAAATCTGTCGATAATGAACGGAGTTGTAACTGGCGTGATTTACATAATTAAGTAACTGATTATGTATGTTACAAAGGTAGGGTATTGGTGAAAAAATCTTCCCTAAAAGAAGGAAGTGGGCGAAAGACAATTGGGTTATGTTACTAACGTTCCTGTGTTTGCAACCTTCCTACATGATTAACTCGTTCCGATTCACAAATGAAGAATTTTATAAAAATTTATAAATGATAACTGACGTACATGTCAAACAACTTTGTTTTTCTCTATTAACAAGAAGAAATTTTCATTCAAACGGAATATACGCTTAGTTAACTAATGTTGCTAATATTTCACGTCGAGGAATTAATCAGACTTGACAGAATTTTACTCGTTTCAATTTCTAATACATTTTTCTCTATTACCTTAGAGAAAACACAAAAAAATATTTATTGAATACTGATCGAGCATTTATATAAAACAATTTTATTTAAAAAAAAAATTGCGAAAGATCTTAATGGCTTAATTTCACTGGAATTTTGTTCAACAATAGTTTTTTACGTTTTGTGAGCATTAAATTTTTAAAATTACGATTTACATTTTAATTAGTGAATTCAAGCGCTAAAATTCCTTAATAGAAAATTAGAAACAAAATGGGAAACAATATCATTAATCCATTCGTGTGAGTCACTAACAAGATGAGATTTAAGTTTTATATCTTAAAAGTGAATAAAGCATAAACACAAATGAAACAATGAAACTATTTAAATGAATTAAATTACTTACAAGCTTTAAAATCGATGGACTGACACTGAAAATTTATTCTCTAAATAAAAGTAAAGAAACATGAACAAAATTACCAATATAATACAATGTAAATATAGATTGAGAAATCTAAGATTTACTTATTTCCCACATTTTAGCGTGCCGTGTAAATAAATAATAATTCGGACTTTACATGTCTATTTAGGAGCGACAAGTGGGTACACTTGAGATTTTTTTATAAAACGACAAATAAAAGCCAAATCATTATTTATTTATAGTAACATGTCTACAAACTTTCGAGCTAATAGGTTAGATAAAATTGTAAGTTCTGTCATAAAAAGTTCATTGTCAATATATGTGTGGTTGTAAATAATTAATACGGTATCGATTAGTGATTCTACAAAATTAACTTAATGTTTATGAAACTTGTTAATTAGTCCCTCGGCACAAGAAAATTAAATCATGATGAACAAGAATCTAAATAACTTTTACATTATTCTCATTTAGGTTTAAAATCTATCAGATTCTCCAATTAAATTAAACTTCTAAAAACTTTGATTTATGTAAAACTACAATATTATTTATTTCACAGTCTGCCTTTATAGCTACTTGAACTCTTTTACTTTAGCGGCTTTTCGAAATTAAGTTGTTGTATCACTAATTTATTAGCGGCCTTTTTTTGGTTTATATGCTTCCCTTTTTCATTTATATTTTAAGGTGTCACATAAGGAACAGCGGCCGGAAAAAGCTATTTCAGTATCGCACTGGTTTTCAAATGAGGTCCCATTGATGATATGTTGAACGTCATATATCTATAAATTCATAATGTGCTTGGGTTTTGTTTATATTATTTCCTTTTATTGTCTATTAATTGCGAGTCAAAATTAATGCTTTTTTATCATTTACACAAAACTTTACGTAATGGAGTGATATTTAAAAGAATTAATCCATTAGCTCCGCTGACGTAATTTACTCATGAATTAATATCAAAAGTTTCTCTTTGAATTCAACAGGTATATTAATCGCTATTAGTTATTACTCAAACTACATTTTGCCGGTTTTCGCAGATAAATATTGTGCAGTACAGAAGTTTACATGGTTGATAAAATTGCGGTGCCATCTATTAAATTAATTATGCATTTTTGCCGCTTAATAGTTAAATAATCTTGATTCCAAATTCCTCTTAATTGAAATTTAATTATAGTTATTATTAGATAAGTTTAATCTAGAAACTTGCAAACTGAAATTCAACCTTGCACGTAATTGGTTAATTTTATTAATAAAAAGCGGGAAAAACTTACCGCACACTTAAACTTGCATAATAATTTGTATAATTCACAGCTTAAAGTAATTTATCATAAAATTTAGCTTAGCCCTATATTATGCCTCGAAGGCTATTTGAGTTTAGAAACGTTGGCCTTTACATCTCGAGTCGAGAGCACGGAGACTTGTGAATACATATAACTCAGGAGATTGTCATTCAGCTCACTGCGAGAAACTTAATAAAACATAATACGGGAATAAAGCTGTTTTATTATATCATTAATAAAAAAATATTTGTTGAGCTGAAATTACAGGTGTTTAATTCTGAAATCAGAGCCTAACTGAAGGTTTGGCTCCAAATTACAAGCCGAACTTGTTACAAGTAAACAAGTTTTTGTGTTAACAAGTGCTTGTTTAAGCACAAGTTAAAGAAACAACAATGAATTAATTCAAAAATAAATCAATTTATTTTGAAAAAATATGAATATCTAATGAGCCATGTTAAATAACATTTCCAAAGTCAACAGTGTAAACTGAATTGTGAAAGCAACTGCTTTTACAATATTAGACTGTTGGTTTACCATTTACCAATGCATTTCTACTACCAAATGTCTTTTTTTGTTAAATCAGTTGTTGACAATATACTTTTCCAAAAAAAAAAAAGTGGACATTTTTAGAAAACAAGATAATTAATCAAAAGTAAATACAAAATAAACTTAAGTTTAGTGGAGAACGATATCCGAGGTCGAATATAAGGTATATCAGTAGATTAGCAATTATTCTAATAGAATTGGTACTTTCACCATTTTGTCGTACGTTATCTGCTACGGTTTCAATGTCTTTTGGCGAAAACCATTAACTTTTGTTTTTATAACGTTATTCTAAGCATTTGTTTAATTAACAGGGTCGAACGTGTTAGAATGTTCGATGATTTTGTGGTTATTTCCGGTCCCGAACAAACCCTGTGTGTTGTGAAACTTTGGGGAAAAATTCGCTTTGATAATTTTCCAAAAAAAAAGTAAAACTAACAAAAATAAGAAAGTAAACGTAACTGAGTGAACGTTCAATCAGAAGGTGAAAAATAAATATGCACATTTGAAATATTTATGCTATGATAATCCACAAAAGTTATTTTTCAACATCCTATATAGAGATTAATATATTTACAATTGAAATGATTTTTTTTGCCCTGGTAAATTTCGTTTAATTTAAGCTAGGAATAATAGCGCAAGTTTAATTAACATGAAAAATCTCAGAATTAAAAACGAATAAGATAATTTTATCTAATAACTGCTTTAATAAAGTTGACACGACATACAAATTTTGTTACCTTGGTAACACTTGCACGATATACTCTTTAGTAATATACCAAAACTTGTGTCATTTATTTATAATGGTTGTATGCTCGAAGAACTTTCCAAAATAATACTTTTAAAAAGTTTTAAAATTACTAAATTTATGTCCTGCAAAATTCTACAAGAATTTCTCTATTACCAAATTTTATTTAGAAATAAATTACTTTAACATATATTTTTAGTAAATTTAATAAAATAAAAGAAAATTGTTATGAAATGAAAACTTTTACTAAATAAAAAAGGATAAAAAGTAATAAATTTCAAGAAATATTATACACAATTGTGAAAGATTTCAATAAAGATAGATTATTTTTGAGTGCAATAAAAGCTTCACTTTTAATTTATTTTTCAAATAAGCTACTCGAAATTTGTCAGGATCCCAATACAAGAGTATGTAAGCCTTCGTTATTTTTTGAAACAAAATATTCATAAAATTATTTTCCAAATTTCATGTTATCAAGATTTTAAAATTATTTGTAAGAATTCCAACTATATACGCGTGTTTTACGTGTTTCATAAAATGAATTTTTTTTCCGTATTCGGCAGAAGGAAAATATATTTCTGTTCTGTATATCACATAATTAATTCAATTTTTTCCAATCATTGCCATGTCAAAACTATTTTAAAAATGATTTCTTATAACTAAAACACCATCAGTATGTACATATAACTATGTATGTGTCTGTCTGTATTTAATAATGCATAAAAAAGTATATAATGAAGTATAGATGTGATTTAAAGCGACTTTTGGAAGATTCAGGAAATGTGAAATTATTGCAAAATCATGTGACAGCGAGCGGCTCATTTGCTTCTGAGATCTATTGAGATTTTTCTATAAGATGCTGGAATGGGAAATAAATTTTCACTAAGTTTCGTTGGAATCCGGGAGAGAAAAACTCAAACATTATTTTATGGCTTGCTATGCAACGCCAAAAATTCGAATTTTGTAGATCAAGTTGTTTTGATTCCAAAAAAGGATAAACAAAGGAACCGAAACGATGATGAATCAGTCTCTATTGTACACTTTTACACATGTTCACCCAATTACCGGAATATATCAGAATAAATAAATAATTAGAACAAAAAAAATTTTCAGTTCAATTCAACAATAGCTTAAATAAAAGCATAATTGATTTCGAAAAATACAAAGTTTAGTAGAATGTACCAACAAATCCAATATGTTTAATTATCAGTAATAATCATTTACATTTATTTACAACGCGACAAAACAAATCGCAGAAAAAACAATAACGATCACTTCAATATAATGTATGTATACTAATAAATATCATATACATAATATATGTATATTCAGAAGGTATGTAATATAGTGGCGCGAGACTTGATTACCTTATTTATTTATTTTAATTTATTTATTAAACCTCTATTCAGAATTCATGTACTATTCAATTACACTTTTTAAATTTGAAATTACATGGTTTTTGGGTAATCAATCTTAACATTCAACTTGAGTGTATAGTAAACATACTCTCATACATACTTTCATTGTATTATTAAATATATACTATGTATATCAACATAATATTGATATATTAAATACATTGTAAAATTTTCCAATCTAAAATTGTAATTATGATTTACAAATAAAGTCAAATACATTTCAATATCATAAAATTTACATATCTAAAAACGTGAAATACAAGTTTGAAAGACATTTTTGAATCCCTCAACACAGAGCTTACTGGAAAAGTTTACGCTCTTGGGTTCGATTTTCTCGAAAGTGACTACCAATCTGAATTTTGAAGTTTTTAACTATTTCAACAATTTGACAAGTTTGTACATTGTAAGCCACTTACTTTGATTAAATATTTATTCAATAACATAGTTTCCAAAATATTGCTCTGTTCTATTATTTATAGCAATCAATTAATTTATATTATTTAATATAATTAAAGTTTAGTTTTAAAAAACTATATAACTGTAATTCTTGTAGCTTTATAACATTTTGCGGTAATAATAAACAAATTGTTTGTAGATGTAAGCATTGTTTTTCAGGATTGTAACGACTATTAATTGCAACAGTATAATATAAATTAAATCTTATAATCTCAGGCAGGCTTCAAAAGCAAACTAATAACAAAGTTCAGTGAATTTTAGTGTTTACGATGTTATCAGTTTTTTTATAAAGAATTTATTCTTGAACAACTTCAAAGGTTAGCTCATAAATTGCTTTTTAAATTTCTTTATGAACTTTTACAAGTCAGCAAGCTCATGCGGTTGATAATCCCAATTGAATCTTACTTAACATTTTTCTTAACACAATTATTTTTATAAACAAATTGTTTCTTTAAATAACTTTCACTTACTCAGAAATATTATTTGTTAATAAATGGTTTGATACTGTCTACTACAAAATATATTAAAATATTCTGATTTGAATAATTTTTGTATCTATCTCAAAAACTGTATTTTTTATATTAATTAGAAGGAATAATCTCTTTGCGTGCTGTTTAAATTTACAATTTACTGAAATTTTCATTGTTGATTTTAAAGTTAACCATATTATATGAAAGATTGTAGATATTTCGGGCACACTCATCTTCGGGCTTATCTAAAAATAATATTATAATTTTTGTGTTTATTCGTGTGAACATAAATTAAATTAAATTGTTAAAAAATACTTTTATATAGTATGGACTAGGGATGCCAATTTAAGTAATACCGCCTGAGGTTGACATTCACTCTTTGACAAAGCATATTTCAACTGCTTTTAATCTGTAATCTCCGGTTTTCAACAAATTTCGAGTTTACTCAAGGATGAAAAGTTTTTTGTTTTACCCAATGTAATTATCACATATAGTGAAAGAATGTACACTTACATAATATAACCCTACAGCGGTTTATTAGAAGTTCAACACTTTTAGAAAAAACTTAATTAAGCCCTTACTAAATATATGACTTAATTTATTTGTTTATTTATAACTAACAGCTCGTCAAAGTTGCTCGGCCTACAGCTTTCCCATACAGCAATATTATTTTTTAAAGGGTTAAATTTAAAAATATTTCTTGTTTAAATGTTTAAAAATTAAATACATTTTATTTTATATTGATGGTAAGGCAAAGTTAATTTCTAAACAAATTCAACATTATTTTTGCTTGTTTAAGATGTAGTTACTGAATTAGAAATGATGTTCATGAATTAATGCAGTACGTAACTAGGTAGTAGTTGGTGCTAAACAGAAAAACTGAAGTTTATAATTTACATAAATAAGCAATCATTTGGTGGTGTTCTTTCAGAATTATTGACTTTCAAATTACAATAGTGCACTTTTAATTATTTATGATAATCAGTTTTCTACGTTCACCTCTTCAAACATAATTACTTTTAGCTGCTTCCAAAAACTTGAAAAACAAGTACAACAACAAGCAGTACTTAGTATTACCAATACCTTTGCCTGCTAGTGCTAAACAAATACAGAATAAGTTCAAATTAGAGCAGAAAATTAGTTGTTTGAAATACCACGCCACGATTCATTGAATTAATAGAAATTAAACTTAAAAAGGAATTTCATGAAAGATGTGGTAATTTTAGTATGTATTGTAAATGCTAAAGTGAAATTCAACTAATTTACTTTTCTAAAAGGTAAAATTTCTTCTGAACAAACTATAAATAAAATGGAAATAATATTCAAATAAATAAAATGAAATATTAAATGATACTAATAATTATAACTTTATTATTTATTTAAAAAATGTACAATACTTCGTTTTATATTTTTTCTTTTATTAGTTAGACGACATGTTTCGAATATATATATTCATCATCAGGAAATCAAAATTAAAATATTATTTAAAAATTATTATAAATTTGAAAAATTTGAAAATTTTAAAATTAAAAATTTGAAAAATTTATAATAATTTTCAAATAATATTTTAATTTTGACTTCCTGATGATGAATATCTATATTCGAAACATGTCGTCTAACTAATAAAAGAAAAAATATAAAACGAAGTATTGTACATTTTTTAAATAAATAATATTAATTAACTTCGATAGACAAATCATAATTATAACTTTATTATTTTTAATTTAGTTATGGTATTTTCTATAAAATCATAGGTTTTTTTAATGGGTTTAGACCTCCCAGTTCAAAGTTGAAAATAGGTCAGCGTTACATGGAATGATTTTAATAATAAAATTATTATGTTACAAAGTATAAAAAATATGTTGCGATAAGTCGGGCGTGATATTGTTTCCCGACGGTTATGTATTTAATTATTAAATGAGTGAAGACTCGATAGATTTACTACTTGATGGTTGCGACGTTCAAAACTAAAATAATATTACACAATAATAATGACTTTACTCTTTGATGAAGTAATAGCAATAAAAATGAAAACTCGACGAATCAACTTCTCGACAGAAAGAAGAAATTCAACATAAAACGTTTTCTCAATAACATATACTTAATTAATGTAATTTTTAAAAACTAAACTCACTTTGTTTAGAAAAAATTTACACAATAATTATTCTAGGTCTTAACCGCTTCGACTTTATTAATTGTAACCGACTAAACAGTTTCTCACATTAATTTAAAATTTCATCAAGTAAAATTCAAAAAAGATTCTAGGTCAGATTAATGTGGGATAGGGAGGGAGGAACTCGCTCAATATTTTAGGCAGTTTTTAAATTCTGTGAAATGTTAGCGAATCATAAAATAGTTGGAAGTTTTTTTACAATAATTCGTCTCTTTTAGGACTTAAGAGGTAAGGGGCAAAAATAGTCAGCGTTAGGTAAGCCGAGAACTGCTTCCCCAAAAATTTTTGTCTGTCTGTCCCGATATAGATTCACTCTGAGCTAACACGCTCAACGTGTCCAAAAGAGAGATCAAACCAGAAAAACAGCAAATTTTGCTGTAGTATAACACTCAAGTATTATATCTAACTATTTTTAATAAAGATACTTTGCTTTCAATCGGATTTATTTACAATAAAGGTTGTGTCTATCTTTTGTATCTTTGTGCGCTGTTTTTCGTTTGTATACCGTAAATATCTTTCGTACACGATAAATATTTTATGATTTTATTATTACATTCACGTAAAAATAGCTACTTTTTCATTTTGTATTTTTCAATTAAAACTTAAAAATGTACCTAAAAAATTATTACTTTCTCTCCAAGCACAAAAACAAAACATAACTTTAATGAACAAAATTCAATTGCAAGCAAAATAATAATTTTTATCAAAAAAAGTCTACGAAATCTCTACTTAAGGTTAGGCGCAGAAATATTGCATGGAAAACTTTATTGGTTTTCCAGTGTATACATTTCAAATTACTTAACAGCATACATATGTAATAAAATCTCTATGTTGGTATTACAAACAAAATTTTTGAAATCTTATATTAGACTATCCACTAAATTGCAGCTAAAGTAACACAAATAGTTCGGAAATTGTAACTTTAATTCAAGAGAGTTGTAAACTGTCTAGTGCACTTTAAAGTGCACTTCCACATTTAGTTTGTTATTTATTTAATAACCACATAATAAGTTAGCATGCAAGAAATACTGCTATACAAAATGTTAAATATTTATTAGAAATTTTACAAGATTTCACTATTCAGTTTGCAGCATAACTAAACTTTTAAATTACATTTACTTTTAGTTTATTTTTGTAAATATGTTTCAAATATAAATATTTAGCCAATTAAAATGATCCGGAAAAAAATACTAAAATTAATTTCGAGTTGTGCAAAGGTCGGATTTATATGCACTAAAAATGTGGAATTATGCATATGCTGTAACAAATGTTAAATGTGCTCTCGGGATTTATGCTAAACATGCCATGAATTTTGCTTGAAACGGCAACAAGTCGATCGTATGCTTTTTTGACATCTTAGCTTTGTGCATTTGTTGTAATAGTTTATATTTATTTAAATTATATTCTTATTTAAATATGAATAGCATATAATTCTCCATCGTATGATATTTCAAATATTTTATTTTGTTTTAATTCTAATAAGTTGTTTGCCATGATACACTGAGCGAATTTACCATAGTTCACTCAAATTTTATAAAAATTTTGAAATATAATTATTACAACCCCGTTTACTTTTACTCAGCTACTAGGTATTAAGGTCCTAAAGCTACCTATAATCTCATTTTTTAAATTTCCTTATTTGGTTATTTACAGTTTCAAATTACCTGAATAGAGGAATAAATAATAGTTCAGTCCAAAATTCGCAATTATATATAACATAATTCAAAAAATGTACCATTTTATTGTTTACAATTTTATTTAAAATTAAAAGTATAACTTTCAAATGAAGATCCACGAATTGAACAATTAAAAATTTTTAAAAACATTAAATTTAGCAATCATCTAATTCAAAATTTATAAAATTTTTAAATATTGATAAATTCAAATGCAGTGAAATACAAAACGTTGTATGCATCACGAGCATTACTCGATGTTTATGCTCTCGAGCAACTTAAAAACTCTCGGGCTTGGCGGCCCTCGCCCTTTTAAATTGGTTGCCCTCGACGTAAACATTGTCATAATGCCCTAGATACATAAATAACTATTTTCCTCATTCTTTATTGTATAATCTTTATAATTGCAGCATTATCCTGATGGAAAATGAAATTTTTGGTGTCTTGTAATTCACGATAATCCAAATTCCTCTAACAATTCAGTATATTTTTCGCTGTTCATTTTGGTGGTTATCCAACATATATGGGAATTTTACCAGTAAAGGAAAATGCTTCCCATACCACGACTGTGCTACCTCCGAAGTTCTTGTTCATTGTGACATCTTTTCTTACATATGCTCAAATCATACCAATAAAATTTAAAGCTATCAGGGTCATCCAAATTAAGCTTTTTTTTCATCGGAAAAAATAACGTTATGCCATTGTTTGCAAACTCTAATCTTTCGTCCATTTAAAGCGACCAGATGTGGAAATTACTTGTTGAACGCGTCTCTCAGATACAGGAAGGTTCAATTCTCGACGTATTTGTAATGCAGTTGTTTGCTGTGTTGCAACAGTACGAAGAATCGATGCACGTTGCTTTAGGTTAGCTTCTGCCGTCCACCTTTCGGATGATTTTTTCCGTATGAATTGCCAAATTTAATAAAATTTTACTAAACACAGCGATCTGTAAATTTTCTTCGCAATCTGACGGTGTGACATTCTCAATTCATTGTAGGAAGTAATTTTACCTTTCTCAAATTTGGTAAGTAATTTTCCTCTGGTCAAGGATATTAAACGTACAAAGTAACTACAAAAAATATCTGGACACACTTTCACACAAAAAGTAAGACGATTGAAAACTAAGTGAACTTTCCGACCTTAATACCTAGTCTGTGAGTGAAAGTAAAAAGGGTTGTAATAATTATATTTCAGAATTTTTATAAAAATGTAAGTGAACTTATGGCAATTTCGCTCATTTTTTTTCACTCGCATTCTCTGTTAATTATTTTCTCTTTTTCTTCTTCTTCTGGCTCTCCATTCCTTGTAGAATATCTTCAAATGTTTCGAAGTTTTTAAATTCATTTCGTTGAGGAAGTGGTATAGTCAAAGTTTACTATGTAGAATCCCGAGATGACTTTTCCTCTTGCGCTCTCAGAATGTGAACCATTTATTCCAATCTGAGCCTTTTTGTATACATTACTATATTATCTTTCTGCAGTTCTTTATCTATTTCTATATTTTTTTCCTCGGTATTGCTCCTCGTTCACTGTTACGGCGTCCTTCTTCATTCAGTTTTTAATCCAAATTATTATCCAGATATTTTCCAGTTTTCTTTGTCAGGATATTTATTTCTTCTGTAAACCATAATTTCTGAATTTTACCTAGTGTCGATTAGAATAATACAGTGGAAATCAATTAAATGTAATACTAAATTTGGCGTGATATTGAGTAAAAATATTGAAACAATACTACTACAACATTTGTTTAACGAGGTTGCCTTAGACCATTTCCATATACTTAGTTTTTTTAAGTTCTTCTTGTTCAGCTTTTTTTCAATTGGTTTCAGCATTAGACCACATGGTTGCTTAATCCGGATTGAGGACCTCACAAAATGTTGGCGCAATATTGCGCTAATATTGAATGTTTGCACAATATTGTAAGATTCAGCCCATATAGGTCCAATATTGTTTACCAATATTTAATTACCCAATATTGATTACCAATATTGCCTTCCGATGTTCAGCCAATATAGGTGCAATATTGTTTTCCAATATCGCGCCGATATTGAAAATCAATATTGCACTAATATTGGGAGTAAGTTGGTGCAATATTGCCCCAATATTGATTACCAATATTGCCTTCCGATGTACAGCCAATATTGGTCCAATATTGTCTTCTAATCTTGCCCCGATATTAAAAATTAATATTGCACCAATATTGGGAATAGGTTGGTGCAGTATTTCGCCAATATTGATTACCAATATTGCCTTTCGATGTTTAGCCAGTTTAGTCTAACATTGTTTTCTTTAAATATATTGTTTTCTAATATTGCTCCGATATTGAATATTAATATTGCACCAATATTGGGAGTAGTTTGGTGAATACTGCGCCTATATTGATTACCAACATTGCCTTTCTATGTTCAGCCAGTATTGGTTCAAATTGTTTTCCAATATTGCGCCGATATTGAAAATCAATATTGCATCAATATTGGAAGTATGTTGGTGCAATATTGCCCAAATATTGATTACCAATAATGCCTTTCGATGTTCAGCCAATATTGGTCCAATATTGTTTTCCAATATAAATTGATATTGCACCAATGTTTTAAAGAGGGGGTACACTTTAGAATGTTTTAGAAAATTTTGAAAATTAAAATCTTAAGTTTTAAGTTGGTATATTCTATAACTGCAACCTGTTGTGACTATACCCTGCTTTTAATAGTTGCCAATCATTAACCCAGGTGGACCGCCGGTTTTACGTGCACTCCGAAGCACGGAGACGGTCATATAAGCGTTTTAGACTCTCTCAGGATTCGAACCGAACTTATAGTCAGAAGTTGCTCTGCTAACTTACTAATCTAATGACCGTTTCTTCTTCAAGTTACTATAACTTAAAATTAAACCAATTGCAGGTAAAATGGCTCTTTATAATACAAATCACTAGGAGAGAAAGAGAAAATTAACAAGAATTTAAAGGTTGAAGATATAATCATAGGAAAAAAAATTCTAAAATTTAATAACATTAAATAGATGTATAAACAAAAAGTCTTGAATTGAAACATCCAGGATTATTTCCGATTTACCTGTAATTTCTCTTTCTTTAAATTTAATTATAATTGTTTCTTACTTATTTGAACATAAAATATTTAAAAAATTAGTGTCTCAATAGACAGTGTTGTGGAATGTGATTATATTTGTTTTAAAGAAACTTAATGTAATGTTTAATCGTGAAAGAAAGTATGTTGCTATAAGTAATAATTAATAAGTTGTATTAATAAGGAGTAGGAATTATAGTCTAAAACAGGCAACAAGAAGCTTTTTTAAAGGAAGATCAAAAGCATCTTAAATATACCTTATAAAATTTGTGCTTTTATTAAATTAAAATACCTTTTTGTTATACACGTAATAGTATAAATGAGAAACCTCAACATTAAAAGACAAATAAATTTTTTATCCTAATTGTTAGCTTTGTAAGAAGTTGAATGCGTTATTTACACAAAGTAATTTGTAAGCAGAAAGGGTGGAAATCGTTTTCTTGTAAAAGCGGGAAAAACTAATAGATGTGTTTACTTTAAAACAGGAGTGCTTAAATTTTATTTCTCGTAAAAACCTAAGTTTCATTTAAATTAGTAAAACCGAACTCTAAAAATTTATTCTATATAAAGTTATCCATTATTTTAACTATTTCTAAAAACAAATAGCTATTATATAATACATGTACAATGTGTCTTGAAAGTTGAAATTGACTAATGATAAAAAGGGACCTACAATTTAATGTGGAATTCAAACCACGGCACAAATCGTTTGAGGCAACTGTGGTCTTATAGCTTATATCCCTGTACATATAATAATGTTTAATCTCACATTTTTTGCTAATCTGCAACGATAAACACTTTAAATAATATTAAATGATAATAAACACTATTTGTGGTTTTAGTACCATAATCATATTAACAGGAGCTTATATAGTGTAATTTAGATTCTGCTAGGTATGGCGGTTCGAGGACTTCAATACCTATAATAAAAGGTCACGATAATATTGCAGGACGCCTATTAATCCTATTAAATAGCCGTGAGGGTTAAACTGTATGCGTTCAACCCTTTAAATAGTATCAAATGCTATAATCATTTTTCGGAAGATTTGATTGACACAATAGCATTAGATCAAACTGTAACTCTAAATTTTATTCTTAAATGCGCAACTCTAATTAGATTTTTTAATTAAAAATATAACTATTATGCAAATTTTCAGAACTTTTTTTTCTAATTACTAGTCAAATCGTTGTTGCTAACTTCGTCAGCACCAAACACAATATATTTCTGGATGTAGTAATTTTTAGTTTTTGGGATTTCGGCATTGCTCATTTATCTCGGAACAAAAGAAATGGTGTAATCGCAACTTTGTAAATTCTTTCATAATAGACAAAAAATGAGTTACATTATCTAATTCAAAAGCTGCTATATTCGAAGGTTTCGTTTCTATCCTAAAATGTAAAGTACACTAACATAATACCTTTAAACAAAAAATTTTAAATCCAAAAATTTCACAAGTGAAACTTTTTGACTAAAAAATTTACTATTATTATCAATTTTTATATTTTTTATAAACTAACCTAACCGTTGTTTGAAGTTCTAACCTTCTGGAATACAGAGTTAAAGAGAAATTAATTGCAAAAACAATTCCGACATAAAAATTCTAACAGTAATTATTTAAGTTAAAGCATTTGCTTAGTTTACGATTGGATTTGTAAAGTATAACGGCTTTAGCAAACATTTTATAAACCTTCCTTTCAGTAAATATTCTTCAAATGCTAAAACCATTTCACTTGAATTTTATTACTAAGTCTTCCTAAATTTTATCAAGTTGGCATTGATTTTTATCATTTCAAGCAAACTGAAAACTATTCCTAAGAATTACCTATTTGTAATTTATAACAAAAAAATATAACGGTTTTTACAAAGTAAACTTTTAATTTTATTAAAATTATATATTTTTGTTTTTATATTTTTTTCAAATGTTTTGAATCTATAACTAAATTAAAATACAATAAATGCTTGAAAAACAGTTTTAGTGTAATAATTAGTCATACACATTTCCCACTGGTACAACTAAGCAAAACAAAAATGTAAAGCATAAAAGATAATAAGGTACAGCCAGGAACTTGATGCAGTAAACAATGATGTGCTGCAAAAACTAGTGAAATGTGCAGGAAATATGCTAAAATATGCAGAAAAATACCATATAAACATACAGTAATGTAGTTCAAGCTCCAGATTGATAATAGTTTTAAAAAATGTTACTGGGAGTACACGATCTGCATTTCTAGCTTCTTAATTTTGAAAATTTTAAAAATTAAGTGTCATACAATTTTGAATAGTATTTGAGAAACTAATAATTTTTTTTTTCAGGTGAGTCACTTTCAAACTTATTTGCACTTAAAGGTAAGAGAACTCTCGACAAATTAAAAGTTACATAATTGAATCTATTTTAACCACTCATGTTCGTAGTGCATATTACAAATTTAGTAATTTGTTAATTAAATAATTGACTTCGTAATTACATTTGTAAGCTTTGCTACTATTTTCAATATTCAAAATATAAAATTAATGAAAACCTTTTAAGTAATTCGAATATTAATTTGATAATAAATTGAAATTTTAATTCAGAGTAAAGGATCAACTTTATTAAAAATTATTATGAATTGCTTCGAAATTAATAAATTTTATAACTTTTAATCTAATATAAAATTTTATAAATATTAATAATTTTCAAAAATTTTAAGTTGAAAAGTTATACATCAAAATCTTTCGTTGTTTCGCTATCGTCCATCAATCAGAATCTCTTTTAATAATTGTATTTGTATTTTATACAAATAATAAATTATTATACAAATTTTCCAAAATCTTATAAAATTATTAAATTATTAAATAAAATTAATCTTATAAAATCTTAAAAAAAAATAAAAAGTGACATATAGTGACAACACAATTTTATTTTGAAAAAATCATAAAAGCAATATTTTTTAACGTTCAGGTATATAAAAAGTGATAAATATACAGTGTTTTTAAGCCAGTTGTGCAAGATGAGAAATCTAAACTATGAATAGTCAACCTCAAATAGGAGATGCGGATTGCCCGTACTGTGGCAAAAAATTCAAACGCGCCGGTCTCCAGCGCCACATAAGAGCTGCCCATGCAGTCCCCGTTAATTTATCACAACCATCCAACCACGGCTGCGTCATCCCAGTTTCCCCTTCCTTCGTTGCTTCCTCTTCACCGCTAGAAACTGCCTACGGGGCTCCATTCTTAAACAAAGTCGGACCTAGGACTGGAATCTGGTCTAAAAGGTGGGATAAGGTATGTGGCCTTCATGGAAAACTCTACGACCTACCCTCAGGTGCCACCAGCAGAAAATTTGTGCAAATACTGGCAGATGAAATTGAATTGCTTACTAAGTCTGCCTATCCATCAGAACGAGTGCTCATATTTGTACCCGTTATGCTGCAAAGAGACAAAAATGTCAGACAAGCAAAAGATATCATCAGGCTACTAGACCGTCGCCTGAAGCTATGGTCCGACGAAAGATACGAAATATTAATAACAGAATCTCTCAAATCTGACAAATCCCTCTGGAACAACCACAAAGCTGGCAACAAAGATCAGGTAACAAGAATATTTACACGTTTAGTTCTACGAGGAAAGATAAGTGAGGCCCTCAACTGGCTTTTAACTAAAGATACAAGCCGAATTCTAGATCCAAACGCCGAAGCTGATCCCTCAGGGAAAACAGTCACTGATGTTCTAAATGAAAAACACCCCCCACCAATTATTCCAGACCCACGCCTATTTTACCTCCCCGAAGACTTAACCGAGCTACCCCCACTACTTGAAGTCGACATCACAAGGGCACATGTCGAAAAAGTTGCGAGAAAACTTCACGGTGGCGGAGGTCCAGCCGGCACTACCGCCGAGCACTGGAAAGACCTCCTACTTCGATTTGGCGCAGCCAGCTCTCTCCTTCGAAATGCTGTTGCACAACTTACTATGAAATTAAATAACGAGACTGTCCCATGGCAGGAAATACAAGCGCTCATGTCAAGTCGCCTAGTTGCCATTGATAAAAACCCCGGGGTCCGACCGATCGGCATCGGTGAATGCCTCCGCCGTATTATATCAAAATGCATGATTGAAGCAACCGGCTCTGAAGTGACTGAGGCCTGCGCCCAAAAACAGCTATGTAGCGGTTTGAGCGGAGGAATCGAAGGTGCCATCCATGCCATGGACACCCAATTCCAACGGAATTGTCAACCAGGTTCCAACTGGGGAATGCTTCTCGTCGACGCCGACAACGCTTTTAATGCGGTGAACAGACAACTGGCCCTTTGGCAGGCAAGAATACATTGGCCACACTGCGCGAGGTTCTTATACAACACCTACAACGGCCATGCCGAGCTAGTCTTTCGTGACTCTGACACAAGGCTATACAGCAAAGAAGGAGTAACCCAAGGAGACCCGCTTGCCATGCCTTTATATGCCCTCGCAAGTCTTCCTCTTATAGACAAATTGAAAGATGCTAAAAAAACCACCCAATGCTGGTACGCCGATGACTCTTCAGCCCAGGGCACGCTCCCAAATTTACGTCGCTGGTGGGATAAAATAAATAGTACTGGCCCAGATTTCGGCTATTTTCCACAAGGGAAAAAATCTTTTCTCGTAGTGTCGGAGACTGACAAAGATACCGCTCGGAAGATATTCAAAGGAACAAATTTGACAGTTGTAACAGGAGCACGATTCCTCGGTGGCTACATAGGCGAAGGGAGAGATGACTTCGTCAAAAATAACGTAGAAAAATGGGTATCGACACTAGAAAAACTTACAGCTATCTGCAAAGATTCACCACAAGCCGCCTACACGACTCTCACCAAGGCATGTCAATTCAAGTGGTCCTTTTTACTACGTGTTATAAAAAACGCCAATGAACTGTTTGAACCACTCACACAATCACTGCGCACCAGCTTCCTGCCAACTCTTCTAGGGGGTGATGTCTCAACGCAGGAGGCAAGCTTATTCACTCTCCCCGTCAATAAAGGAGGCCTGGCCATATCTGACCCATCTAATGCACCAAACTTGAATTACGAAACATCTAAAAGGGGATCCGAAATTCTATCATATGCCATAGTAGACCATACAAAC
This sequence comes from Cantharis rufa, assembly GCA_947369205.1. Taxonomy (NCBI): domain Eukaryota; kingdom Metazoa; phylum Arthropoda; class Insecta; order Coleoptera; family Cantharidae; genus Cantharis; species Cantharis rufa. Next base: position 4,616,359 of record OX376309.1, on the reverse strand, counting down.
ATGAACCCGGCACAACATCACAAATCCCTGGCAGATGCTAGGAAAGATGGTAAAAAGGAGAAAGATGCGAATGACGACAAACTTTTAGAAAACATCCTTGAAAATCTTCCACCCATCAAAAAAAGGGCCATCGAAAGATCAATTGCGGAAAAAATGAAAACAAAATCATCTACCTGGCTCTCCGTAATTCCCACAAAGAAAGATAATTTGGATCTCTCCCCTCATGAATTTAGAGACGCTTTAGCCATCCGCTACTACAGAACACCCGTGTCAATGCCACCAACCTGCGACGGCTGTGGTAACGACAACTTTAACATTGATCACGCCCTATGCTGTAAAACCGGAGGCCTCATCACTAGAAGACACAATGAAATACGAGACCTGTTCTGCGAACTTTGCAATGAAGCATGGGGCAATGTTGTAAAAGAACCTATTGTTTCTGAAAATTCTCAAGGTGAATGTATGCTCCGTGGCGACTTAGCCTGCCGAGGTGTATGGGATGCCCAGAGGGAGGCGTTATTTGATATTCGTGTCGTTGACACCGACGCTCCCTCTTACATCTCACGCCCGGTAGGCTCCATACTACGATCCGCTGAAGATGAGAAAAAAAGAAAATACTCCGCTGCCTGTGAAGCTAAACATGCCACTTTCACCCCACTAGTAACCTCCGTGGACGGCGTCTTTGCACCACAGATGGCTACATTTGTCAGGAACCTTGGAGAGGCCATATCAGATCGTTGGGGCCGCTTATGTTCCTCGGTCATGGGCTGGCTGAGAGCACGAATTGCAATTGCAATCGTGCGCGCAACCAGCATGTGCATCAGAAGAACAAGACATAAGTGGAGGTCAGCCACCCTAATTGGTTTTGAAGACGGTGCCGCCCTCCCCCAAGTGCGTGAATAGCTCTAGATTTGTTTTTAGATACCTAAATATAGTTAGTGTTAGTCCTTAATTTGAGATATTGTTATAAATTTAATTGAATGTACATTTTGTAGATAATATATTTGTTATAAAATAAAACTGGTAATAAAATTACTATTATTATGAACTGTAATAAATCACGAATTTAATTTTTAATAATCAGACTTACCAGATTCTTTAATTGTATTTCTTGAAATATTAAGAAGTCGAAGAGAAAGAGAGAAGGTATAAAAAACGTAAAATAATTGGAAAAACTGATGGAAAAACTAATTTGGAAAAAAAGTGATATTACATAATACCCAATAAAGGAGGTTATTGTTAAAAACGTTTTAAAATAATTTGATACTATTAATAAACTAAAATGTATTCTATATTGAAAGCTTTTTAAAACATAAAAAAAGTAAAAAAATAGTAAAACTTATTGATTTACAAAGTTTTTAATATAAATTTAGAACGGCTTAATAAACAGATAGTTTAATGTAAATTAACCTAACAATAGTGAGGCTTAATACTATAGTTTATAAGATAAGATAAGCCGTTAGCATTTTGCACCACGGAAACATTTAAATACCGAGTTGAACTAGGTTGATTGATTTATTTGTTATTTTTTTTAAACAGATTCAAAATATTTGCAATAATAAAGTGTATTACGTTATAAATATTTAATTTCATTTTGCCTACATTAATAAATTAGTTCAGCTGTCTCTATCGGCAAACACTTAACGCAATTTTTAACTGTATTCTCAGTTACTATAATTCAATTATTGAACTTTCTTCCTTTTTCTTAAATTTTCCTTTCTTTTAAATGTGATAAATAAAAAATCACTAAAGCAAATTATAAAATGTTTATAATATTTTAAACACAATAGCTTGGGCTCATAACCTGTTATTTTTTATGGTTTTTCTTATACTAAATGAATTGCATTGAGAGAATAATATATTCCATTGTAATAAAAGTGAAAAAGCTAGCAGTAAGCTTTCCAGTATTAACTCTTTAATTAAGTCTGCTCTGAATATATATGTATCTTGCTTTATCATCAAATTCAGTAATTTATTATTAATTTTCATGTATGATAATATGAGAGAACTAAACGTACACCAAATAATAATTGTTAACATAATAATTACTTAAAACAAGCTTTCTGTAATAATTATTATTACAAGCAGAATTTATTACAAGAAAAAATTTTGAAACTAAGTTTTACTAAATGTCGCTTGGTAACAACTAGTTTAGATTTAAATCAAAGTAAAAATTAGGTTTAGATAATTAATTTGGGTTCTCACCAAAGTCACTCTCTAAAACTAGTTTTTACTACCTAGTTAAAAAGTTTTAACTAGTTTTTAAAAGTTTTAAATTTAGGTAACATTATTAAGATAGAAAAACTTTTCAAAATTATTAGAGGAATCGGTCGTTATGACCTCTCTAAAGATAGTTACAAGTACTTCCAACACATCGTTCATAGCAAAATACTACTCAAATAATTTTTCGCGGTTGCTATTTGAATGTTGAATGATGTATTAGAAAAAGTAACATTATACAGTAATATTACTTTAGATGAATCATTATTACCAAATCCAAATTGATTCATTCTGTTTTAAATTCAGATTTCAAATATTTTTATCTGAAAATCATCTAAGAAAGCTACCTACAGAATGATGACGAGGCAACTGAACAAAGTGAAAATCAACTGTAAATTAAAGTAAAATTCTACCATATGCTGCGATTGCCTAGAACTGTGAAGAATATTTATATGCTTAACATTCTTACCAACATATTTTCAATTTATTTGATCAGTTTTGGTTGGCGAATAAAAATTAGTTTAAAGTTCATAGATTATAATTTTATAATATTAAAGAATTCCTTATGCAAGTTTTCTACTGCAACAATTGGTAATATCAACATGTTTCTTGACTTTAATTCTTTAGAAACTAGACAGAATCTGGCTAAAATGCAAATTTAGTTTTAAAGAAAAAGGATAGTGTTAGGTAGTGTTATAAGATAACTTTAAATGTGAGTTCCAGTTATTGCGATTATTCGTAAAATTAATAAAATATATAAAAGTATTTTTATAAAACATTAAATAATAACAATAAAAAGATAAGTTTACCGGTACAAATAATCCATCCCGTAATAAAACCCGTATTTTTTCTTTATCTCTCTATTCTACAATCTCCAAACTATAAGCCTGAAACAAGTAAAGTTACCAAAAAGTTAAGCATACCAAAATTTTAGACTACTTTTTGCTTTGGATAAAATTATATATTTACAAGACTTTTCAGATACTTTCTTCTGCGGAATTAATAAATTACTTTTATAGATTGTTCTTTCCACCGTTCGCCAAATAGTTGAGTTATAAGTTTCTGCAATCAGTCAAAAATATCAAAATTTTTGGTAAAACTTTTATCAAATATTTGGGCTTCTATTCTTATTGTTTGAGTTTCAACCGTCGCTGTAGCAAAATTTTTGGAAAAAAAGAGGATAAACATAGCTACTGTTTATCCTCTATTCCAAATTTTTGTGTAATTTCGATGGTAATAGATATAGCCTTGATTAAGCTCATATGAGCTTTTTGAATAGCAGAATTTGTTATCAGAAAAATTTTATTGAGAAAACTTATATAACTTACGATAAACTTTAACATAAAATTATATTATATAATAAGTTACACTCTATGTACATACAAGGTATTATTGACGGTTGATGGATACGAGTATTATTGTAATCTGTATACTTCTGCAACATTTGATGCTGCAAATGGAATTTAAGTTGAATATTACTAATATGCTTAGTACTCGGAGGGTTAAAAATATTCTAACACTGTGTATATAACGTCGTAAAAAAGTAGTCATGAAGTAATTTTTGTGAAATGCTAAATCTCTCTTTTGGGTGAGGGGGGTCTGTCATGATTTTCAAATTTCTCTCTTATTTCAAATACTTGTACGAATTTAATGTCAATCAGTATAGTTTTGCTTGAGCTTCCATGAGCGCTATTCCCATTGTTAAAAGTTTCAACTATTACGCGTCAGTTGAATAGTTATTTTCAATAGTTATTTTCAGTCAATAAACCGCATGAGCTTTATCTCAATCTTTGGATGACAATGTATGGACGTTACCCCCTCTTTTCTAGTAGAATTTTTATGAAAAATACATGTAATATATTTCAAGTCTCAATTTTTATTTTCGTGGTTGGAACTTCAACCATAGCAGAGCAATAAATTTACGAATATAGGAATAAATTTGCAATCAAATTACTAAAAACTTTCCACGAAATTTTGGTTTGTTTTAGAAAAGTAGTGGGTTCAAATATGTTTTAAAAAACAATTAATATTCTCAATATTTAAGCAATTAAATAATGGCTTTTAATCCCTTAACAAATCTACACTGTTTTCTTATTAAATGCAATTAACTTCAAATCTAATTCAAACTAAAAAAAATGGTGAAATTTTAAATTGAAAATACGTGAAGAGAAAGTCGCAGCTGGAAAATTAAAATTTTGAATAAATTTGAAAATCTGGTTTTATCAAGCGCTTTTTTAAAAACCCAAAACGATTGTTTTTGAAATGTTTACCTCTTTAAGCTCAATATTTTTGACTTTTCAAAATTTTTGAATTACTAGAAGATCAGAACTTTTTGCACTTTTTATTTCCTACTGAAATTTTTATTACTGTGTACATAATACTGCCGTTGACTTCTTTGAGTGATATTTTTATTTCTCTTTTTGTATGTTGTGCTATTCAAGTGTAACCTTTTGTCATATTTCTGTTAAAGTTCAATAAAATCAATTTTCTATTTTCTAATTTTAGGTGAGAGGATAAAATATGGCAAATTTTTGAAATTGTATTTTAAATCAGTAAGCTTAAGTCAGTAAAATTAGAATTTTACCATTTTTCTCGCCATTTTCTACTATTTGATTGTCGGTTAAATCGAAATAAGTGCTAGAATTACAAGAATTTTTGTTTTGGCGGTTTAAATTTTTCAAACTATTCTTTACAGCTTCCTTAAATTCTCTTATTAATTTTCTCTCCAGATAGTATTTAAAATTTTTATTTCTTAAATTTTGCAAATTTATTTTGCACGTTTTTACAGTTACATTTTCCAACTCGACTAAATATATTATAACAAAATTAACAAGTAAAATCCAAGGTATGGTGATATGCCGAAAATTCTACAAAAAATAATAAATCCAACACAGTAATTGTAAAATAGCACCGATAGCACAATTCTCACCAAGTCAGACATAGCACTGCACCAAAGGTGTAAGTCGAAATACCAGCTTTGAAATTATGACACCTTTGACTGACATACAACGAGATAAACCACCGTTGTTATAATATGAATAAAATAAAATTACTGTACATTGTTTAGAATTTATATGCAGACAAATAAAGTGTAAACTGTGTCCATCCATTCCATATGCAATTGAAACAAATCTGTATACTTTAAGAACTCTTGAAACTAATGAAAGAGAATGTGATTGACTGTGTAATGTTGATTTATTAAATCGAAGTACTTTTGCATTTTCTTAAAATTTTGTAACTGTCTTAACCCCGTTATCGTGGCGATTGCGCAGAAATGAACTTATATGGATTATTTTGATTTTGGATTCATTTTATTAACAACGTCCAAATATTTGTTAAAAATAAGCTGTTTATTATCACCGAATTGTTTAGTGATTATTTACTCGATTTTTTACTGCCTAGATCCTACAAGATTTTTGCAGTCGGGACCTTATGAACGGCCATCTTGCAAAATTGTTTGACCTTGAAATTCAAGAAATTTATAGGAAATAGAAAATTAAAAATTTAATTTTTCAAAGAATTTATTTAAATCTAGGGCAGAAAGGTAAAAATTAATTATTTAAATCGATTTACAAATAGATTTAAATAAATAAAGTTTCATAACTTATGACTTAACGAATTGATTTTAGATTATTTCGTTAATAGATCAATAACTAATTATTTAAAATTTTATAAATTGAGAGGGAAAATTTAAATGCCACTTAATTTATTTCAAAGTATTTTTTGCTAATCCTTTATCTTAAAAACCAACGTTGTTTTAAAATAATTATAAAAAATTTTACTTGTGCATGAATTAGTACAAGCAAAATTCAATTAATTGTTAAGAAAACTCAGCTAGCAGTACTTTGACGCATACAAAAACGTAAGTAAATTTAATTTGAAATTTAGTTAAATCTTCCAAATTAAATTAGTTTTGTAAATTTGTAAATTGTTATATATTGTGTTACCTATTCCTATAAGTTAGTGGTATTTTACTACAATATAGGCAATTTTGAAGATTTTCCAATTTAAATAATTTATATACATAGCTTTATCGATATTTTATAATTAATTACAGCGTAATTTCTTTTTTAATTTTAATATTGGTGTATTTAAAAGTTTTCAGCCCAAAAGAACAGATTAAAATATCATTCATCAGTTCATTTTTCATAAAAGCTGTCTTGAAAGCCTAATCGTTACACTTGACAAACCTATTTCAAAATTTTGAAAGGATTTTATGATTCTGTAATTTAACGACTGCATCTTACTTTTAACCTTTCCATAATAATGGTGTCTTTGTTTACAATAAATTATTCTAAATATTTCTCATATTATAAATATTTCAGATATTTTCTGATTTGTATTGGTGGGGCGGAATATTGCATACTAATTTGCAATTTAACAGAGAAAGAAAACGTTACATACCAATACTTTAAATATTTAATTTTATCAAGTTTTCAAGTTAAATAAATTTTTGAACCTTCATTACTTAAGTTCATTTTCAATACAGAAATACCTACGTTTCGCTGTAAGTGCTTCAAATGAGGGAGAAGTGTTGATTTATCTCAAGCTTCTGTTTATTACAAATTAATTTAAATTTAATTGAGTTTCTTCTAAAATAATGTTAATGAAGTGTGAGATGCATAAAGTAGAACTTGGTTTAAAAAATCGAAAGTCGATTTTTATTGTAGATATTCAGTAAAGGGTGGAAGTGTTGATATTAATGAAGAAAAAAATGAAATTTGAATGATGTGACCAAAATCGAAGTACTTTATTTTACAAGTGATTTTAGTATTTACCGCAGTCAATAGGGAACGATAAATTAGAGTTTGTTAGTAGGCAGATATTTGGAAATTTGCACATAAATCCGTTTCACTTGCTGCACACGGACAATGGCGCACGGTCCCTAGTCTATTCAAAATAATCTTGCAGTCTGGAATATGTTTTATCGCTGAACTGTACTATTTTAGTTCATACGCTTTGTCGAAATGCTGAAAGCTAGGGAGTATATATAAAAAATGTTATTTGGATCTTATCAAAGCATAATATTAGAATTTCAGAGTAACGAAAGTACTTTTTAATTAAATGATTTGAAATATATATAAAGCAAATCAGAAACATAATATTAGCCTGATACGCTTTTTATTTTGATTTCGAAAAGTTTTAATAATAGTCAAAACAATAGTAATTTTTTTACTTTTTAATTAGTATCGTTTTTGGTGTATTAGTAACATTTAAATGCAAGTAAGAGAACATATTACAAAAATACCATTATTTTTGAATAATTGATATGTTTAAATTGGCACAAACGTAAACCTCGGTGGATCCCACAGGATCTATTACAAATATTTACAGCTACGCTGTTAGCTTTTAACATTACAAAATGTTTAAATTTTTTTACATTACGTTTTCAAGTGTGTACCTAATGCTCTCTTAACTTTCATTTTATGTCTTTTACAAAAATTATTTGATTTTTTATTAGCCAGAGCCGCATTTGAAATATTCACAGTAATTCCTTTACCGGTTTGTACTTTTAACTAATAAGAATTTTGTACTGAAATTTCACACAAAGCAATTATACGATGAGACGAACAACTGATTAGATTTTCAGCGGAAACTGTACAGAGGAAATGAGCATTTAATCTGCATAGTACATACAATTTTGTTTATTTGAATTATTTTTAATACGGACCTTTGTACAAATTATTTTAAGCAACACCTGTTCTTTTCCACTTCATTTTCCGTATTAAAATTTTCTTTTCATAAGATTTGATGCCACGCGAGAGCTTCTTAAAATTTGTCATAAGTCTATAATTAATAGAAGGTTTAACCGGATTTTCATTAGCTTCAATTTGCAAATAATCAAAAGTAATGCGACGGCTATTTCATTTATTACGCTACGTTTACCAGACTGATCCGTGATGTGATTGCTTCCTGTTTCACAGAAAGAAAAATTATGACAAAAAGCAAATCACTACACCCACAGCACTTACCCCATGCTTAGGGAGATGTATTGTAATGACGGTAATCCCCACTTGCTACAGATAAGAGATCTTTTTAGAAATTCGTATAGACGGGCAATTGCGGATTCTAAGAGGAAGGAAGGCGAACGACCGTTTTATTATGAGGGCGCAAAATAGGCCTCGGGCGGTCTGGCAAATTATAAATTCTTATATACACCTACTAAATTCGCTGAAGTCGAAGCCAATATTGCGGCTGATCAATTTAATTCTTTCTTTACGAATTTGGCTGACAGCGTTATGAATTCGATTATATTAACTAATTCTCATTCAGTGCGATGTCCTTGCAGTGGTATGCCATGAAGGGAAACGTGTCACTACAATAATTTCTCAGGGATATCCTCCATTTGTGTGAGGGAAATTAAAACGTAATCTTTCGTCTTCCTATTTGCAACATAAAATCTTCTAGGATATAAGCCCGTTACCAAGTGTATAATACGTTCACAACCTCCATCTCATCTATGACTAAACTCCCACATTATGCAAAAGTCGAAATTTACATCAGGACTCATCCCAAATGAATATAAACTAAAAAAACAACTAATAATTATTTTTTCATTATCAAAACAATAGATAGGATAGTCATAATTCTAAATTCCAGCTATGAGACAAGACAAACATACAACGAATAAATGAAAATTGAGTTGCAGGTCGGCTTTTTCACCCTCTTTATCCATTGCTAGACAACATAGTTCAACTTCTTTTTCATAGCAAGAGTATCAACAATTAGTAAACCCCATGGCTGTTTAAACCGAATTGGAAATTGTGTCTATGACCTTAATCAACAGTGGCAATCCTCAACTTAGAAGGGCCGAGAGATTTACGTATTCTCCAAAGCATGGAGACAGTTATAAAAAAGTTGTATCTCCCTGGATTTGAATAGAGTATCAAGTATTGAATCAACGACTGCTTTTCCCAAATTTTAATAAAGCTGGAATATAGCCAAATATCTAACTATCGCCCGTTCTAATTAAACTTTCATATTTTGGTTTTAGAGCTGGTTGCTCTACTCGATGGAACCTAGTGGAGAGTATAATTAATAATTACATATTTGGAGGAAGACGAAAAAAATAACCTGTTCTCTTTTACCGATCTCAGGAAGACATTTCGTTTACAACTCTCGTGATAGGCTTATATACTGTTCCGAGAGGTTAGACTATTATAAGAGTTTAACGCAGCTGTTTGCTTTTACAAAAAACTGGAAAAACATGAAAAATGTTGCTTTATTATCATACCAAATGTAAGTTACATTTCTGAAATTATTTCCTAGCTCTCGGTCATACAGGAAGTTAAAACTATACACCAAGTGATATTTTCAATAAATTAATTTAAAAAAACTACATTAACTTCCTTGAGTTTGCAGAGAACCGAATCCGTTGAGTCCATTAAGATTAATAAGATTTAGCGACACTTAATTTCTTTATAAGCAGATTAACTTAAATATACAACTTTTCAATTTACGTTTCATAGTTAAATGTAATGAAATAATTAGAAAATAAAACAGAAACAGTAAACAGTAAAATGTTTCTGGACAATAAATTGAAATACACCGACAAGAAAGATTTAAATTCAGTGTATCCCAACCAAATATTACAATCGATTTGAATTATGTTGCAAAGAAAAAATGCATACCTTTTATTGACCACTTTAATCCTTAGATGGACAACCAAGAGAAAATGAACACTTGGAAATTAGATACATTATCTGAACCTTTTGAGGACTATAGACCAGGGAAACTCCTGGAGTTTGGTTGCTCGGATGACTTCCCAATAACAACAGACAATTTCCTAAATGGAAAATCACTCCTAACCTTTTTCCAAAAGGAACCACAAATCTTACAATTATTAATAATAAAATATAGTAAAATATTATATAAAAAAATTTATAATTTTGTACTAATTTTGGTTTGTAAGAGGCCTCTAACATTAAAATTTTTGTTTAGGATTTGCAGTCACCAAAATGTTGGAAACACTGATTTAATTCAGAGTTTTCGAGAAATATCTAAGTGGAAAATTACCTCTAAAACAATTTGGAATAATCATTTTCGAAAAAGATTACTTAATAGCCACTTTGTTAATAAAATTTCATTTGCAAATTCATAAAAAAGAGCCACATCATGGTTAGCAATTTAATATCAATTAATATCGAGATAGTGGCTTAGAGCACTTTTAGTGTTTAGAGTTGGCGTGATTACAAGTCTCCTACAATTGCCCTTTCTTCTTTTGGTCAGTTGAAGAAAGCCTTTCTTTGCTGGGCAATGAGTGCAGTTAGTTTTGGTTGCTATATACATTAATTGTCTTATGCTGTCGCCTTCTTTGAAGCACTCGTCTCTCTTGTCAGTTGGAAATATATCCATTGCTTGATGTTATTTGTATTGAGAAGCATTGAACTTCTCTTTAATTTGAAGTTGTTGATCTTTTGATTTTGAGCCATCACGTCATGGCATATAGCATATGAACTGCACAAAATTATTTATCGTGATTTTCGTAATTTTGATCAAAATTTTGGATCAGGTGGATAATCAGAAAGATTGGGAAGTTGAATAGAAAGGCCTATAGGAAATATAAGCGCACATTGGTTTTGAGTCATATTTCGACCTTCGGATGTATTTGTCATTTGCTGTCAGAAGAGAGAAAACGAGTTATATAAATAACAATTAATCTGGGGGAAGTGTGGATCCGAATTATTATCTCGATCTTTATGTTGACCATTTCGCATATTTGTGTCATATTTACACTACGATAGATCTATTAAAATTTAACTGAAATTTATACGTTTATGGTTGCTGTTAAGTGGTCTGACTGTGAATCCCCCAAAGTCAAAACTTCTGATTTTGACTAATCCTTCTTGGTACACGTAGGGGTTAAGTGCTGCAACCTTATCTGTGACGATTGGTGATGAACTTGTCAGGATGGTCGATGCCGCTGGGAGTTTCGGGTATGTTATTACAAGTTGGGATCCCTTAATAGTATACCTACCTACACTTCTATCAAACAGGGACGAGAGTTAGAAACAATCGTATTTTGCTAATTATTCAAGCCTTATCAAGAAAAATTGACTTTTTATATTTATTTGTAATTAATTGTAGTTACAATAAATATAATTTTTAATGCAATAATATATACATGCAATAAAATTAATTCTATTTTAATTATTTTACTTAAAACAATGTACCTGATATTTTCTTTCAATTTCAAATCTTCTTTTTTATATAAAAAATTGGAAATTATTTTTATGAGGTTTGTCATATTTTTGTTTGTACGAGAATTTGTAAAACATAAAATAAATCCTTCTTTCATCATCTAAAAAATGTAAGACAAATAAAAAACAAAATATTAGGTAACTTAAATATAAAATATTTACTCACTTTTGGAAGTGTTTTGTTTCTTATGCTTGGTTTTGTCTACTTTTAAAAATACGCAGTGCGGGAACCATGTTTTTTTTGTCGAACTTAAGGATTAGTATACGAAATATAAAATCAACTTATTTTAATTAAAACTTCTTTTAATTAAAAATCAAATTAAATCACAATGACAGATTAAAGCACAGTCGTTCAGCGGAATATTCAAAAAATTAAATCTGAAGACAAAATATTAAGGAATAAATTTTAGTATCGAACATAGTTGTTTTTTGTATTTATTGAATCTACAAAAACAGTTAAATTAATAAAGTAAGAGTAAAGAAAACCACAATTTATTGTTGACTAAATAGTTAAGTTTCAGTAAAAAAACACAATTAAACTTATTTTAAACATTGGTTTATCGATTATCGACTATGAGAAATTTATCAAGTTATAATAGGTTTTCTAAATTCTAAAATGCCACGTCTTTAGTTCAACATATTTTTGTTACAGATTCCACTGTATACTTGAAATACTTCTTTAATTATCTCTTTAACATCAACGTACTTTGCTAAATCGAATACTTTTTGTTTTATTTTTCTCAACAGCTTAAATATATGTATGTACATACGAAAGTATTTGCACTTTGTACTAATGCAATATTCGTATCTGTAAGGAAAACTTTTAAATATTTTATAATTACAATTACATTAATTACTTAAAAATGGGTTAAAGCAAAATAAAACCATGTCACATGCCAAAAGACATAATAAAAGTAGATATTTTGCATAAAATTATAATTTTGATATCTTATTACTGGTTGTAATTTTACCTGAAAATTAAACAATTATTCTCATTCAGCCCGAATATTTAAAATTCATAAAGTTTTTAACAAATTACAGCACGAAACACGTAAAAAATGTTACCACAAATAATATCAAGTAAGCACTTCTATATGCATTTGATTTCGTTTTTTATTTTGGAAATGCTTATATTTTTGAATTTGTAAGTATTTTTGAATTTTCTCGCTTTCCCAAAATTTTTTGTTCCTTTTTTTTGTTTTTTTTTTCCAGAATGGCCGCCCTACACAGTTGAGAAGATAGTCGTCTAGTTTTGTTATTTTTAGATTGCAATTTTTGTATTTGACTAATAAATGTATTGTTTTGCGTAAGTTGAATTTTTGTTTTGAATTTATTAGTTCCGAAATTGGACAAGGTTTGAACATAAATTGGATATTTTGATTTGAGTTATTGTTATAATTAATTCAGAGCTACAAATTTTAAAATTAAAAATACCAAAAATTTGTTAGAGACGCATATGGTATGGACAAATATGGTCTGGTCTGGATTTAATTTAGATTTGGATTTTGGGAAAAAATTTTTGAAGTATTTATTTTTGCATTTTCCTAATTGCATTTTTTGTTTACTTCTTTATAAAGACAGCCACTACTTTGAAACCTGGTACAATTTACTGGCATTCCTGGTTTTAGAAGACCGCAGACGAAAACTTCTATTTGGATTAAAAATCAATCAAACTACAAAGGTTTTAATTCTATAGCAATTTCAAATTACATTATAATTTCCAAATTAAAATATTATCTTCTAAATCAAAGTTTTTGTTTTTCAAATTTTTTGCGCGGATTTCCATTTTTGCGCGCACAATTTGGAGTTACATTTTGGCTTACACCACTCGTGTAGTGTACCGTTCGACTTGGCACTTCGCGACGTAACGTGCTCCCGGGTCGCACTTTGCGCGACACGGTGCGCGTCTGTAGAAAACACTTTTTGAAAAATTCAAATCTTTCAAATTATGAGGCGGATTTCTATCTTTGCGCGCATAACTTGGGTGTACGCTTTAGCTTAACTCCCCATGTAAAGTACCGTTCGACTCGGGAGATCGCGATGTAGACGTGAGTCGCGCTTGTGGCGCTCTCCGGTCACGCTTCGCGCGACACGGTGCGTAAATATGGTAAACGAATTTTTTTAAATTCAAATGTGTCAAATTTACGGTGCGGATTTCCTCCTTTACGCGCTCAATTTGGGGGTAAATTTTGGCCCAAGCCCCACTTATCTGGCACCATTAGAAGCTCGAGCCTGCGATGAAGACGTAAGTCGGGCCTTCGGCGCTCCCGCGTCGCGCTCTACCTGACGTGAGGTGAAAATCAAAACATTTTCAAAAAGTTCTCAAACGTCAAAACGTCAATAATTTCCGAATTTTTTGGAATCCAGTTCCGACGCGACTCGCATTCCGTCTAACCCGTTTTACGTGTATCGGAAAGAGATGCAACATGGTACGATTAAAAAATGGAACGTTTCTTCTCGAAAATCGCTTAAAAATTCGACAACGCCCACCATACAAACGACAATGAGGTCCCTCTTTTTAGCAATTTTCTTAAATTGCGTAATTAAAGTATCTCATAAAATTTAAATTTGAAATATCAAGTGAATTATAAAATTCTGAATTTCTTGAGTTCTGAAATGCATAATTTGATAGGATAGGACAAACTCTCAAGCTATCGCTCCTCTAATCAACTAAACTAAATGATGATAGAAGCAAAATACTTTTAATTTTGGCCTTATTAGACCAGAAAGCTCACAACATGGTTCTTTGTTTTGGGTTTGGAATCGGGCACCTTAATTAAGGTTGGTTTATGTCAACCGCCCCCGCAAGCACCGTACATACTGCACACGCCGCAAGCAAGTTGAAGTATTGAATTTCTTGTTGCTGTCACGAAAACGTGACTTGTGACGACAATTGGAAAGAGGACAATTTTCTGAGCATTACTAGTTTTCGAGAAAACGGCATTTAAAAATCAAAATTTTCCATGCATTCTATATACAGTATTCTATTCTACGTACGCGGGTTTTCTATCGTCGGTACGTGTACTTTCATATAGTCTTAATTTTACAAAACAATTTACATTCTACAAAAGAAATAAGTTACAGTTTCAGGGTAATAAATTTTAAAATGATAAACTTTTTAAAACATAAAATGATGTGTGTGTCCTGCACAATCTAAAACTATAGAAGTATGTGTCGGCGCCGGCGGATCAATTACATGTCGACTCGACGTACATAAACCGCTGCTTGTTCATACACAAATAGCTCATATTTCAAGTTCTCCGACTTGCGAAGATATTTTTAAAATACAACCTATATTTGAGATTTTTAAAATTTTATAATATAAAATATCATCAAATAAATTTTTAAAATTATTGTAGTAAATTTTGCGACCTTGTATTTCTGGCGCCCGAAGCGCTAGCTTCTTTCGCTTCTTGGTTAATCCGCCTCTGGTTACGGAGCGTCGGTTGTGATGACCGCAACCACGGAAAATCTCGAATTTATCCTTAAAACTAGCTTTACATTTATCTGAGTGAAAACTGTAATAAGCGTTCAGGTTAGTTTATGTTAAACTCCAACGCAAACCCAAACGCACCTATAGTATGCTTAGTTTTCGAAGTTATGCCAGCTAAAGGCTCGTACTGAACTGTACTTATTTTTTACCAATCAAATTTTAAACCAATCAAACGTTCGTTACGCAAGGAAATCCAAATAGAAATGCTCTATACACAAAATTTTATTTTTATAAACTTAATTTTTTTTAAACCGGGGCAAGTATAATTATTATTAAAAAATATCTAAAAGAAATTAGTCAAGGCCATATACCTCCAAACGGCAAGCTTTGCTTACCCTCCATCCATCGACCGACTCTCGCATATAGCTAACAATTCAAGGCTACAAACATTTCTTTATTTGTTATATTTTACAACAAATTTGTTTCATGTTTTAATTTATTTGAAATTTATTCCAAATTACCCCATTACTAAATTTTGCTATCTTATTTTCTGTTATCTTTTAACTTATTTACTTTTCTATGTGTTTAAACACTCAACTATTAATTATTTAATTTTATAACGTGAAATCCGCGATTCGACCTCGGAAATCTTGCGCTATATCTCAACCAGAGATCACACCAAAGCACCACTGCGGTTTGATTCTTATGCTTATAAAACTAAAAACGCAATTTAGAATACCATAATACTTCGTCTGAAAAGCAATAAGTGAGAAAAACAATCGATGATGGCATTGATGCCTTTTAGGATTGTTTCATATTGCCGAAAGCCAAGATTTATAATTTAGCCGGAAAGCTATTTTAGTACCCAAATAAACGCAAATCGCTAAAAATTTATTGGAAACCGATTTTAACATACATTCACAAGCTTACCTAAAACTGGTTTGCAGCTCCCCGGCTAAAATAAATTTTGCGTTTGTGTACATGCAGTAATCTTTGAAACTATTCATTGGTTTGCTGTTTTAAAGTTAATTTAGTTTGCTTTTTCTATATGTAGGTTATATGTGGTAGGTAGAAACACGATTCGTAATTAAGTATTAATTTTTAATTCTTTGCTTCATTTCCCATTCTAATTTTAGGGACCCTAAGGAAGTAGGTATAAGAGAAAATAAATAAATAAATATTCTTAAATCTTACCTTATCTACCTTGTTCAACATTTTTTAAAAGTATCACGTAAAAAACTCATTGCGATGGTTCATTAGGAACAGTTACTTCTCATTATTTAAGTTACTCCAAGTAATAAAAAGTGGATAAAAAATTTTGTATTAAAATCAGTTTAATATGTAAATGAAAGCCATTTTTATAATCGGAGTTATTTAACTAAAATAATAAAAAACGACATTTCAGTTACTCTAAAAATGTTACTTACATAAATATCTGTTTAAATCGACATTATCTTAATTCGTTCTTGTAAATTTCAAATTTGTTATGCAACTCTCTAACTTAAAACAATCCAAAGCGAACGAAAATTGCCTAGTTATTGATTTATGATAATTGAATAATTTTTGGGAATCTATTCAATTGGGAAAACGTCAAAGAGATCTTCCTAGATAGAGTGACTAAATTTATTAATGACTTATTTTTTACAATAAAATTGACTTTTTTGCTTCATTAATTGTTTATTTTGCTTTGTTTTGAGGTAGTAGTTTTATTTAACACAAAGCTTACCGAAAATTTTTTCTGCAAATGTAATATGTCAATTTAAATTTTTTCTCTCGCACGAGGTTAAAAATTCTTTTGTGTTTACTTAATTTATCAATACCAAAACGTCAGTTTTGCATAACATGACCCACAAAGTATAAAATGGAAAAATATAAAGAAAAAATAAGGATTACGTGCCGTCAGATTTTGGTAAACATAAAAAAAGATTTTTCAATAACTTATTTTGATTTATTGGTAGCTTAAATAATACAAACACAAATAAAAAGTTATATTGAGTTAAATAGTCTTCAAGTTTTTCTTTTTGCTAAACGTTTGTTAAATTCAATTTAATGTTTTTGTTTAAAAATAATAGTCTTCTCATTATGTAGGGTGTTATTCATCATTTATTAAATTACAATCTCAAGGATGGATGGTGGATACCATTAGTTAAACTTACAATGAACATCATTTTTTATAAAATCACAAAGGTGCTACGTTGAAAGTTTCTAGTTGAGTAAGCTAAAATACAGAAACCTTGTGTTATTATTAAAACTTCCATTAAATGTATTCCCGGCACAAATAATATGACGTACAAATAAGTTCTGCTTTCATTAACGCCTCTTGAAATGCGTTATTAATTGCAAGATTTTATACCAAGATCTAAAATTGCGTTTACGCAACGCTCAGTTAGGCTCTTTCCATGTCACCCTACCGATACTTACACTATTCAAATATTATCACGATCGAAATTACTTCATTATCAAACCTATATATATAATATAATCTTCATAAAATTAAATAAACTAAATTTTACTCCATTCGGTAAATCCCCCACAACTAAAAATTCTAAATATTATTTTTCGGAATTTTAAAACTGTAATTACTTGTATTTTCTATGAAAAGAATAACCAGTCACTTTGTTTCTAAAGTTCTAAATAAAAAAGTCTACATTGAGATATTCGAGTAGATTATGTTAAGTAAAAGAAACAGTTTGAAACAAGAAAGCTCAACTGTAAGAGGTCAAAATTCGTATAAGGTATTATCATCCCGAAAAATTGTGAACTGAAAAGAAAACAGATTTCTTATATGCGTGCCTCTTTAATGTAATCAAGATTCGTGTCTTATATAAAGTTATAACATAAAATGGAAATGTTGGTATAACTTTAATCATAATTGCTTTAATTTGGTAGATCTAAAGAGAAAGGTATAAGCAAACCGAACAATCTATGTGATTTAATGACAAATCGATATTTAAATTCACTTAGTGTGTTAGATATATAAGTTTAATTTAACCTTTCACGTTAATTACCTTTAATTACGGTTACATATTTTCTGTCAATTACAATTTAAATTAAATTTATAATTGACCTAAACTACCCTATAACATGTAGGTCTATAATAGCGTTGTTTTCAAACAATATTTTTGGTTATCATTTGATTGATATCTTCAGTCCGGTATTTATGAAATTTTATTTTGAAATTTTTAATGTGCAGCAAATTTAATTGAATAATTTTTCAAATGTTTTGAAATAATCACCACTATTTTAATCAAAATGATACTACAAAAATAAAATTTCAGGAACAAGCGTATTTCCTAAATTCTGATTTAAAAATTGTATTAATTGTTATCGTGCATCTTGAAGTTCAAATCCCAAATATCCTTGAACATATGATTCACAAAAAGTTGAAAACCTTGTCTAGTCCATCTAACAAAGCCATAAACAGAATAGCTGGTGTTCTGTTAGGTGCCCAAAAGAAAATTATACTAACGACTTGGCAGGAATATCAAGTTTCAGATTTTCCCAAACTTGATACACAACTTTTAAACGCAAAATGTTGCATGTAATGTTTATTACTCCAATTTCATTTTTATTTTTGGGTTACAAAATTTTAGTGTTATAAATATTTCCATTAATACAAACACTTTTTTCAATGTGAAGCAGGCTGGTTTTCATGCTATATTGTGATCAAGCTCCAGCATTGACCCAATTTACAAAAAAAAAACTTCTGTGGTTTTTATTAATTTAACCAGTGGCGGCTCGTGACATTTTCCAGTGGGAGGGCACAAAATAAAAGAAGTAGTTTTTAAAATATAAAACTTATTTTTTTTGATAATTATTTTAAGACAGTGCTTGTTTTTGGTTTTGGGATGGGAGGGCACGTGCCCCTGTGCCCTTTATGACAAGCCGCCACTGAATTTAACTGTTGTTCAAATAAGCATGGAAAAGTGGGCTACTATTAAAATTGTTCAAAACTAGAAAATTCAGAAAAACACATTGAACTTTTACGAATTTCGACAGCTCACAACGTCAAAGGTGTGCATTCACGGTTTAAACCTAAGCAATATATTATTGTCATGTTCCAAAATTTCCCATTTAATTTTGATTTATTTTGTTAAATTAATTTTGTTATACCTGTGTAAATTAGTTATTTTTTAATTTTTGTAATGAATTTGTATTTGCTGATTTTCTCGCCAACTACTTAAGGTGGCAATGGTAAGCGGTGAAAACTAGGCTTTTCGCCAAGATGGTCGTGGGTGACGACAAGTGAAATTTTGTATCCTGGGAAGTTTATTTGAAATTTAGTGCGGTGCCTTTTTCCACCGATGAACTGTGGGACCAAAACACGAAAAAATGGCCAAAAATCAGATTTTAACTGTAATGACTTAAAATTGGCACAAATAACACGGGAAACTACATAAAAATTTCCAAATTGTGTTGTTTTAGGTTTAAAGTTTTTTTAACCTTCAAAATATAATAAAATAGGCATAGTTTCATTTTTAAATTTAAGGGCTGTAATCAGGCTGTCTACAAATAAATATATTTAACCAATAATTTAACTTTTTTATTGCGGTAACTTTAAAATAGTGCATCTCTAATTTTACAAGAATTAGCTGAATTTGGATTTTAGTAAAGATAATAAACTTAGGTAAAGAAGCGTTTACAAAATATTGTTATTACTGAAAACTTCCGGAAATAATAACTAATAAATTAATTTAAAAAAATTATAATAACTAATAAATTTAATTGAAGTTGAGTTAAGTTAGTTTTTAATTAGTAGTTAACATATTTAACTTAAAAACTTTAACTTTTCACTAATTTCATTTTTTTTATTTTCATTTTAAACACTAACTTGTGCCTGGCGATGATCATTTTCAATTGAAATGCATTACAGTGCATTAAATATTTATACGAAAAGAATGCAATTTATTTTATGCATATAAAATTTATTAATTTTCAGTTCTACATTTGAAAAACTAATTTGTTCACACGCATCGGTAATTATCAAAGAGACGCGTTATATCTCAATAACCTAGAAGCAGGGACAAAAATTATAACAGCACAAACAATGGACCTGTTTATTTATAGAAGTAATCATTAAAAAGAAAACCTCACGCATTTTTTTTGTCTCGTCAGAACTGAAATATTCATATATTCCCAGCAAAATCGGACGAGGGGAAAAAGTTTTTTGTAAAAAGTGAATTGAGCCTTAGCAGACTTAAGTTGAAGTGCTTCTTGCAAGTTCAATATGTTTTTGCATTGCAGTCAATAAACATAATTCTTATGTAGTTCGTAGTTTTTTTCTAAAAATTCAAATTTCAAGCAGAACTGGAATAGTAAACTTTATTCAACTTGTTGGCAAACTGTCCTTGATTTATTGTGGGCCCATACACAGAATTGCGATTCATCATAAAATAGCACTCTAGTCTCACTGGCTCGTTGTGGAACTACTAAAATAGATGTACCACGATTAAAATTATTCACGATTTATTTTCCACAGATAATATAAAACTGACTAGTACAATCGCTGTTTTCAAAACTATTTTGCATTTTAAAAATAATACATTTAAAGTTTGCAATTGCTTCTTCTCATTTTTATCATTTTCAATCATCACGATTTAAATTGCCCGGAGATTGAAACAAGAGTAATCGCCAATAACTTACCGCTTGGTCTTTGAAGTGGATTTTACCACATAGCATGCAAAATAAGAAATAGGGTGCCACTTCATCGCAAGGAAATTATCAACTACACCATTATTTAAATAAACCTCAAAATGACTTCAATATGTAATTTCCCAATTCGGGTTAAAATTTGATAAAAAATGCAGAAATGATAGGATATAGAGACCAAATCAACTTCACTTTTAAAACAAACTTCAGTAAGCGAAATGTGTTACACCTAACGGAAAATTTGATAATCTTGATAATTGTAACAGAATACACTTCTTTTTTTTTGCGCGTTCCCGCCATAATTGACGATACAAGCGCGGAGTTACCAGCTTGAAGAATCGTGCGTAACTAAGTAAGCAAGCTTAGGCAAGGCGCGCACCGAAGTGGTGAGTATGTATGATGAAGTAGTATGAAAGTGAGAACCACGGTCGTACCCTGCCGTGCTAGAGAAAGATAGAAAGCCACTTGCTCACCACGCCACTGCCACATCCATTGTCACTTGCTCACCACTTCGGTGCGCGCCTTGCCTTAAGTAGAGAGCCTATTATGTAAATCGCAAGGTTTTTTTAATGCAAAATTTTATATTATAATATTTATATTTACCCATTTAGCCCATAGCTCTAAATATCTTAAAACGGCACTAACTGCAGCTTGTGTAAGATTGAGATAGATGGGCACACATACGATTCTCTACTGATTAAATGTTGAAATTACCGTCTACATATAGTAAATGACTTGTATGCACCCTAAATTGTTGAAATCTTTGCAGCTATGAAGTCTGAAGCTTTAAGATTGAAAAGCCTTTGAAGCAATAATATTCATGGGATGACCAAAGCTTAATTTGGAATCTAATACATACCGAGTTCTTTACATGAGTTAAATGATTTTGTGAATTTCAGAGTTTTGTATACATTGTATAAAACTTTACGCTTTGACTTCACTGTTATTATTTGTTTTCGGTTCTCGTGAAACTATAATTACAGGCAGAGAGATATATTGACAAGATTTGATAAGATATCGAAAATCGAAGTTCTCTGTACAGAGAGGACCACAAAATTCGCTGCTTATGACCGATAATAATTTTCATTACTGATAGCAATGAATGCATCTTTGATATCAGCAAAAATATTATTACTATTAGTCATGGCGATATTAGTCAAGCGGTTACTAAAAAGTGGTTCGCTTCAGCCCAACCACACAATAGCTGCAAAATAATCGCAAACAAGTGGCCCCGTGTGTGTTACAATCAGCTATAATTTAGTGGAATCCTTGTGGCCATGTCTGTAAGAAGCTTTAGTGAAACAACTAACTCGATAATCATATTTATAAATTGGTCAAAGTATGAGAATTTTATTACTATCAACCTTGAATTTTTGTTGCCTAGAAATGTTGCCTCTCAGAAAACCGATTAGGCGCGGAGTAATTTGTGCAAGACTATTCCGTGTAGGTTACACTGAAAGCGATTCAGTCCAAAGAAACTTTCGAAACAGACTTCCTAAGATTTTTCTTAATTATGTACTATATCTATCTACATATATTTCCTTTGACACAGTGTGAAGCAGAACCTTGTGGGAAAAAATTTTACAATTGGAAAATATAAAATAACTCACATTTACGTATTGTGTAAGATTGGTAGCTTTTTATCAAAAAACAAGTGTTCAAACATCATCAAATTTGCTGTTTTGTATTTATTGAACAATTTTTCAAGTGTTTTAAGTTATGTCGTAAAGCATACACAACGTGATTTATCTACTTTAAACTGCCATCTACAGAAATATCCTTGTTGTCAAAAAACACTGAAAATTTATAAAGAAAATGTTGGTATTACAATCTCCTTTGGCTTTAAAACAGCTTTTAAAGTAATAGAGATAAAATCCTTCCAGACATATTTGTGGTACTTCGTACACATAAAAAGAAGTTTATGTCCTTTTTGCGTTTACTTTGAATGCCTTATTTTTTAACATTGCATAAAAATTAGCAGATTTTGCCTGGCGAAATTACTGATTTTTTCAACATTGTTTTGAAACGATGTAGCAAAAATACGTACGATCTAGACAACTACGTTGCTTAATAATTTTTTGTTTTCTTTAAAATATTTTGTATAATAAAATTTTACTCTTAAACCCCAAAATTGTTTTTCTTATCTTATTAAGATGGTTGTAATTCATATTACCCTATTTGCAGAAATTGCGATAAACCGTTTAACTGAATTAGGAAATAATAATTGTAATTAATTATAATTAGTTTAGTAAATGAGAACATTCCCAAACCTTTTGTAGTCATAAAAGTCATATTCCACTATTACTGGAAATTATCTGTGATGAAACCACTGTGCACTGATATTAGATAATAATTAACAGTTAGGTAATTACTTTATGGAATTAAACTGTATTGGTAACGTTTAACGTATCAATAATTTAAAACGGCTATTTTGAGTTTGAATATCGAATAATGTATAACCAAACTCCAAACACAACATTTTAAGGCATTTTTGGACAAATATTTGTCTACAAAAATTTTCTGTGTTGTGTTCCAAAATTATTTTTTGAATTTTTTTTGAAATTTGAATTTTAGATTTTGAAATTATTTTGTAAACCATTTTTGAATATAGAATTATAGACAATTTTAAGTTAATAGTCTCTGAAGCGAGACGAGGCTTTTGTGCCGTTAACATAGACCAAAGTGGTCGTAAAATCAAAATTCTCCGTAATTTTCTAATTTTGTGTATGCAGTTTGAAAAGTTTTAATATTTTTTTGCGAATAAACATACTATTGATTTGATGTACTCTGTCGACTTTTATTTGATAATTTGAAATATTAATTAAATAATTTGAAAATTAGATATTTAAAAGCTTTTTAGAATAAGTAATTTTGATAATGTTAAATAAATTGGATGATAAATGTGATTAAATTAAAGATAAAAAATTGATTTGGTTTGAAGAAAGCTTAAATTATGTTGAATTTGTGAATTTTAAAGTGAATCTTTAAAAAGAAACATAGAACGAAATACGAGCGAGGCGTATATTATGGTTGTTGTTATCAACTCATTTAAGCGATCCCATTTTATTTTTTTATGTTAAATGGTAAAAATTTATTTTGAAAGTGTGGAATTGTCTTAAATATTAGGAATTATAAATTGCATAGTGACAAAATTTAGAAAAAGTCTCATGCAAAAAGGATTTTTACCGTGGAAATCAGTTGGTTAAGCGGTTTTTGTGATAGGTTTCTAATTTTATAATTTTACCGCTCTGTATATCACAATTTACATAATTATTTATTGTTACAAAAATTGCGTTTTATAAGTTCTATGCAACACAAACTGAAAAAATATCTGAAATTAATTTCAGGGGAAATATATATAATATATTGAAGTGATTTTTTTAAAACCAAAAATGGTTGTATTAATAAATAAATGAAAATCCAAACTTCTACTTCATTAAATCATTACTAAATGTTCTACATTGAATAAATCCAAATTTTATTTTAACTTTAATAAAATATTAATGCATAACAATTCATAGGAATATCAAGGAAAATCAAATCTGAAAGATAACTTGCTCACATGCGAATGATATCTAAATAATTTAATTTTCGATCTCCATTACAATATTAATTTCAAATATTACAATTTCACCATTCATATAATTTCGGTAAAAATTCCAAGTCTTTGTTCAAATTTAAATTTAATCCAAAAATCGATTACAAAAGATTTCCAAAAAATATCCAAAATACGAAAAATATTTTAAAAATATATTTGTATTTAAACACATATTTTCAATGTACTTGTATTTTGTATTTCAAATACCCAAAACAAATGTATTTTGTATTTTGTATTTCAAATACAAATTACAAAATACTGTACAAAATACAAAATACTTTAAAATTGATAAAATCGAATAGACAGGGCCGTATTCAGTAAGAGTAACGTAAAAAATTTTTGTTTGCGATTAATTTCATTTGACAATGTTACTGAATACGGCCCTGCCGTTGTATTGTATTTTTATTTGTGTTGTTCCCAACCAGGTATAACAATGTACTGTAATTGAAATGATGTATTTTGTATTTTAAATGCTATATTTTGTATTTTAAATACTGTATTTTGTATTTTGTATTTCAAATACCCAAAACAAATGTATTTTGTATTTTGTATTTCAAATACATATTTTCATGTATTTTGCCCACCCCTGATTAGCCGAAATAGAAAATCATAGAACTACAAATCGCAATTCAAAATTTACAAAATCTACAGCTCAACCGCGTATGGCGGCCATTATCAGCAAAAGCCACATTTCCCCCCCCACCCTATTATTGGTGGGAAAATAAATAAATTCAAAAATTTTAAAATTAGTAAAAATAAAATCCGTATTGACAAAATTATAAAATATCACAAAATTGAAAATCAAAATAATCATTCACATAAATGAAACAGAATTTTGAAATACCACAATATTATGTATTGTCATGTTCCAAAATCTTCTTATGCTTCTGTAAATTATGAAAATTTTTAATTATTTATATAAGAAGATTGGTCTGGCTGTAACATGTCCTAACATGAAGAACTTATACTTTGATATTAATATAAAATTAAGATTTATACTGTCGTTTAATTTTATCATTTTTTACCCCTTTCAAGAGCTTGTAACGCTCAATCCCCCGGCTAAGCGCAGCCAGATCAATGGTACATATGTACATAGAAACGGGACATATAAATTAAATGTTATGAAAGACTCTTAGACTACTACTTCTTAATTTAAGACTTCAAACGAAGTTAAACTAAAATTATGCAACGCATAACATATTGCAGAATTCTGTAAAATAAGTTGTTCCATGTAATTCTTCAAAGAGGTACTGGCTATGAATAGTATTTAAGTTTAAAGCACATCTTTGAATTTTCTTTGGGTTATCTAAAGTAATTTTGATGGAACTCTACCCTGCCCCCTGTTCCACACAAAATATAAAACAAACACAAAATATTGAACATTTTTGCAACGAAAAAGTAGAAGTCAAATGAAAAACAAATGGAAATGTAATATTAAATTTTAAATAAAATAATATTAAAATATTACATTTTCTATCTTTTATTGTAAGGACGCTTGCTCATCTCTCAGATACGTACCAATAGATGTATGGAAGTTACAGTGGCATAATACTATTATTTATGCAGAGATTTATCCGATTTGTATTTTACAGAAAAGTACGTGTTTTTCCGATGGTTATGGTGAATTGTGTTGTCGTTACAAAATCTATTTTTTTGAATTTTGACTTTTGGAGATGTGAATTTTGATTCTTTTTATTTTTTTGAGTATCTGATTTATTTTGTGAATAACTGTTTTAATTTTTATTTTTGGAAATTGAATTTTGGATTTTTTAAATAATTTGTTGTAATGTGAATATTTTGAATAACTGTTCACGCCAACAAATTGTAGGTTGGCACGAAAATTTTGATTAAGAAGGCTTTAGCCAGGTCCGTCAAAATAAACGGGCGCGTTTTGCGGAAGTCTCCGCTGATTTTGTGATATTTTGCGTTTCTGATTGGAGTAATTTGATTTTGCGTGAATAAATAATTTTGATTTTCGTGAGTAAAATTTTATTTAATAAATTAAATTGTTTTGTCCTGGTTTGGACAGTTTTGGACGAATTTTTGGACAGTGTTGGATGAGTTTTTGGAACGATTCTTAAGAATCAATTATTGAAAAAAACGATATCTAATACGGGAATGGTTCAATTGTTTTAAAGATTATTGTTGAAAATTAATAAATTGAAGGCGGCGTACTTGCATTTGATAGCGACGTATGGTCGGCGTATCGCCACATTAACGTTGTATTGGAAATAAATGTAAACAATTTAATTTTTGGATTTGTGTTTCAAAATTTAGACCCTAGAAAATTTTACAACAATAGATACAATGTACTGTTTCTTATCCCCATGTGAAGGTGAATCACGGAGTGGAAATCCCTGTGGAACTTGTACACATTTACCGGTAAATGTACACATGTTTTCAGTTACGTACTTTTTGACTAACATATGGATATTAGACTGACGATTCTGAAAACTTTTTACACATCAGATGAAGAGGATTAGAGCGCCTTGGTTCTAAATGTCTTGTAGAGATATTATGATACATGATACACGGGCATCCCAGGAGTAATACGCTAAGAGTTTGTGAATTATATTTTTAACTATTACATCTACATTTATGTCCTATACTAAAACTGCAGTTTCTGAAGAATTCTCCTGTCCCGCTTTAGATATTATTATAAAAAAAGTATCATGACCAAAATACAGTTTACTATATTTTTTTATAAATAATTAGATTACTTTGAAGACGTAAATTCAACAAAACAAAGATTCACACACTTGGATGGTTTCAATTGCTTGTTCTCTAAAATATGTATTTGTAACGATTTCGTTTCTAAGAACGTTGCTATTTTAGGACAATATGAGTCTCATTCCAAATGCTGCAGTGATAATAATTAATTAATAAAAAAGTAATATAAAATATGAAAGAATGTATAATATGAAGATAAAAAATTAATTAAATATTACTTCTATTAGTTAAATCTTTTAACAAATAATATTAATAAATCAACGCGATTACGTAGCAGAATACCAATATTAACAATCATCCCCTATGGTATGCAAGTTTATGAAACCATTGTCAGTGTATGTTCAAATGAACAGTCACAATCAACATCCCAAAATCAATAATATAATCAAACTGCAATGCAACTCGCCACAAAGCGATATGATTTATCACTTTAATCCTTTCTAACTCCCTCCAGTTCTTCCACTTATTGGAAGTATCGCTTGAGCAAAAGCTGATACAAGTCTAAAATTTAGTCTATGTATAAAAGAAACCGTTTGAGCAATTAATGAAGCTTGTAAACATTAAGAAAAACTTTAGAGAAAAAAAGTTAAATTTAAGAACTAATAATTAATTTGTTTTGTTATCCAAATAGGGCACTGCAAAATAAGTTTATCCAAAGCGCAACGATCATCACGATGCAATACTCAAGAAAAAGTTTACTTGACTTCTTGTGCTACGATGTATTGAGTACTAATTTCCGGATTATTATAGACTGCGTTTGTCACATTTTCTTTCTTGTCAATATCATGTAGTTTACTATAAATATAGCACATTATTATGTAGAGCTGCTATTCTAGTCTCTCGTATAGTCTTTGTTCTGACATATTCGTCCTTGTTTGAAGTTTATTTGAAAATATACTACGTTGGTATTCTCTGGACGTAGGGAGATATTGCCATTGCAATATCAATATTTACATATTCAACTGCACCAAAGCCGTCCATCCAATGGCAGACTATTAAACTAAATAAATTTTAAACAGTTAGTAATTTTAGACGCAGTTTAAGTTTTGAATTAATTTGTTTTATTTTCTTTCTATTTTATAACTTACAGACACCTGAAGATGACTGCAGTAGCCACGCGAAACATGTGCTGAAGAAACAAATTTCAGCTTAAGTTTTGTTTTTTCGGTGGTTTTTTGAAAATTTTGAAATTGAAATAATTAAATAAGTGGAATAGTAACTATAAACTTCAAGAAACTTATAATTTTGTTATTTTCTTAAGAATCACCCTGCATATTTGAACAAAATAAAATAACAAATTTTAGATTTGTTCAAAAGTTTTTCTATAATATAAGCGGTATGTAGTGAAATAGAAGAGCAACGCCTGCCTGCGTTCATAATTGCTGCTCAGGCTCAGGTGTGAAGTGCTCTTTATACCGGTAATCCTCGCAAAACAAATTTTGTTTAAAAAATCTAGAAATTTACTCTTAGTTTCGAGTGGAATTTTATATTATAATAAAAAAAGAATTTATAAATTTAACGTTCTTTTAACAGCGTTTTAAAACTGAAAAATTATTTTTGATTGTATTTACCTTTTTTTTAATAAATGTTAATCGGGAAATTACTTCGCATAAAAGCTTAGTTATATGTTTGAAAAGGAATATTTAACTTGCAAATTTTAAACCGTTAAATGTATTATATTAATTTTGCTCCGGAAATTATTCATACAAATTCTTTACAAAAAAATAAATGATTTTTTAATAATATCACACTAAAGTTTAAATTTTTTTGAAGTTTATATGCAAATCTGAAAGGTAAATCGTCATTGTAATAATGATTTCATTTTTAGAAACTTATTAAAAGAACACTTATTAACTTCGAGTCTTCCATAACGTATTTATTTGTGAAGTTAAATAAACAAATTTTATTTAATTTCATTTACATTTTTTGTGTAAATTTATATTATAATTGCTTTAAAATTTTATGAATATTTCATTTAAAGCATCAGGTTTAAAGTATCAAGTACTTCCATATTTTCGTACAAAAATTTCATTCATTAATTTGACGAGAAAGAAAATAATGAGCAATGTATTTAATATTTTTTTTCAGAAATAGAAAATAATTTTTAATTAAAATACGTTACAAGCTTTTGAATGTATCTCACACTTTTTCTTTATCTGATGTAAAATTTCAAATTATTTTTCTTCTGGTTTTGATTTAATTGGAAAAGTTGACTAAATGCCAGAAAACTTTGAATCAGGTGAGACTTCAAATAGCGTGACTTGGTTTATTATATTTTGTAACGCAAATATATCAAAATAATATGTTATCAAATGTAATTTTCAAGTTATTTTTTAAAATTTACATACAGTAGCTTACAAAATTATTTATCCAGTCCTATGTTAGCAACATAAATTGTACATTTTAAAGGCTTGTTTTTTCATATAAAAATCGCTTTTACAGCAATACTTATTAGACATTTTTTATTGCAAATTTTATTCCCTGCGTTTTAGTTAATATATACATTTCACTACCTGCGACAAAATAGAATTTTTATTTTCTGTTTTATCTTTTCTGAGATTTCTCGGAAACGGTGCAGTAAAACAGAAAAATTTATATATACAAAACTGAAAGAAAAGAAATTTGCAACAAATAACGTCTAATAAGTATTGCTGTAAAAACAAGTTTAATATAACAAAACTGAACATAGAACTGGATAAACAATTTTGTGAGTCACTGTATCTACTTTTAAGAAAATTCTCATTCTTTACATTTTTATGCCTATAGCATTTATTTTGAATATCAAGTAATATTTATCATGAAAGTTTCTAAAGGAATCGTTGCAAACCTGTTGAAAGAACACTTAAAAATTTAGTTCAATTAAAATTATACAAATCAATCGTTCGTTTCAGAAACAACATAAGTCATGAGAAGTAAATTTTTCTATTTTATTAAATATAATTTTTAAAAAGTTGGCTTTAACAGCAAACCTTAAAATGTAATAATACAATTGTTATTTAAAGAACTCGTAATACGTAAAATGTTAAATAATTAAATACAACAGTTTTTCTGTTGTTTATTTATTTATTTATTTCGTCTCTTGTAAAATTTATTTTTCGTGACTTTATATTGTTTATGAACGAACAATTCAAATGTACTAGAATATATTATCATATAAGATATAGAATAGTTTACTACGATCGACAAAAATTTTGATTAATCAAATTAAGTTTTCCGAATAAAACAATTTGACTGGCTGAGTTAGGATCCATTTTGTTTATCTACTACCTTTTAGCAGAGTTTGGTCAGTTTATATTGTCAGTTTTTAATATATTTAGTAATTTCGATGTACAGTATTTTGCATAAATTATATAGTAATATGTATTAGTAAGTAAATAAACAACTATTTACATTGCTTTAACTTAACATGTAATTTAAAATAAGACACAAATAATTCATGAGTAGGTAAGGGTCGAATTCACAAACATTAAATCTGCATTAAAGCTAATGTTAAAGCTTTGAATTTTCAAATTTTAATATATCAAAAGCGACCGTAGTTTTAGTACAATTAAAAGTTTTTGCATGGCACCAGTCGCAGAAACTACCATATTAGATAGATAGATGCAACCCCCCCCCAGACCTCTCGGTTTGCAAATCCTAGCTTTGTGATTGTGTTCAAATAATAAAATCTAATTTTGAGCTTATGAGTTTCAAACCAAAAAATTTAATTTTTATCTATTTCTATTCTTTATTATTAAAAATATAATATAGAAATCTATTTCATCGGGAATAATTCCCAATGCAATTTCCATGACCGCTACTGTGTATGGTATTTTGAAGAACTTTTCCTTAATTTGAGTTCATCAGCTGTAGTCTATTTTTGAGACAGAATTATTGATTTGTTGTTTGTTTTGGCTTCACTGTTCAAGCATTAGTGAATTGCTGAATTTAAATTATTGTTTCACTCTATAGTCTTCAGCTATAACATAATGTTACTTATTTTATTAGTTTATTTTGTGGATTTCGCTGATTAATAAATTCAAAAAATATAATCTCCTCCATTTATCTAAAGGTATAATTAAGCAACTCCTTTCTTTATTAATTTAATTGCATTGGTTTGCATGAAAATCGGCTCTGACACTATTCCTGCTAATTTATATGTTAAATAACGTCTTGAATCTGAATATGGCCCCCGTTTTCCCTCACCACTCACCGTTTTTGTAAGGAGCCCCCCCCCTATTTTTATCACTGTTCGATAATTTGGAGAGACGCAAACGATTATTTTAACCTTTACAAAGACTAGGGAAAAGCCCGAGTACCTAAAAAAGGGAAAAGTTGTAAAACATGAACATTTGTAGATTTTCCTCCTTAGTTTTTAAAAAATTCATTAAAAATTATTGATATTTTCCGGTTTTCCAAACCATCAAATTACTTTGAATTACCAAATCATTCGAAATTTAATCAAAATTACGGATATACTAAAAGTTTCCGTTCGATATATCAGCGATACTTTTGGCAAAGGCCTGATTTTGTCGCTGACTGCCGCTCAATTTAACAAATATTTACAACAAAAATAAAACTTTTCTTATAAAAATTAAATTTTAAATTTTTATTAAGACACCCTCCTACACAGAGTACGACGTATATTGCGATGAATTTTTTAAATATAAAACCAATTTTTAAATATTCAAAATTTTCTCTGTATATCACCGTCCACTATTTGAAAATGTGATAAAATATGTGAGATAACATCACACGTAGCAGCAGATTTGATTTTAATTTTTCAATTTTAAATTTTAATTTTAATGAAATTATACGTTTTCAAGTTATCGTATTCATCCAAATTTATTCCATCTAATTAAATCGTCTCCAAAATCGCCTCAAAAAATTTTTTTTTCTTCAATCGCAAAATATAACAAAATTCATACCAACTTAAATTTTTCAAAATTAAAAATATTTTCAATCATAACAAATTATTTACAAAATCAAAAATAAAATTCCAAATCAAACAAATATTAAATATTCAAGAAACACGACATTTTGCTCCTCTGTCTTTTGGCAAAACAAGGTTAAGAACCGATGTTTTGACACAAAAGACATACAGGTTGTGTATTTGTGTTTTTGGTTTTCAAGTGGGAAAAGCATAATTGTTGTTCACTTTGATTTGTTTTGAGTTGGCGACTGTTGCTGGTTTTGTGAACCATTTTTTCTGAGATCGTTATTAAATCTGTCATCATTACTTGTACTCTGTGGAAAAAGATTTTTTTTTGCTGCTATAAAAAATATTTTGTTGCTGCAACAAATTTTCTGCTGTCTTATCAAAGTTGTTTTTTATTCAGAAATAAAAAAGATTTGTTATTGATTTAAAAATTTTCTTGTTCTGAATAAAAAAAACTTTGTTATGGCACAGAAAATTTGTTGCAGCAACGGAAAAACTCTGCTGAGGATATATAAATAAAAAAAATTAAAGGTTTTTTTCACAGTGATATGTTTTATCTAATCAGTCACGAAATAAATCAACAGTTTAGAATCCACGCTCTTTGCTCTACATTTAAACATTATATAGAGCTTAGCTGCAAATTTAGCATTAAGACCTTATTGTACCTTTAATAATAATAATACAAGAAAATATCTATTGTGTATGTGGTAAGAATAAAAAATTCTTAGAGAAATGGTACTTTTATTTGCGTGTAATACACTTTTAACTTTTGAAAATTACCAGTTTTATTTTTACATTTACGCTCCGTATTAATTATTTACAATTCCTAAGACCTTAAGAGTCTATTTTATCAGGTTACAATATAATTTTGTACTTTTTGAATCAGAAATTTGGTTAACAGGTTAAATAAGTTTAACCAAAATGGAATAAAACAAAGCTACAACTCACCTGTTAATGTAAAAGGGCAAAAAATTTAACTGCTTTTATCGGAATTATAAAAAACATTTAATTGTTACAAATTAAGTTAAATGTGAAATCTATACAGATGGAAAAATAGAGTGTTCGTTACATTTGAAATAATAAATTTGCATACCTATTAGGATGCCTTATGGATGAAAATACATTTAGAGTACAGAAATAAATGTATAATATCGAATAAAATGTTTGTATGAATAATTTTATAATTTCTTTATTATATCGTAGCTGTGGAAAAATTTTCAATATATGGGTCACCCTGTATATTAATTCTGCCATTTGGCAAGAATTCAAGCCAAAATGAAAAAGACTGCTGAGCTGATCAAATTCGCTAATAATTTTCACCAAAATAAAATAATTATAAGTGCTTTTGGGACATTACAATGCATAGTTAACACTGAATTATGTTTCAGCAAAATGGATTTGAGAATAGCTGCTTATAAAAATGTCCGAGTCCTTTTATTATTTTAATATTTATTAAGCAGAAAATATTAAAATATTAAAAATCTGTTCAACATCTACAATTTATAATAAAAATAATGTTATAAACCCGAGATATCTGAATATCAAGATTTTCAAAAGCCAGTGAATTAAGTATAAGAAGAATCACACTCAAGTACCCTAATGTTGACATTAAAACTTGACAAGTGTTCTTTAACACGCATCGAGTCAAATTATTCCAATCCCTTTATGAAATTCTTACACACCACTTTACATTAACTACTTGGATACTAATTTTAAAAAGTTTAGCAGCTACTGCAAATTGTTTGTAAAGCTCTCTAGCAATTATCATTAACATGTAGGCATTAGAATATTAACGAATAAAAGTAAATGAAAATTGCATCTGGTAGTTAAGATTTTGCAAATACGTAAATACTCGACTCCAATTTTGCAAAGCACATCAGCTATAAAAAATTCTATAAACGTAATTCCCAAGTTGAAAAATAGAACATATTGTAAAAAACTCTTCTGTTGTGCATTGTTTGAACTTTCATTCCCGTCGTTAAAGCCTCAACAATCGTCGAGTTATTTACAAAATATTTGGAAATATTTCTTTTTCCTTCTTATTTTGAATTTTATTATGAAACCAATGTAAATCGATGAAATTTTGTTCGAGTTTCAATAATTATTATCATCGATTTAATTTTATTGTCTACTGAATTTCCTTGTAGTGATAAATTTGAAATATGTCTCTTCGGATACAGGGTGGTCGGCTAAAACAGTTAACTTTTAATAACTCAAAATTCCCATCATTTCACCCTCATCATCCTTAATGTAAAGTAGAAATATATAGTAAGAAACATCCGGTGCACTCTTCGGCCCGGGTATAGCAATCCAACTGTCGAACAGTCAGTACTATGCATACACATGTGTATAACCAATAATATTATTTCCCTTCGTTTAAGTGAAGAAAAAGTCTTTAGTAAGACTCGAACAATGACCTTAAAGTCGAAAAAATTTTCTTGTAACTACCACTGAATAATTCTACGAACCCAATACTGGAAGGCATTCTATATAACCCTTGGTCACCAATATCATTATGCATATCCTCATCTATTATTTATTCATCAACAAATGTAATGCAACTGCTTCCGTTTAGATATTTACTGTTTGTGTAGGAAAGTTAAAAATTCGAGTGAGAAAATTTTGTAAACTGACAATTATTACTTTACATTTCCACCACTTTTTTTCAGCTTATTCTTCACTACAATATAAATCTCGAACTTTATTTAGAATACACATGGAGGGTTAACCTAGAAATAATAATACAGTGACTGAGTCTGGAAAATTAACTATTTGAATTCACTAAGAACATAAAATAAAATTAAGTATTGACATGGTTTAAAAAAATCAAACTCCAGAATTTAACTTTAATTTTAATAAAAATTCTGGCACTACTACTGTACAATCTCATGATACGCCACTGATTTAAAGTTGCACTTTTTAATTTTAACTTCTATGAGTTATGTTAAAAAGCTAAAAGTTCGGGTCGATACTCTCTTAACAGAAAAGGTTATATACGTCCAAGTAGCGGGAGTTGGGTGGAGGTGGTTTCGATACAATAAAAGGAGAAGTCAAAGACTCAATCAACACAATTTGGTCTTAACGAAAGTCACAGATTAAGTATTGTAAATTGCCAACCGACAAAATTTTTGTTTTAAAAAATGCAGGGCTGCTTTCTTTTCCCAAACTTTCTTCTTAATTTTCGCTTCTACGCCATCCACGTTTCCGTCTACCAGTTTCGAGTCTTCCATTGACGTTCCTTATTCTGTTTCCTTCTTATATATTCCATAGTGTTGAAATTTTCTATCACACGTGTTTGTTCTCTTTCATCTTCTCGTCTCTTTCTTCTTATCATTCTGAATCATTTCGTGCTGATTTCAAGTTGGCGCATATTTGTGCGCGAAGTTCTTTGCAACGAGAAGATTTCTTGCTTCTTCCGGTAGAAAGCTGAAATGCTTGGGTGGAAAAGCTTGCTTTTTAAGTACTTTCTTCTATTTTTGGGTACTTCTGTATAAAAGTATCCTGAAAGCTAGGATCAACTTTAGATACAGGGTTTTTCGGATTGAGATTTGAATATTTTTACTCGCTCCAAATGTAATTATGTTCAAAATTTCTGAAGATGTTCTCTATAATAAGAAAAAAAGTTTCTGAAAGTTTTAGCCCTTAATATGCAGCGGTTTCGGAGTTATGTTTTTTTTGAAATTTTAGAAAAAAATTTTTTCAACTTTATCATCAATTTTTTTGGCGAGGAAAACTTTTTTATTTAAATTAATATAAAACTGTATCTTGTGGGAAAAATTCTCAGCTTTTGAATAAAAGTATCCATTTTATTCTAAACTCACCAATAGACCCATAAATATCCAATTAAAGTGGAAAATTGATTTTTTTCTGCGTGCGGCGCAAGATACTTCAAATTTGACTTTTTTTTCTTAAATTTGAGAGTTTTTTCTACAAAATATATTGTTTTTGCGATGTGCATATTTTTTGTTTTATTACAATTAAATTAAACATCTTATCCGGTAAGTGTTATAGGTTATACGATTACTAGGAATAGTAAAATAATTTTCTGTTAAATATTTAAATTAAAATAGTATTTAAAAATTTCAAACTGCTCGCTAAAAAATTGAGCTAATACGATGCAGATGGCGCTCACAACTCCCTCTATTTATTTTTTTGTGTGAATATTTGTTGACTGATGTCTTTCTGCGGTTGCTTGACAGCTTGACTTGGGCAAAAATATAAAAATTTATAAAAAAATTTATATTTTTTTTAATAAATTTATAAATTTTTAAAATTAAAATTAAAAAAATTTATAAAATTTATGAATTTTTATATTTTTGCTTAGGGTCAAGCTGTCAAGCAACCGCAGAAAGACATCAGTCAACAAATATTCACAAAAAAAAAAAATAGAAGGAGTTGTGAGCGCCATCTGTATCGTATTAGCTCAATTTTTTAACGAGAAGTTTGAAATTTTTAAATATTTAATTTAAATATTTAACAGAAAATTATTTTACTATTCCGAATAATCGTTTAACACTTACCGGATATGATATTTAATTTAATAATTGTAATAAAACAAAAAATATGCACATCGCAAAAACAATATATTTTGTAGGAAAACTCTCAGCTTTAAGAAAAAAAAGTCAAATTTGAAGTATCTTGCGCCGCACACAGAAAAACATCGATTTTTCCATTTTAATTGGATATTTAGGGGTCTATTGGTGAGTTTAGGATAAAATGGATATTTTTATTCGAAAGCTGAGAACTTTTCCCACAAGATCCAGTTTTACATTAATTTAAATAAAATGTTTTCCTCGCCAAAAAAATTGATGAAAAAATTAAAAATTATTTTTTTCTAAAATTTCAAAAAATCATAACTCCGAAACAGCTGCATAGTAAAGGTTAAAACTTTCAGAGAATTTTTTTATTACTTTGGCGAACATCTCCACAAATTTTGAACATAATCCGCGAGGGTCGACCGGTAAAAATGATTTTATTTGGTGGAATGATCCATATGTACTAATACTATAAATAGGATTATCAATAATTATTATATTATTAATAGACATGTGGAGTCTCCGTGCTCTGATAGCAATGCAATTTTTCCGTTTACTTCTTTTCCAATCTGTAATAATTTTAAAAAATATTTACCCCGATTTGACTAATTTTTATTATTTAAATTATTATATTTTTATTATTTAATTTATAAAATAAATCTATTATTATTTATGATTTTATAAATATATTAAAATTATACTGCAATATATTAAAAAAATAATTAAACAAAATTTGGGAATACGCTTTATTTTATTTACATAAATTTAGAAAATCAGTCAAAAAATTTTATATTTTACAGAATTAAATTTTAGGGGAAAAATAAAAATGCAAACAAAAACAAAAAATTAATAGCTCTAAAAATCGAAATGTTTGGTATACGCTCAATACCCGGGAATCATGTACTTATAAAAAACTGTGTTTAATTAAAGTATAAATTAAATATAGTAAAATTAAAATAAAATAGCAAAAACGTTGTTTTTTCATTCATTTTTATTAAAGAAATCCAAAAACATGAAGAAATTACATGTTAATTGATTTTGTAGTTTTGGATGGCATTTAATGTACCTACCAATAAATATTAAATTAATTGCTATCCGTATTAACTTGTACGTGACCCATAACTAACTATTTTGATAATAATTAGGATACAGTTAATTTCCTTAAAGCCGCATTAAAATTAATTACAGTTTATCGTTTAATTTCTTAAATTAAATTATTAAACACTTGTATTTCGCGTGTGTTATGCGTAACAAATGAAAAATGCATAAGCGTTGTTCATCGGAATCTTTGAAATTGTATTAAGGAAGCAAGTTAATGTAAAAAAATGGAATTTTTGTTGTTGTGAAAAGAGATGCTGTGGTAAAAGGCGCAGGTAATCGTTCGTAAAACGCATCAAATAATCAGCACGGGAAATATAGAGCGTAGCAAAAAAATATCTACATGCAGAGAAAAATTCACATAATAAACACAATTTTGTTATCTTCGCTTTCGATTGCTGAACAATTGATAAACGGTACCTATGGGAAAATAATTTCGATGTTTATCGGTCAGAAAAACAACTATTTTCGTAAAAAGGAAAACAGACTTTTTAATGATCAAATAACTTCTTCTATTCAGTTTTCATTTATTATTCTGTTGCTTATTCAACTTTTGGTCATTCAAGTGTTCCTCATCAGAACAAGTTTATAATTCTTTTGACCAAAGACCGCATGTATAATGTAATGTACATAGTCTCATAAACCTAAATATTAACTGTTTACTGACAACGTCCTTCTAAGGACATTTCACTAGGCGTTGTGTATTTGAAATGTCACGTACCATTTATAATTCTGAGTCGATCCAAATGCGAAATTATCCCGCTTAGTAATTGACAAACCAACCGCATCGCTACACAGACGGCATAATCGACAATTTTACGCATAAGTAAATAAATTAGTACTTTCACTTAAAAAGTCTTCATGAACAAATTCTTTACGATATAGAATTTAGAATTCATAACTTGCACCACTTTTAATCATAAAGGTCATGCTTAACTGTCTTAGTTCGTGACTAAGCATCTTAGTTTGAAAAATAGTATGGTATATTTTAAATCTTATGACGTTAAAAATAATCTAGACACATAGTGCAGTTACATAAAAAGAATTAGTTTTATGTTCAAGTTTAAATCAATCCATTATATCGAATTATAACTTCTCCTTATAAAACCCATAATCATACATAAAATAACTAGAATTACGTCAAGTCCTTGAAGTCATCCACAAGAATTGAGTGCGGTATGAACTTTTAGACGGAGAGTCAGCGACGGACGAGCCTACCTCATTTCATAATATGAAATTCATATATTATGTGAATATCTAACTTTTAACTTAATAATTTATTTTAATTTAATTATTGTTATAAAATTATTGTTAAAATATTAACATTTTATTATCGTTGATTATACTGACTTGAAATCCTGAAATCATCTGGCAATAAGGTACAGTTTTCCTTTCGTAGTGAATTAAATTTCGATAAAAATCCTAATTTTACTAAGGGTTTTTCGTTGCGAAAAAAAATTGCAGTTCTGAAATTTATTTACTACTTTAGAGGGATATAATTGTGGGGTCTTTTTTCGTATAGAGCCTCTTTCAAGTTTTTAATTGTTTTTTTGTATACGTATACTGAATTAAGAGAATCCCATCAGCGTCTCAAAAAGCAGGGGCCATTATTTTTCCCGCAGAAAATTCTGTCTTCGCCTTCTTGGGTAGTCGAGAGTCTTTATGAACCCATTACAGGAACTCTTACATTGTGGAAGAGCCTCAATATAGTAAACAGGTTACATCCCCAGTTAAAATTTAATAGAAGAAGTTTTTTTGAGATAAAGCAGTCAAATTCTCCTTGAAAGTTTATCATCTACACAGTTTTATTTTCTGTACTGAGTAACTTAAGAATCTATCGTGTTCACATTTTCTTCATTCCCAAATATTCAGGTAGAATTTTAAGAATACTCATTTCTGATATTCCTATTTCTCTAGCAATAACAGAAACTTTTACTCGGCGGTCGATCAATACCAAATCTTCACCTTTTTTGATAATTTCGTCAGTTCCTGCTTCCAGAGGTCTTTCACACTTTGGATCATCATGAATGGATTCCCTGCCCTATTTAGCCTGTTTGCATCAATATTTGATTTGAAAATAGGATAATCTATTTTAAATTTAAAAACCGAGCAGCCTACCGGAATGGAAATTAGGGACAGGTAGTCAATCACACAAAACACCAAATTAAATTCCAAGCAAGCAAGTCACCAAATAGAAGAAGAGAAACTAAAACTTTTTGAAAGAAAAATAATGAGAAAAATACTCGGTTTGATAAAGATTGATGACGAACATTTTAAGAGGAGAACGAACAAAGAGATAGAAAATGAGTTGGAAGAAGAAACCATAATGGGGCACATCAAAGAAATGAGAATTGGATGGTTAGGAGACGTGTTAAGAGCCTAAAAATCAAGAGTGATTAGCAGAATAATGAGATGAAAGCCCGATGGGGAGAGAAGGAGAGGAAGACCGAGAACGAAATGGAAAGAAGAAGTGACAAGTGATTTGGAGGCTATGGAAGTGAAAGACTGGAGAGAGAGAAGTCGGAATAGGAAGAGATGGAAAAAATAACAGAAAAAGCGAAAAAACATAGTAATTTATAATGAGAGGATTACAGAACAAGTATTTATGGGGATTAATAATCCACTCCAAAAAATGGATTTTGAAAGCACCAAACGGTGCGGCAATATTCCAAAGGAAATGAAACGCCAAAGAAGAAGAAGAAGGCTTGCGAAAATTATTACTATGTAGAAACTGTACTACATAATGTACTTTTATGCCCATTTATTGATAAATGCAATTGATCCTGCAATTTGCATTGTTAATGTCGTTAACACGTCCGGATTTTATTATGACTTATGAGTCACTGTACATGAAAACTATAACTTTTGAACTGTACGTAGCTGGGGGTGTATCAATAAATGGGTATAAAAGTACATTATGTAGTACAAAGGCAGCTTAAGTTTCATGGAAATTATTTTAAAACGATTCCGTTATTATTCCTCCGTAATGAAAATCCAGAGACAATTTTAACATATTCCCAGATGGGAATATCGATGTCCACGTAGATGTTTGCGGATTCCCGCCGTGACTCGGCTTAGTGAATAGGATTCCCCCGTTCCACACCAACAACGGTAACTTATATATTATCATATCGAACGAGTGGAGATAACGCTTAAACTTGATAACAATCCCCTCGCTATAAGATTTAAACTGCTTGGCTTTGGTGGAGCGACTGAAGTGAATGAAGCACATCAATAACAGAGGGCTACTTTTGTAACATATGAAATAGGGTAGAAGCACAAAAAGCATAAATGCATGAATGTTGCGGAAACCGCAACACCCAGAATAAGATAGAAACGCAGCCTATATTATACAAAATTAAGAATGTAAAAAAAATGTGTACTTTCAAGTCTGGTTTTTGCTGCATATAACAAAATTTTCCAAAATTTGCTACGGTCTGAATCACAAAATTATGTTTTTTTCATATTTCAGTCGAAATTTTCCGATTAAGATGTCTGCGACTTAACACTATGTCTATTATAAATTTCATTGTAATTGGTAAGCTTTAAATTTGATTTGGAAGTTAAATTTATGGAAACAAAAGCAATAATTAGCGCAGTCGTTTACCAATTAAAAATTAAATTCAGCTTTCGCTGAGCATAAACTTGTTCGATTGTGCTTACCCTTCGTTTGGTGACATTGTAATAACAATATTAAAAATAAACTTGGAGGAAAGTTTTTTAAATATATGTTTAAATTGCCAAATAAATGTATGTCTATAGAAAATAATTGCTAAAAAAATTCCAAGTTTCGAGCAATCCTGAACCGACAAAGTATTGGAAAAAGATTTAGAAGCCATTTGTAGATATTTAAATTACAAATTTAAAAATTTCGAGATAGGTTTTTACATAAATTATTGATTGCTGATAATATTGATATACATATCGATAAAGGCTAAAGAATATTTGTTAGGTTTATGTATTAACTTATGTATATAAGCACTGAGCACTAAGAAGTTATCTGCATAATCCATCACGTTCTCTATAAACCAAAGTGTAATTGACTTGAGTTCTGATAATATACGTAAGATATTTGTATTCAATAACACGGCGCATGAAAAATTACACATAAGAAAATTTAAAATC
Source organism: Cantharis rufa (assembly GCA_947369205.1). Lineage (NCBI taxonomy): Eukaryota > Metazoa > Arthropoda > Insecta > Coleoptera > Cantharidae > Cantharis > Cantharis rufa. The sequence continues at coordinate 4,574,853 of OX376309.1, read as the reverse complement.
AATCTTCATCAAAGTGTTGTGTCGAAAGTTTTCAGCAATAATTATTACAAACGAGTTATTTCCAAGTCAACACCGAGCATTCAATGTGCAAATTTACGCACTTAGCAGTAGCAGCACAAAATTGAATTGCCCAAGTTTTGTAGATTCTGTTTTTCCTTGTTTTTATTAACTTCGTAAGATAAAATATTTTGTTGTTTCATTTGCGTGCTATTTTATTGGACACATTTATTGAATTTTAAATGGTTTACTTCAAAATTTAAACAACTTTAAAAAATAATGCAAATTGGAAATTTTTTCAAAATTTCACCACGCTGTAGCTGTGTACGTCGCTCTCTGATTATGTTATACTAACCTCAAAATTTTACGACGGTTATATCTTTCGTACTTAGTATAATAGCTTTAAGAATGCTGTGAGACTGTAAAGATGATGCGAGATGTCGGTCCCGAACTTTTTATATTTCGGTCTTTGATCCATGAACTTTAATTGACCACCCACTTATTTCATCTTCATTGCACTTTCTAAGAGTTTAGGGTTCAAGCAACTTTTATTATCCAATATATCTTTTATTAAATCTTGGGCGCCAGTTAACAATATAACTATAATATAAGCAGGCTACAACCACAAAGATAAGTATTCGATCTCATGAAATAATTTTTATTATGTTATATATATAATTATAATACTAAGCACACAACAGGTATTACTTGTCTTTCGAATTCAGAAATTTATACGAAAACATTTGTACGAAGAACTTTTATACGAATAAATATTTATACCAATAAGAAAATTGGTTATTGTCAGTTAATCGATACCACAAATTGACCCTTTTCCTATAGGCTATTAGTAAGAGGACAATTTTCTGAGCATTTAAAAAGAATTATTACGGATTATCCATTAGTTTTTGAAAAAACGGCATTTAAAAATCAAAATTTTATATGCTATTTAGCGAGGGGCAAATCTCACGGGAAGTCTGGTGTACAACTTGTGGGAAGGCTGTAAAAGTCCGGGGAAGTCCGGGGAAGTCTGGGGAAGTCCGGGGAAGTTTGGGAAGTCCGATGTAGTACGAAGTCTGGTGTACACAATTTTTGACCGTGGTATATCCCTCGATTATTTACCTATTTTGTGATAGTTGTATACTCCTGAGTCAATTTCACTTTAGTTAGATTTTTGGGATATCTCCTATTCGATATGCTAGCATATCAATATCATCTGCTATTCAGATATCAGATATCCTGAAAATCTAACTAAAGTCAAATAAACTGAGGAGTAAAAAACAATCACAAAATTAAAAAATTAATTTTTTAAGAATTAGAGTTAGACTAATCAAAAACAAGTTAAAATTACAATTTTTTAATGAACATACTTTAAGCGCCCCTTTACTACTCGGCGCCCCTAGGCAGCTGCTTAGTTTGCCTATTGAATAATCCGGCCCTGAATTTGTCATTGTTATTTTAAATGAATACTAAATTTGATGATCTGTAAATCTTTGTGAAGTTGGCATCCCATCTTCATCATTTTGATATAAAAAAATTATAGAATCGTTAGGTCTTGAAAAGTTACTCGGTTTTAACGTTAGGTCACTTTTCAGATTTTTGATTTTGTTTCTTGAAAAGAAAAAAGTTTGATTTTTTGGAGACTGACGTTGATCCGGTTAACCGGACTCAAGTGGCTATTCTGAACTCCATAGTTTTAGTCCCTTTCTAGGACCACTTCCCAACTAGATCTAAGTTCTAAATACTTCACTATTCGCCTGATCGGTATTAACAGGTATAATTAACGAAATGTTTTGTTAATTTTTATTTTGGGATATATTTAAATCTATACTGTTGACGGCTTGACAATGTGATTTATTGAAAGCTTAACGAATTAACCAATTTTCAAGCAATAAAAACCTACGGAGAAACAAAATTGGTTATTTGCAGTTTTTTACTTCAGAACGTAAAAAAATTTTCTTACCTAACTGCAGTTCGTGCATTTAAAGAAAAATGCATTTTTTCACAATATCAAACTATTCACTGTCTACATCACTGGAGGGAAAATTTTACTAACCTGACTTGCTGGCAAATCCATGAAGTGGGCCCTACCTACAATAATAAAGAAAATATTTTGTTAGTTATCATTACAGTTAAGAACGGTTTCCTTCAAATTACCTTTATCACTGTAGTCCTTTTGCCTTATTCCTAGTGGCCAGGATAGCTTCTTCGTTGTTACTTCCAATAAACATAAGTTACTCACAAACACGAACACTTACACATTTTGTTTCACTTAAGTATTAAAAAGAAAATTGTTCTCGATTATTAAGAAAGCTTTCATCAAAATTCTTCACGATAATTCGAACTCGAAACACCACACTCTCGTTCGCGGAAAACTGAACATTTTTCCGAATTTTCTCCATACAATTACTTTTAAGCTCAATACATGCACTAGCGTTTTGCTGAATGCGATTTTTGTTTTGATTGGTTAAATTTCAATAAAAGGTTCAAATTTTACTAATCAAAACAAAAATTACATTAATAAAGAAGAGAAAAACATCTTTATTATCATAGAACAGTCGATAAAATGTTAAAATTTGGTTTTCCAAATTTTTAATATATTTTTGTTAAAAATTACATTCCGCAAATCGCTAGTGCGTGTAATCAGCTTAAGGCCTTACAAACGAATGAGTGATATGAGTCCGTACGGGCACCGCGTCATTATAATTCGTATATAACTTTTTTTTGTTTCCTGTTTGCAATTCTAATCGATTTTTGTCTATGAAGTTCCCCACTCTGGGCCGGCAGTCGGGAATATTTGTAATCTTCATTTTCAAATTAGCAAAATAAAATATAATTCAAACTGGTAAAAATCGTACAGGTATTTTGACATTTTTGCACAGATAAAATTTTCGAACAGTGTAAATCTTCTTATTTGCCGCAACTTTTTGTAAATTTTGAGAAAATCTTTGATCGGTTTCATTATTTTTGTTTTGCGCTTTTTATTACAAAAATTAAGATTAACAAAAATTAAATTTACCTATTTACACCAATACGAAAATAACCAACTTACGTTATTAATGACAATATAAACCAAAGTTTCATAATCACCGACCTTAAAGGTCCAACAACCACGCAACTTTTAAAAATATGTCTTTTTTTACCTATAGTTTCTATTTATTTCTATTTCTATTTACAATTGCGACCTCTGACGTCGGATATATGCTACGAGTTCCATTTCTGGCATGTTATGACCTGTCTGTGGAAAAGTGGAAAAATAATATGAACCTAATATTGTGTTTTATTGTAATTTATAGACAGTATATGAAATGAAGAAATTTTTTTATAAGTTGCGTGGTTTTACGAACTTTTAAGCCGGTGATTATGAAACTTTGGTTTGTATTCTTATATTGTCAATAATAAAGTAAGTTTTTTAATTTCTTATTGGTGTAAATATTTAATAGCAATATTTAATTTTTCGTTACAAGTGGCAATCGAAAAAACATTAAGTTTCTAAAATTTGCATTTGAAAACTAATCAAAAGCGCAAAACAAAAATTATGAAACCGATCTGGAATTTTCAAAGAATTTACCAAAAGTTGCGAACATTTGTCAGCAAATGAAAAGTTTTACGCTATTAGAAAATTTTATCTGCACAAAAATGTCAAAAATTACAAAATACCTGTTCGTTTTTTACCAGTTTGAATTATATTTTATTTTGTCAATTTGAAAATGAAGATTACAAAAATGCACGACGGACGAAAGAGTGGGAAACTTATAGACAAAATTCGATTAAAATTGCAAACAGGAAACAAAAAAAAAGTTATATACGAAATATGACGCTGTGCCCGTACGGGCTCATATCAGTCATTCGTTTGTAAGACCTTAAGCTGAATACACGCACTAGCGATTTTTGTTTTGATTAGTAAAATTTGAACCTTTTATTGAAATTTAACCAATCAAAACAAAAATTGCATTCCGCAAAACGCTAGTGTCTGTATTCAGCTTAAAAGTAATCGTATGGAGAAAATTCGGAAAAATGTTCAGTTTTCCGCGAACGAGTATGGTGTTTCGAGTTCGAATTATCTTAAAGAATCTTGAACAATTTTCTTTTTAATACTTAAGTGAAACAAAATGTGTAATTGATCGGGTTTGTGAGTGACTTATGTTTATTGGAATGAACAAAGAAGAAGCTATCCTGGCCACTAGGAATAAGGCAAAAGGACTACAGTGATAAAGGTAATTTGAAAAAAACCGTTCTCATCTGCAATGATAACTAACAAAAAATTTTCTTTATTATTGTATAGGTAAGGCCCACTTCATGGATTTGCCAGCAAGTCAGGTTAGTAAAATTTTCCCTCTAGTGATGTAGGCAGTGAATAGTTTGAAATTGTGAAAAAATGCATTTTTCTTTAAATGCACAGTTAGTTACTGCAGTTAGGTAAAAAGGGTTTTTATACGCCCAGAAGTAAAAAATTGCAAATAACTAATTTTGTTTTTTAATTATGTTTCAAAAATCGTTACTTTGTAATATTAAAAAGTGTGGAAAAGTACTACTTTTCCGCACTAGTGCACTATTCGAATAGTGCGGAAAAATAGTACTTTGTGTAAGCATGTAATATTTTTTACATAATGTAATACTTTTTACATACTTTTTGTGTAAGTATGTACTTTTACACTACTTGTAAAAGTAAGTATGGTATGCGGGGGAAATGTGCGGTTTTTTTCGTTTTAAAATTATTTTTCTAAACTAATTTTTTAAAATTAGTTTTAAAATAATTCGTTTTTTTAAGAATAATATTAAAATTTATAGTAAACCGATGACATCGAAATAATTAACCAATGAAATTGGTTTAAAATTAGGCAGTTTTATACTAGCAAATTTTACGCTTTGTTCACATCCAATTGCAAACCAATGACATTGGTTAATATTTTTCGGTCATCGGTTTAGTATAAATTTTTATATTATTCTTAAAAAATTCCAACTATAGTACCTCAAATAACCAAAAGTACGGTTGGCAACCAAATGAGCTACCAACCGTAAAATATAAAAATTAAATTTAAAATTATGGAATTCTAAAGTAGGTATATTTTAATAAATTCATTCTGAATTATGTATAAAAAATATGTTATTGATTCTTTTTGAAACATAATTAGAAAAAATATTGTTCGATACTCGTGCAAAACCATCTTTTTTAATTTTCGGCTTTGCCTTGAATGGAAAAATCTTAGTTTGCCTAACTCGTATCGAAAATATCTATTCTCGATAGGTTTTCATTGCTTGAAAATTGGTTAATTCGTTAAACTTTCAATAAATCACTTGTCAAGCGCCAAACCGTCAACAAAGCTAGATTAAAATAAATAAACAAAATAAAAATTAACAAAACATTTTGTTAATTTGTACCTGTTCATGCCGAGCAAGAGGAAAATGGAGTATTTAGGACTCCCATCCAGTTGAAAAGCGGTCTCGAAAGAGACTAAAATCAGACCAACGTCAGTCTCCAAAAAATTAAATTTTTTTCTTTTCAAAAATCAAAATTAAAAATTTTTCGAAAAGGTAATAATTTTTTAAAACCTGAAGCGACCTAACATTGAAACTGGGTAACCTTTCAAGACCTAACGATTCTATAATCTTTTATATTAAAATGATGTAAATAGGAGGCCAACTTCACTAATAGTGCGATTCTCCAACTCAAAACACTCTATAATAGTTATGTTACGATGTAAGATTACATAAATGTTTTAATTTGGTATTCTGTAAATAATTACATACCTGTTACTAACATTTCTAACATTTTTCGTAACAGTGCACTTTACAGAATTGAAATTATCGCAAAATTATAATTTAAAAAAAATAATAACAGGTGCCGAGTAGCAAAGGGACGCTTAAATTATTTTAAAAAATTGTACTTTAAGCTTGTTTTTGATTAGTATAACTCTTATTCTTAATAAATTAATTTTTTAATTTTGTGATAGTTTTATTCTCTTGGGTCGATTTGTCGTTAGTTAGATTTTTGGGATATCTGCTAGCATATTGAATATATAGTAGATATCCCAAAAATCTAACTAAAGTGAAATAGTTTCAGGAGTATAAAACTATCACAAAATAGGTCCGGGGAAGTTCGGGAAGTTCGGGAAGTTTGGAAAGTCCGAGGTAGTAGGAAGTCTGGTGTACACAATTTTTGACCGTGGTTTACTCCTCGCTATTTAGATAGGGATTTCTACGTACACGGGTGTTCTGTTACCTGTACGTGTGCTCAGATATACTCTTAGTGATAGCGGTCAAATGCGATTGTTACTCTGTCAAGTGCACATCGTGCTTGTAGAACTCCTTGCTAGTAACCGCACACTTTACATAGATTTGCAGCCGGGTAGGGGGGGGGGTGTTTTCTGTGCATTTTAGGCAAATCTCGGTTGCACCCTAAAATGAGTTTCACTCCTTGCGAGTAGCACTTTTTGTTGTTGTTGGAGTTGGAGCTACATTCAGAGATGTTTTTATTACACTACCATGAAAAATCACGGATTCACCTTAATAACTAGTTTTGCGTTTGTCTTAATTTAAATAAAATCTCATCCTTTAATTTTTATGGCCCTGAGTGTTTGCCTACACCGGGAATCTGCTAGAGCATATTGTCGAGAGGAAATTCCGGCGTTGGTGCAGATGCCGCTAATTGGATCGCAAAAATATCTTAAGTGATTCACGGTGTAATAGCTGTAACATACACCCCAGAGATGTGACAAGCCAGCATAACTGTCCGGCCTGTACGAGTGCGGCCTTCAGACCGCGCAACCTGACCAATTGAGTTGCACACTATTAAAACCGTAATAGGCTGTAGCTTTAAAATTTATTGTGACTTTCCATTTCATGCCGACTTATCTAGCAGTTACATTATATCTGGCGCGACTAAGATAAAGCAACTATAATGATATTGGTAAATATTAAATATTTGTATACAAAATGATGTGTAGATACATTTTAAATGTCAATGAAATGTGATATATGGTTGGTTGAAAACATTGTTGTTCTTTTTATAATCACAGTTTATTTTTATGTGTAACACTCTAAATTTTCTTTAAAGGTTAAATATATCTTTAAATGTTTGAATGTGTTGTTGGCAAAAGCAAGTTTTGAGATAAAAACAAAAAAAAAACTACCAGTTGATTAGGGTATACGTGACGCCTTTTTAGAAAGAACGACGTTACGATGCCTTGACTACGATTTATGCGATTTCGATTAATATGAATAAAACCCTTGATGTGAATAGGATAGTTCCTACAATAATTAAACTATTATGTGACCAAACAGTTGCTGTTGAAATGTTTACGTATAACGTTATGACACTTACGTTATGCATAATATACTGCAACGCCAGAATCCAATGTGTTGATTGGTTTAAATGTAGCACAAACGCCAGTTAGCCAATCCTCTACTGTGCATCGAAACTAATCTTTACATTTCCGATATTATTATCTGAATCGTTTATCTTGAGTATTTGATCGAATTTGAGGAAGTCAAGATGGCGCACGTAATATACTTTCAATTGGAAGTGGTCAAAAAACAATTTCTTTACATTTCAAGATGTAAATGGGAATGACGGATAATCTAATTCTAAAAGTCTATAAAATTGAAATTGGCAATATGCTTAAAATGATGGCAACTAGACTAAATAAACGCTGTTGACTTTAAAATATAAAATTAATTTTAAAGTTATATAAATGTCGTGATCGCAAATACGAATGACTTCCTGTCATAATAATTACAAAAAGTAATTGAATATTTGATTTTAAAAATCTTTAATCGTAAATAATGACAAACACGCATTTATATTAGAATTGAACTTGGTTTACTCAAGTGGATGAACTCGGGATCGACTTATCCGGTCCACATAAACTTACTCAGTGGCATTGACCGATTGCCATTTACGGTACGAGGATTGGACTGGAACGATGATTCTGAGGTTTGATAGTAAAATCTCCTTTTCTAGAAAACCATTGTGTTCGATTCAAAGCTTACCAAAATAAGAAAACAAATTCTTTACTGTTGTCTTTCAGGATTGATTTAGAAAACGTAAAATGTGTGTAACTCGAGTACAATGTGCAGCGAATCTATAAGTTTAATTTACAGCTTAACTTATTAATATCAAAAAAGTCATAATTTGACAATTTCCCTGCTTTTTCCTCCAATCTTCCGATTTTTTCTAGTTTCTCTAATACCTAATATGGAAAGTTTCGAAATTATTTTCGAAACCCAGGATGAGTTTTGGCTGACCACTTTATTTTAAGAAAGGTTTTCAAGCCAAATTACCTTAGAAGTTTGCCATTGCCTGCCTGGGGGAGGGGGCTAGAATACAGTTTTAGCTCTACTCGGGCTCAAACTGAATCAAATCCACTAAAGCATCAGTCCGTAACCGTTCTTTAGGTTTATTAGTAAACATATTAGAGTGAATTTATCAGCAAAAAAAAAATTAACGGTGTAAAGCGACGACCTTGATTTTTACAGTGATTTTATCATAAAATAACTCGGAATCAAATTCAAAACAACATTAGGTGTACGTAATAGAGCCGCCATGTTGTTGACCTTTGGTAGCGCCATTAGCGCCACCAATGGTGAGGTTAATCGTAAATATGGCAATTTGTATTAGAGTTTTGTGATATTTACGATAAAATTGAGTTATAACTAAGTGAATTTTGATTGATTGTTCTTTTAATTCAAATTGTTCAAAATTTATACTTGGCCGGTATAGTAGTTATTATATGCAAGTAATGTGTACGACTTACGCGTGACAGGTAATATCTGAAATAGTATAAAGATATTTTTTGGTGACGTGTGGTAATGAAACTTTGTTGTAATGTCCGGGATGTGCGGAAGTAATCTAATTCAATTGCATAGATTGTTATTTGTTTTGCGGGCACGCCATCAGTCTTGACATAATATATTTGTATATTGGTCAATAAATAATAAGTATAATATATCGATGTTTTACTGCAAAAAAATTGCTGTTTGCGACAAAAATTTTTCAAAAAATTAAAAATTATTGGCTGCACAAAATAGCATTAAAAACTTCGGGTCAATATCTCAATTTTTTTCTATTGTGGTCAGTACAGCTTTATTATTAATCTAGACTGTTCGCAGGTTTTCTGGCTTAAAATTGGAACTAGAAAACAAAAACAACACTTAATTATCTTTGTCAGAGGTCGATGCGATATTGTGGTCGATCCAGTTTTATTGACATATATTTTTCACGATTAGAGATATGGAACCTCTAAATTATTAAACTTCCACTATTTTTACTTGTACTTACGAATAAGCATGGTTATTTTTACATCATGGACAAAAAAGAATTTTTGAATTTAAATTAATTTTTTAGAGAAACAAATAACAATTAAGTATAATAATAATACAAAAATGTTTCAATGTAATGTGATGCAAATATCAATTATCACCGTGCTTGTAATTTAAATTCTCACAAAGTATACTTAATTAATAAAACAATACAAAAATAATGTGCTGAATTAAGATTAAATTGTTCTTTCCTACTGCACGCTTTATTTAAGTTTTCCTACATCTAAATTTTTAGAGGAAATAATTTTGTGGAATACGATTCGCCTTTTACATAATCCAAGATATCGAACTTCTATTTATTCTTTGTCCTAAAAGTGTATCTTTTTAGGAACAGCAAGAGTTTAGTTGACTTTATTAGAAACGTTTTCCTTGTTCTATAAATATTTTAATTTCAAATTTTTGTATTAACTGTTTATTTGAACATTTGATTAAAAAGGGATAGCCGTGTTCCTTTATTAATATATCATCAGGAAGCAGGTTTCGTTCTTCTTTTTATTATTGAACAACGTACGTGCAAGCGTTTAACAATTCTGATATATTCATACATATTAACTAGAAAACTGATTGTATTAATAATAAAATCAAACTGAGATCGCACACTAAAATTATAATTGATTTATTAAATTAATTCAATTGTCCAACTTTCTCTATTTTTATCGTCTATTATGCGATAAATTAAATTTTGCTTTATAATTATTATTAGAAACCAAAATTGGATGAAGTCATTCACTCATTCCGCAGGGTTTACTTGTGGATGATAGAAAAAATTGATAACCATCTTCTTTCATTTGTAAAAAATAATTAAAAAAATTGAAGAATTCCGGAGTTAATGTCTTGAATATTTTTTAAATAAATTAAGTAGTGTAAATAGTTAAAGTGACATTTTTTACTTGCGCTTTGCGTTATTATCCATTCTAGAGAAGTGGTGCCTGTGCCACAATTTCCCGAAAACGTTATTGGTTTTTCGTATATTTGAGTGATTGTACGAATTAAAAAATGTGATAAAAAATCAATAAAAATGTTTTGATTGTAATATGATGGCCGCTCAGGTGAGTGGGGTGTGCCGTCGTAAAATTAATGGTTTTATAAGATATAATTTGTTGAAATTGTGGTAGCAGGCGACAAATTTAAATCCTGTTTGAAATCAGTATTCTACACCTCTGCTGTTAATTATACAACGATGTAGAATTCTGAAACGCTTTCGTAAAGTAAGTATTGTTTGAGAATGTTTGAATAGATTTGGTGGGTATTAATGAAGATGTTATTAAGAAGTTGCAGTTTGTATTATATGAATGAGCTATATTCTTAATTAAAGACTAGCCAACTTCAATAACGGTTAGCAGTACCGTTCTCGGGTTTAAACCAGTTAGTTAGTATATAGCATCAAATATGCTAATATAATAGCCAACTAGATGGGAATATTGCGTAATAGCTTAATACAGCAAAAGGAGGTTAAGACAATTGCGTATGCATGAAAACGGCATATTTAAATTTACTAGGGTAAAAAGAGCGTAGACGTACGTATTCAACTATTCGCTTTTCAAGCTCATTTTTGTAGTGAGTGCTTTCTCTGTTTATTTTTACGCTTTTTTAAATAGAATACAGTAGTTTTTGTAGGTTTTATTTTTTGCCAAATACGCGCCCTTTGTAAAAGTGTAGTGTCAGAAACATCTCTCTTGATAATGCTCGAAGTAACCTTTAATGTTTTTTTCCTTTAGTTAGTACTCGATGGTCTCAATTTTTAGTGACCTACTTCAATTTTTTAAAGGTGGTTATCTACTTTTGTGTCCATTATATCTTTTCGGGCATTAGAAATATAAGCTCGTTTATCACTAAGCTCTACGTCTGATTTTAAGAAGATAAAATAATGAACATAACCTATAAGTAGGTACCAGTTGTGTTATCGTAACGGTAGGCCATTAGGGGTGTATAGAATTTAAAGCTTACAACCTAAAATAGAAATAATATTAATGCTGCAATAGATGTTTTAAAAAATGTCAAAAACACAGAAACAATTTTTGGCAAAAGTTCAGATTCGATGAGAAAGAAATCAGCGCTAGTCAGCCGTAACCGACGTAACTCATTTTCGCGCAAAACGATTCTATTTGATTTCGATGCACGTATTTTTATCTTATCTTCAAATAATTCATCATTCATGTGATACAAATGGGTGCCGTGGGTGTCAAGTAGAGTTGTGTTATTTTGATTAGTGTAATGTTTCCTCTATTCAGTTAGACGGATAAGGGATATACTCCTATTGTACAGAACGCTACGATAGAATACAAATGTAAATGGCCATGTACTTATGTAACTCCCGGAACACAATTCTCTTTCCGGACATCATAAGTAACATAATACTTTTACACTTATACCCTTCTATAACATAAACTGAAATTGATATATAAAAGTTGTAAAAGAATCTTTATAATAAACAGCCATTGCCATTGCGTGCTACCATTAAACAAATTGTTTTTGTTATATTTTTACGACGTTAAAAATTAAAACATAAAAACAACCAACAACGATTAATAATTTTGACATAAAATTCCATAATACAGCCGTTCTGTTACAGACATGACTTATCATTTAATTGAGGGTAAAAAGCAGGTCATTGATGCTCGACGCTTAAACGGTTATACTTAAGTTTAATTTTACGTAAAGAAGCTTATACGCCAAGCATACCATTAACTTAATCTTTACTACATAGTATAAATTAAATATAAAATAACTACTAAAGTTATTAAAATGTATTTTTATCGTTTATATTTTATATAAATATGCTAAATTTATGCCGTAGCTCCACGTTTATATTGGTCACTGTACAATCAGCTTTAAACGTCTTCATTTTATGTACCTACACATTTTAACTTGTAATTACAGGTGTAATTAATCACACCTACATAGCTTTTTTTGATTTGTAATTTAATAATTTTAAGAAACATTATAGACCAACAGAAATTGTCTATATTATCAATAATAATTATTTGTTTTTCACTTTGTGGTTTAATCTTTGGAAATAATAGTTTAATTATTATTATTTGTTTAACACAACTAGCAAAACAATACATTTTTATAATATTATAATACCAACTTTTATAATTCAATTTTCTTGTTTTTATTGTTGTAGTTGTCCCACGTTAATGCGTCAAGTTATAATTGTCCCATGTTGATGCGCCAAGTTTTAGTAGTTCCATTTTTTTGTGATCTTGGTACCAAAACAATTGATTTATGTTAATTTATTTTAACCAGTGCGTATATAGATATATTAAATTAAATCATACCAATAGTGTAAAGTAACAAAATACTTTCACATACACTAAATGAAAAACTGGAATCCCGTTGATAAAATATTTACTGCGCTCGTAGAGTAAAACCTAAAATAAATCTACTAAATAAACATTTTTATGTTTGTACAAGTTAGTGTACAAATGTTCAAATTTAGTTAACCATTGGTTTACTATAAGCTAACGGGAGATTAGGTAGAAAAATGTAGCCAAATTTAAATTTTTGTGTATAACCTCTCTTTCTTAATAGTCCGATTTAAGTCAAATATTTTTTTGATTTTTATTAAATTTATATGTATTGACATTGATTTGTTAATATTCGTCAAATACCCTTGCTAAAAATTTATAGTTGATTTGTAGATAACCTGACTAAATAGTCAGCATCATAAACGAAACTTATAAATTTCTTCTCATATGCTTTATAATGTGAAAATAAATTCCTACTTTATTATTAAGCGCACCAGGTAAAACTAATAAAATACAAAAATAAAAAACGAAGCTGCTTTATATTACAAGACTAAACGCAAATGGTACTAAAACGAAGAAATATGACTATAAATACAATTGGTTGCACATAGAAATAAGATCAATTTATGACCTTCCCCTTCTTCAAAATCAACCAAATGTACATGATTTAGTAAAATCTAGTGAGATTCTTGTTTTAATCAAGCATTTAAAAGAATTATGGGTTTCGATAAAAGTATTGTCGTGTTTCAAATTTCATTGCATTTGTGAATGATTATTTTGATTTTCAATTTTTTGACATTTTGTAGTTATGTAAATATTTTATTTTTACTAATTTTTGAATTTTTGAATTTGTTCATTTTTCCCTCAACCACCCAAGTAACATTTTTTCCTGGCCAAATTAAAATTTCCCTGCTAGGGCTCTTGCTAATTTCTAGCAGGTGGATATAACAGGGTTTTTTTTGACAGACCTCTTACAGATACCTTGCAGGTGTCTATAACAGATTATTCGCAAAACCCTGAAAAGTATCAGTAGTAGGGCCCTACTAGATACCCTGTTCCAGGTAATTTGCAAAGCCCTGAAAAAAATCTGTGGTAGGGCTCTGCGAGGTACTCTGTTGCAGGTAATTTGCAAGGCCCTGAAAAAAATCGGGGATAGGGCCCTACTAGGTACTCTGTTACAGGTTATTTGAAAAGCCTTGAAAAAAATCTGTTGCAGGACCCTGCAAGTTACCCTGTTGCAGGTAATTTTCAAAGCCCTGAAAACATCTGTAACAGGGCCCTACTAGGTACCCTGTTGCAGATTATTTGAAAAGCCTTGATAAATATCTGTTGCAGGACCCTGCAAGTTACCCTGTTGCAGGTAATTAGCAAAGCCCTGAAAACATCTGTAACCGGGCCCTACTAGGTACCCTGTTGCAGGTTATTTGAAAAGCCTTGAAAAAAATCTGGGGTAGGACCCTGCAAGGTACTCTGTTTCCGATAATTTGCAAAGTCCGGAGAACATCTGTAACAGTACCCTACTAGGTACTCTATTGCAGGTGATATGAAAGGCTTTGAAAAAAATCTGTAGTAGAACCCTGCAAGGTACTCTGTTACTGGTTATTTCGAAAGCCTTGAAAAAATCTATGGTGGGACCCTACAACTACAAGGTACTATGTTACAGGTAATTAGCAAAGCATTGAAAATATCTGTGGTATAATGCTCTACTAGATACCCTGCTGCAGGTTATTTACAATGCCCTGAAATAATTCAGTGCCGGGGCCCTACTAGGTATTCTGTTGCGGATTATTTAAAAAGATTTAAAAAAAAATGTTTGGTAGGGTCCTACTTCGTACTCTGTTGTAGGTTATTTACATAGCCTTTAAAAAATCTGCGGTTGGGCCTTCCTAGGTTACTCGTTTGCAGGTTATAAAAATTGACTTTTTTACCATTTTTAATATTGCACTTATTTATAATTTTGGTTACGGCCCTTGTATAAAATAATGTTAATTTTTTTAATAAAAAAGAATTTATTTAATTTGTTTAAATTAAAAATATATTACGAAATATCTCAAAACTAAGAAATGCAGATGTAAAAAATGTAATATGTAGGACTTTCTTTTCTTAAGACAGTAGTCGTATTATATATATCCTACACGTGGTTTCCACAGTAAAAATCGTTTTTTTTTTAATCAATTTTTAATAATAATTATTATATTTAAATATTCATTTAATTTTAATACTATTGGTATTTTAATAGTATTACATAGGTTTATTATTATTAGTAGTATAAACACTATAATACATATTATTATTTTAATATTTTAGCCAATCAGAATCAAGAATTTTGTTAACGATGAAATTTTTCTTCATTCTGATTGGTTAAAATTGTTAATAAATATCTTAGAGATTTATTGAAAATTTATATTAAATTTAAATTATTTAATTTTATCTTTTTTTATTCTAATTTTCTCAATATGACAAATAAATTAATTAAATATAATAATAATTATTAAAAATTGGTAGAAAAAAGACGATTTTTACTGTAGAAACCACGTGTACTTGTTGTACACGACTACTTGTCTTAAAAAAAGATAGTCCTATATGTTTATTACATAGATCTGCATTTTCTTAGTTTTGAGCATGGGTTTCGAGATATTTCATAATAATTTTATTACATTATTAAAACAAAGTAAATAAATTTTTTTTAATTAAAATATTTAATATATTTTATACAGGGTCGTAACCAAAATTATGACAAATAAATATTGCTGAATAAGTGCAATATTGAAAAATGGTAGAAAAAATACAATTTTTAAAACCTGCTATTAGTATTGTAGGTTTATAAGTATCAACACTATAATGCTTATTACTATAATATTTTAACCAATCAGAATCTAGAATTTTGTTAACGATGAAATATTTCGTCATTCTGATTGGTTAAAATTGTTAATAAAAGTCTTAAAAGATTTAAATTTAAATTATTAAGAAGTTAAAAATTAACATTTTTTTATTATATCTAGACTTGATGATTTAAGGCTTGATATTGAAGTTAGTGTTTATAGTTAGTTAGTATATTTCGTTAGTGTTTTAGTTGCGTTTTGGTTGTGATTACGTTAGTGTTTCAGTTGCGTTTGGGTTGCGATTGTGTTAGTGTTTGATAGCAAAATATGTCTTTTAAAGTTGTGCAAACAATATAATGCTATAACAGTTTTCGACAAAGCTGCTATCATCGTCATCCGAGTTGCCACTATCATCGTCATCCGAGTCGCCGCCATCATCGTCATCGAATAAATTAGATTCATTATTTCTGTCAAGGTCGTTTCTTATTGGTGTACTTTCTTGTCCAACTATTGGTTGTTGTTTTATATTTTTATGTGATGATGCAATCGTATCATTGGTTAATTGGGATTCAACAATTTGTGCAGAAACATGATCGCGCCGTTGTAGCATAATAGTATTTAAACGCCTTTTGTACGTACCACTTTTTTTAAATTTACGCATTACATCTATGAAATCATTATTAGACCACTTGGATAATACCAATATTTTTCAAATTATAGTTTTCCATTTTTACTTCAATTGCTGGATAATAATAATTTATTCTCATAGCAGATCACTTATATACACAAAAATGTGACCATCATGATACCAATCGTAAAATAATATATAATAAGTATAAGGGTCCGTAGGTTAGTGGTTACAGCAAGAAGTTACGAAGCAATCAATGGATGACGGTATAGGTTCGAATCCAGGTAGGGTAAAAAAAAATTTAATTTTAATCTTTCTTTCAGATAGGTAGCAGGGAAGCAGTATCGACAGAATGGAATTTAGCCAATAATAGGTACAAAATAATAAAAATTATAAACAAAATTAATAAAACATAGATAAATAATTTAAATTGTAATCACCAGAATTTGATTAGTTTCATACGGAATATTAACGAACTCAAGTGGATTACAAGAAATATAAAAAATGAAATAAGTATTTATATAATATCAAAAAAATTTATTATTTTGAATAAATTTCATATTTTTTTATAGTTGTAACCTATGATAAAATTTAACTCTGTAAAACACCTGTAACATCTTCCTGGTAGGACCCTAACAGAAAGACCTGGTAGGTCTCTGGCAGAGGGCTTGGGTAGGTCTCTAATGAGATTTCCAACAGAGAGACCTGGCAGGTCTTTAACAGAGAGACCTGGCAGGTCTCTAACAGAGAGACCTAGTTGGTCTCTAACAGGTGCCTAACAGGTACCTAACAGATACCTAACAAGTACCCTAGTAGGTCTCTAAAAGCTTTGCGACAAACTTGCTACAGACGGTTTACAGGGTCCATTTTCTCTGTGTCATATTATGTCGCAGAGCCCTTTTACACCCTGTCACAGAGACAGGGCCCTGTAAAATTTCCCTACTAGAGATCTTACAGATATCTCTCAGATTAAAATTGTTACTTGGGCAGTTAAGGTGGTAATAACAAAGTAGGGAAAATGTTCCTTTTGCCGAAAATGGCCACCATACGCGGTTGAGCCGTAGTTTTGCCCCTAAAATTTGATTTGACTATAATGGTTTTGCTAATAAATTGAATTTAATTTTGAGTGAGTAATTCTGATTTATTTGATTTGGGATGGTCTCATAATTTGGAATAAATTTTGGCTTTTGATTTTGGTGAAATTCAATGTTTTGAGATTTATCTAGATGATTGGATGGAAGATTGAGTGGAGACCGTTATAAAGTTTGGATTTTTGAGATGGTAATTAAATTGATTTTGAATGGTAAATTAAAATTTAAAGTTAAATGTGTCGAAGATAAGTAGGATATCATCAACGTATGGTCGAGTTATCTTTTGAATTGTTGCCCTTCGGGCTCCCCTGCGGCCAGCATATCGTCGTTTTTCGAGCTCCCTTGCATGTCGTTGCCGATAATATTCACGAAAAGGAAAACTTGATTTCGAGTTTTTCGAAAATACCATTCGGTATCGCCTAAAACACGAATATTTGGTTTACGGTAAACAGCAACCATAGCAAAATTAAAAATTTTTCGTTTTTCGGCGTAGCGGCTTTTTTATGGATTAAGTCTGGTGGTTTGGCACAAAAACAATGTGGTACATTTTTTTCTCATCTTTTTGAAAAAAAAAATTTTAAGGTAAATGTATGTCTGCCTTGGAAAATTATCCGGAAAATTTTATTGCAACATTTTTGAAATTGGAGACCAATAAACATAGTGACTCATACTGAAATCCGGACGCTTCTATGTTAACAATGCAAATTTCCGGTTTTGAAGCCAGTTTTTGGCATATAAAAATTCATTTTACAGAAAAACTTATTCGAAGCCTTTTGTTACAAATTTCATTGCCTTCAATTTTATTTATACACATTTTTGATTTTGTCCCTCAGTTTCTGACTGACAGTGGTTTACATAAACAAGACCCGGCAAAATACAAAAAATATTGTCATCTATATCTCGAAAACGGTGCACCAAATGGAAAAATGTATAGGAACAAAAATGTATAAAATAAAATTTACAAGAAAAAATGCCTATTGTACCTGTTTCTAAAATATAGATAACAATATTTTTGGTATTTTACCGAGTCTTACCGAGTCTAAAATTGATTTTTATATGCCAAAAAAAGGCTTTTTTGTTACGGCTATGTTGTTAACATAGGAGCGTCCGGATTTCATTATGAATCACAGTATATTATGTACCTAGTTTTTATAACATAATTAAATTTTTGGAATGGATTGTAATGGATAAGCTTGCCTGGGTTACTAAAGACGTAATATTGACAAACAACATCGATCAACTGCAACAAATTTATGTATGTTTTCGGAATATGATACAAACAACCTTGATGGTCCAGTGTTGATTGGTCCAAAAGATCAACATTGTCAACTTTTATTTCCGTGATATCCTCGTAAAATCAGAAATTCCGCAGAGTTCCCATCTTAATCAGTTTCGACAATTGTAAATTTTTATTGTGTGAGATGAGCTCAAGATATTTAGGATTGCAAGATTATAATCAAATTTCCAAGGATCTTCGTTCTTTTTTTAAATGTCACTAAAAGCAGATTTTTTAATATTTCTCGAAGATATGTCAAGTTTATATGTTTCAAGTTGCTCGTTTTTTTTAAACACAAATTACGATTTGCTTCTGAGATATCTAGGTTTATCAAGATTGTATCATGTTAGAAATGAGTACCTAGCTTGACCTTGGCTTCTAGATCAACACAATGAACACTAGAGTGTTCAAACTATTGAGCAACAATATCGATATTGTCCTTCGTTGCTTCAAAGGATCAATTTTTGGGTTCCACCCGTGCTTAGTTCGGAAACCAGATCATTTCTTGGTTGATTTCCATAGAACCAAAACCTATTACAATGTTGCAGAATCTTGCCAAAGAGGTTGTAGTTGATTTATACGCAAGTTCTTTGATGAGATTCAGATCTGCAATTAGACTTGCCTAGACCTCGAAGAACTTCATTTTAGTCATACCAGTTATAAACAAAAAATTTAGTTAAAAATTTTTTTGGCACTAAAAATGTGTATTTTTTCCGAAATAAGGAAGAAATCAATTCATTTTTGATGAAATGAACTCGTATTTCAAAATTCAACTTTTTTATTTAAGTGTTAAATTTTACTAATTTTTTGAATTTTGAAAATGCAACCCGAAATTTAAATATATAAAAGTTACATCTGGAAGTAGTGACTTTTAATGAAAGACTCGATGACTTTAAGAGGTACCTGGTAATTGGCAATCTTCAATTTCTCTTAAAATACTCTAACCCAGTACATTGTTGATTTATGAGTATTCTCGAGGTTACTACTCAGCCGTCAAAAGTTAAATTTTCCTTAAAACTAACAATTTTCTGAAGCACAACTTTGCAAAACAAATAGATTTCTTGTTGTCGGGTTCATAATTGACCTAAATTATTTTTAATCTAATTTTTACGCATTCAAAGAGTCTGTTATTCTATAAAATTAATTTTTCTTTGTGTGAGAATATTGCGCGTTAGCTGAAAACATTTTAGTTATATCTAAGATATTCTGTTTTTTATTTATATTTTTAAGCGTTGTGTCATCTTACTGAATTTATACGCAGGCTTTCAAAACAAATTGAAATATCGTAAATTCGTATGTAAGTCTCGCTAGTAGTTGCGATTTTAGAAATAATACGATGGATACCTTTGTTTAGCATTTCCAATGCTTTCTTACTATTGCAAACGCGCCCTAAACATAAATTTCCTTCTCTTCTCCCCGCGGAGACATTTCACTTGTTCCTTATCCTTATGTCCCTAAAAGTTGGAATAAATATAACCTACGCTGACAGAGTGGTTTGCAAGACAACACGAGAATGAGTCGAGGGCTAGATTTCTTCAGCTGTGTAACATAATAAAAATATTGTTTCTCTTTTAATTTAAAACTTACTGTATCATCTTTTCTAAACGCAGTTCTGAAATATTTAAGAATACATTTTTCATTCTGTAATGCGCAGAATTTTATGTTCTGTTAATAAACTTGCATAGCTTAAAAATGTCTCCTTGTCCCATTATTCAACATTTTACTGCAACATCTGTAAATTCTTTTGTTAAATTAATTTTCATTAAAAGTGTTATGGATTCCATGCTATGATTTTAATTATTAGATTTCCACTAATTTCTCGAAGAAGTGGTAAATGATCAATCGTTGAGAAATTTCATCGTCTATAACATACAAGCTAATGACGTCTTTTTAATTAAAGCACTGCTCCGAAACAATAATAAATATCAACTGAAAGCTTATTCCAGACAATAACTCAAACTTACAATTAATAAATTGTCATTGCTTCTTCATCTAATATTACTTTATTTGTAGCTTATTTTAATCACTGTTATTGTTACTATGATATAGTGGAAATGTGCTATATAAATTTAAAATAAGACTAGCGTTGCCCTTATTTCCTAATTTTAATAATATTTCAGCACTACAACCTCATAAAGCATAATACAAAAATTAATTAACCTATGGTTTGCCCGTATTTTAAATTCCAGTTGTGAGGTTCGAATGACATGCGCATGACTCGTTTCACTACTGAGGGGCGAACTGATGTGATTGGTCTAATTTGTCTTATCTATTGCAGGCAACGTAAGGCCGTCACAAATGATAATTTGTATAATTTATTTTACTGCAGTTAGTTCCAATAATCTTAATAACCAATGACAATATAAGATAAAGCAATTTAATGGACCAACTTGAGTATAATTTAAAATATTTATAATTTATAACTCTAATGAAATAATAATTTAATATACACAAGAATTTGTTATCTTATGTTTGTTAGGTATACTTTTTAATGTCAGTGAAGTTGAAAACGGATATATCCGCTGTATTTCAAAATCAAAATCCGTCAAAATCTATCAATTCAAGTCAAGAACATTATTAATTACGTGACAGTTTCTTACTATAAGGGCACGCGATACATGGGTTATAGATATTAGAACAGACGGCCCTTTCCTCTATATTTAATTAGACATGTGGCAGTTTTGAGAGAGGAAGTTGAGTGAGTAGTACGAAAAAATTTCGGAGACCTGCCGATGGATGAGGGAAGATCTTCCAAATGAAGTCAAATATTAATGATTTATTAATTTTTAGTGCAGGTTTGCACTATTACTGACGATTAAACCTTCTAATAAGATATTCTAAACTAGTCAACCTGTTAGAAGTCTGCAGACTAGCCTCCGAGTTAATATCTGAATAAAATATACCTAGCTATATAACAAGATACGACTGACTATTCTCAGTCTCAATACATATATACAACATGCAGGTAGAGAAAAAACTACTTCAAGTAAATGTGAACATGGGAAACATTTTAGAGGGAATAAAATTGTAGTACAAAAAGTCACTTAATGTGCAAAAATTGCCACTTTCTATTTGATACAAAATGATATTATTTTTAAACGTCATTTTTATTCTTTGTATTGGAAGTCTTATACACTTAATAACTGTCAATATTTTCATAATTCATTTGTTACGGTTATGTGCTTTGTCAGTTTATCGTTTAATACCTTTAGGGACTCTTAAAGTTGCCCTTCGGTACTTAGAGAATCATCTTAAATGCAGGGACAAAAGAGGAATGGTAAGCAGGGTTACTACCACACGCCTAAAATCTGATAAGGGTTTCGACGATTGTCAATAAATCTAATATATTTACTTGTTATGGTCGGACAAATTCCTAAAAATATATTCTTACTTTATTGCTCAATTACATACTATTTTGGAGATGTTCGTAATATAGTAATACCGGTAATACAACTATTGATAATTTTTCATTTATTTAATAAATCAAATTCAATTTAAGGTCCGGAATATTTGACAAATGTGACGTTATATTCTTGTAGGCATTTTTTCTAAATTGAAGAAATTGGATTTTATTGTTTCAGATTTTATGTTACTGCAAAATACACCATGAAGTTACTCTCTTCAAAATCACTTGTTTTGATATAAGTTATCTCATTTATCATTGATTATTTTAAGGTCTGGTTTATGTAGATGTACTACATTTCTCTTGGATTTCCAAGTGCTAAAGTTTTGGAAATGGATATTCTGAGGTTAATTTTTTATGGGAAATTAAATTTCATATTGCTAGTTTTATCTCCCCCTGCAGCCTAATAATATGCATACCTGGAGTATAAATACATATTTATCTTAATGTTAAATTCAATATGTTGGTATAAATTAAATCACTATAAATAAACTTACGTGATTTTATAGGCGTGTTCCGTTTCCGCATGCCAATTTATATTTCAGGGACTGTAAATATTCATTATTTAAGTTTAGATTAATTCTGAAATCAATAGGCTTGAAACTCAGATAATATATCCACTCGAGAACTTATGTATTTGATTCCAATGTAATGTTGGTTAGGTCCATCAAGAGAAAATTAATTTTCTATTTTTGTTTAATTTTTAGTTGTGTCTCTAAATTAGACAATTTATATATTTTTAACCAAATGTATGCATTCACATGCATAAGATCAAACTTGTATAAGCGATAATACACTGCTTTGGTATAACCCTAAACTAATTACTATTAAGAATAGGTTTGCTCTAACACATTCTAGAATCGGTCTTGAAACGAAATTCAAACTTTTAGTCTGCTGACAATGCATTGTGAGTTATTCTTAAAAAATGAATCGGTGCAGATTTGAGCATATGAGCATACAAACATCAATTATTTGTAAATTGTAAAATTTTTTGTAAATTGCCGAAGCACTATTAGAGAGGTCGCAAAAGAAGTTGGAATCTCAATTGGGTCATGTGATGCAATTTTTAAGGCCAATTTGGATTTGAAACAAGTGGCAACCAAACATGTTAAATTTTATACAAAAACTGAATTGCAAAATCATCTCTCAAGAATCGTTTACCCAAGTTCCTCAAGATCCAAACTTTTTCAAACACATCATAACCAGGGGCGGTCATATTTCTAGCTTCTGAGGGGGCAAATAATGCATTTTTGAGTCAAATATAAAAATATCAATAAAATAAATAACTAGAGCCAATTTGGAAAAAATATTGCTACCTTTAGTGTTTTTTACATAAAATCTTTAAAAAATTAATCAAAAATTCAGGGCAACGAAACCACTGTCGACCAGTGATAATTGACCCGTTTTTCAGAAATTTAAAATCTCAGACAATTGGTTAATAATTGTTGAAAGTTTGTATATTATTTTTAAGAAATTATATCTTGCAAACATAAATTTAACAAGAAATGTAGGAAATTCAGTAATTGTATGTAATTATTACTAGTTATTTTATTTATTCACATATCAAATCAGTAAAAGTAATAAATGAAGCATAACGAAATAATAATTTTTTAGATCCCTTGGGGGATGTTAAATTTTATTTACCTTTTTTTAAGGTTACATATGATACAATTTTAAATTGTATTTAACTTCCACTAATAGAATTTCCTGATGTAGTAGTCATCCAAACCAGTTGTCAAAATAGGTAATGCAGTCTTTACAGTGAATGTATAAATTAACTAGGGACTTTTTTCTATAAATATAAAAATTATCAAAATTGTCAATAAGCTAATCAGTTAATTCGGATTGTAGATAACGGGTAGGTTACTTGTGCCAGTTATTAATGATTTGCACAAATTTAAACCATCCTTGTTACCCTGATATATTTAACCAACACTTAAGGTTTTTATAAATGGAAAAATATGGTAGTTTCCTAAAGCTGCAATAAGCATTGTGCTATTTTTCACGCTTATCTCATCTTTATTAATGGTATCTATTTTATAAATAAATGTTTATATATATTTTTTCCGTATTTTCATGCATTTACTTGTGAAGTACACAAACACGTTTAACATATCTTTAAATGCAAATTTTTTTCATACTTAATCAATTGAAGTTACAAAAAGAAGTTTTTACAACCGAATAAATGTTCAGAATATAGTAATTTAGGTAATTCTTTACGTTGATGAGGTTCGCCAATAGATGTGTCTTACACAGAATGTAAATATGTATTACCATTTCAAACGCAAAAGATATTTTCATAAAAAAGTATTTTAATCTGAAATTTAAATTTTCTATACTTTTAACATAAAATGAAACAATCGTTTTTATTTATATTTCTATCTATTCCTGTTTTAATATTTATAATAAAAAATCGTCTTCCGAGAGGATTGAATCCGTGAAGTCCAATAATACCTTAGAGCTTAGATTTATCAATTAACCAGCGTGGACGAACTAATTTGTGTATACCATATCAATATTTTAGAAAATATAAGTATCTATACAGTGTGTAGTGTATGTATTATAATAATAATAATCTAGTTACCAAAAATAAAATAAAAAAAAGATTGTAATTAATAATAACAAATAATAAATATAAATAATTGTCAAAGATACTGGTGACCCTCGACAGAGAACAAATTTCTGTTGGATATTTACATCTAAGATTGGATATTTGGATCCAAAATTGGATAGATTGGTTATTGGCGTTATTGCCAATTATACATTTGGACATCAAATTTCTTAATAAAATAGGAATCTTACAATTCCATTTTGACAGCTCATAAAACTCTGGAAGACTTGGACTGCATCTTTCCGATTGATAGCGAAACCATTTACTTGCAGAAGAAATTTGGACATCGAACATCCGATTTACATAATATACAAACTTAACAAGGTTAAACTTTCTTAATATTATTATTTTTCAAAACTGTACAATCTTACAATGGAAAGCTATACAAAAACCAATTATCGGCGCAGACTTTCTGTCAAAATTTGGTCTCTTGATAGATTTAAAAAATAAACACTTAATTGACAGTGTTACTTCAATATCAGTTAACTGTTTATCTAAAGAATTTAATTGCCCAACGCCAAAATTTTTTTCCTAGTTTCCTACACTTTTTGCGGCACCGGATTTTAATTTTCCAGTTAAACACAATGTAGTTCACAGAATTATAACTGAAGGTCAACTACCAGCTGTCAGACCACGTCGTTTAAATCTGGAAAAACATAAAATTGCCAAAACTAAATTTCAACGCATACTTCAATTAGGTATTATTCAACCTAGCTCATCTCAAGTTTCTTCAGCTTTGCATTTAGTACCTAAGAGAGACAGTTCAGATTGGAGACCATGTCGACACTCCCAACGAAGAAGGACGTAACTCATTTTTGCCTATTTTCCAGGAGAGTGATTTGAAAGTTTGAAAAATTCTAGAAGTATTATTTTAAGCGCGAAAAAAATATTTTAAACGGGAACACCTTTTAAATGGTTGTCTGCTTTATTTTCTATATTTTTATCTATTTATTCAGCCTAGAACTATAATTTCTATGAGTTACGACCTGAGGTAAAATCTAATAATCCCGTAGAAGAAGGTCGCATCTCAGAGATACAACCTTCTTCCTGTTAAAATTATTAATATTTGTATATTAATAGATGGTAAAATGGTGTAACAATAGTATATTGTTTGGCAAGGGGTGAAACAAAGCGATTTCAGACGAGGATGCGGGTGAAATTTGCCTGCCCGAGTGAAGCGAGGGCTAGCATCATCTTCGTCTGAAATCGCGTTTCACCCCGCGCCACACATACTATTTTTCATATTACCTGCATTAAAACAGAAAATTTTTTTGCATTGAAACTTGTAAAATAAATATTTTAAATTCAAAAATTTGGAATTAATAAAATATACAGAATAATATATCAATTACAACAAAATAAAACAAAATATAACTTAGACGTAACTCAAGTTACCACTATATTACGAGCAATATTATCAAAATCCTAAACTGGAAAAAGCAGTAACTCGAATACCGTCCATATTACAGCTGAATAAGAAAAAAAAGTTGAGATACAACCATTTTCCACTAGGTATCTCTGAGATTATTGGTCGTAAAAACATATTTTTTTTACCAAAAAAAAGGCCTTTTTTCCCTGATTATAGAAATGCTCGTAACTAAAATTGGCCGTAACTCGAGTTACGTCCTTCTTCGTTGGGGGTGTCGATGTGGTGACTATCGTCAGTTGAACAACGTTTCAGTTCCTGATCGTTACCCGATACCACATATCCAAAACTTTTCTCAACAGTTACATGGTTGCACGATTTTTTCTAAGATAGATTTAGTAGGTGTAGCAAAAATCTTTTTTCAAAATTGGATTTCACGTTTTGGTGTTCTTCATGAAATTACGACAGATCGTGGAAGAACTTACACAATTTTTAGGCATCCATAAGATTCATACCACCGCTTATCATCCGCAAGATAATGGCATGGTGGAAAGATTTCATCGCCAATTAAAAATATCACTAAAAGCTTGTGGTAATTCGGTTGCTTGGTTCAACGAACTACCAATCGTTCTTCTTGGTATAAGAACCGCTCTGAAAGAAGATTTAGGTTTCTCTTCTGCTGAACTACTGTATGGACAGGAACTTAGAGTTTCTGGAGAATTTATTGTGAAAACTAAATGCTCAGACTCTCATAATGAATTAATCCATCAATTACGAACTAGTTTTTCCAAACTTAGACCGGCATCGCGTGATGTTAAATCAAAAAATATTTTTGTACATTCAGATTTAGGTACATGCACCCATGTTTTCGTCAGAATCGATTAACTAAAAACTGGATTACAACCTCCATATAGTGGACCTTGAAATCTTAGAACTTCAAAATTTTTTAAAATTAAAGTGTATATTAAAACGGAAAACGTCAGCATTGACAGACTTAAACCAGCTTTTCTGGATAATAACTTAAAAATCGAGAACACCAAGTCAATAAAGAAAGTTTCTTTTTCATTATAGCTTGTTTGTTACGTTGTCACTGGAGGGGGAGTATATGTAGTGTATGTATTATAATAATAATAATCTAGTTACCAAAAATAAAATAAAAAAAAGATTGTAATTAATAATAACAGATAATAAATAATTGTCAAAGGTTTTTTAATATAGAAACCACCGATAAGTGTATTTTATTTGTGATAACTTAAAAATATTTTAGTTCTAAAAAGTGTGTGCATTTTTTGGGTTTTCTAAAACAATGATATGGTTAATATCGAGTTACACTACATCATATCAATCTATTAATTTGTGTATGGTTTGTAATATTTGTTGCACAGTAGTGTAATATGTACCTATTTATTGAATACATTATTTTACGACTGCGGTCAGAAAACATAGATTTACGTGCGAAAAACTGTCTTGAAAACGAGGTGTAAGTTTTATTGAAAAAACTGATACCACGTTACTAATATTTTTTGTTAAACAGGAAAAATTTAAAAAAATGTTTACAATTATCTGTTAAAATTCAAAATTTCAACAATGTTATTGAAGTACTTTTATTACCTACATATTATATATACGTTGTACCAGTGTTCAAACATAACGACAGGTTCAGGTCGTACACCATGTTTCATTAAGTGTTCACGTTGTTTAATCGAAAAGAGTAAATGTGTTAACAAAATGTTGTATTTGTCACGTACGATCTTATATTGTTATGATGGATTAATTTTATTAGTATTGAATAAACTTTCTGTGTACAAAAATTTTTAAAAATTCAATTCTGTTGAATTAAATTGCATTTAATACTACGTAGTAAACTACCAGTAGTTTTAAATCTTAAAATGTCATATCCACTTTTTTTAAATATAATTGTATCTTTTGTGGATACCAAAAATAATCGATCCAAACATTCAAACATGTGTATATAAATTAACCTGCTTTATTAATGCAAGTGCACAATACAACGCAACGGTTTAACTACAATACTAACAATATTGTCAGTTAGGCTATTCTGAATAATTGTCATACTACTAACATAAAATTACTAATGTGCAAAACAACTAAAGTTAAATGGTTAAAAATAGTAAGATGAAAAATTTAAAAACAATTTTTAACCACAATTAAGTGTTTTCAAAATAGGCAGGGACCAATCAAATCGGACCATCTCAAAAATCTTTACAAGATACAACGTAATAAACCAAAAAATTGTAAATTAATATTGTAATAGCGTATTTATGTAACAAAACTAAGAGGTACAATTTTACATATTTTAGTGCTAAACATATACAACTGCGAAACACACGGGTATACCTGACTAACAAAAGTTCCCGAACTTGCAGTAACGGGTTTTATGATCAGAAACGCAAGTACATTTTTTGTTTCAAGGTTTTATGTATAAAACAGTAGTACACAAATGCTTATATAGAAATTTAACATTAACCAACCTTTAGTGTGATAATCTCATTAATCCGTTAGTAGCCTCAGTATAAGCAATGCCCAGTCTCTAATTGGAAACACAAACATACGTACCTATTATATAATATCAAAATTAAGGGATTTTTAGATATTTTCAAAATACGGACAATCGTCTCATTGCACAGTGGTCGAAATTGCCGAAAAAGTCGGCAAAACTACACCAAGGTTGCGATTAAAATGAAATTCAGGTTCCTTATGTTTTTGAGGTCGCTGATCACGAATCCGAAGTCGAATTTTCAAAATTCAAAATGGCGGCTCCAATATGGCCGACCGACAGCACGAAATGTGCTCGAATTTGAGTGAAACTTCGTGTACTTATGTTTTTGAGGTCGCTGATCACGTATCCGAAGTCGAATTTTTGAAATTCAAAATAGCGGCTCCAATATGGCCGACTGACAGCACGAAATGTGCTCGAATTTGAGTGAAACTTCGTGTACTTATGTTTCTGAGGTCGCTGATCACGTAATTCATGTTAAAATTTCAAATTTAAGGCTCAAAATGGCTGACTGGCGTAAACAAAAAGTTTTCTTGGAATTACACTTCGTAAAACCGGGTTTTCAAGGTTGTTTGTCGAGAATAAAAGACATAGAGTGGCTTGATTAAATACGAGGCATGTTTTGCTAACATTGTTTCCAACACTTCCTCCAGCACAGTTTATTAAAATCGATCTCAGGTATAATACATGCCTAAAATATACATATCACGCGTCATCTTATACCACGTCCACAAACCCATCAGAACATAACAGCATTGTCACAGCTTCAGGTGTAAAGCTTTTTCTTTTGTTTTGCAATTGTTTGCCCATACTTGAAATGTATGGATCAGATGTGATCATCATTCTTTGAAAGACATCTTGCATTGTTTTGTCTCGCGCGCACTTTCGTGAGAAATTTTCCCTGTATTTTTTTATGTCTTTGTTTCTCGCTTCCTGAGCATCTTCCGATAATTGCCCAATCGGAAGTGGGGCCCAGTCGACAATCTTAGCTCCGTGAATCAAGATCTTATGAACCGAAGTTGGCATACAATACCAGGAATACAAGTTTATAAACATTTCCGCGGTCTCGAAGCAGAAATTTTGAAATATCTCCACATTAACAGCGAATCCACTTGACAAAACTTGCAGTATTGTGTGGAATTTATTAATCAAAGTTTCATCAATACCTAGGATCTTAGCAGACGTGGGCGAGTTTTCAAAGAATCGCCTAGCCGTATTTCCGTCATTACTGCTGCCAAACCCTGGTTTCGGGCAGTCGATATTCAAGTGCAATTCACTCTTGAAGGCTTTTTGAATTATACATTTACGCTGCTTTATCATGTCTTTGTCTGCAATACCACGCGCTTGCCACTTATGGATGCCTACTTTGTATCCAATGTGCAGAAGGCATTCGAAACATCGGATCCACGCATGCAAGGTCGATAAGCCGTACTTCAAGCCACTAGGGTCGATTTCTAGTTTTTTCATTTTTTCAATATTATTGAAGTCCTTGGACGTCGCTTTGCACAAATGGCAACGCATTGCAGACTTTGTCTCTGTTACCGCATTCACTACTTTGCCATCTATCATCGTAAAATGCATTTCATACTTGACTACAACTTCCTTTCCATCTATGAAAGTCTTGTAAGGGACCAGAGTGTCAATTTGACTTGTTACAAAACCTTCTTCGTTACGAGTAGACTCTGTATTTTCGTGCAAAAATTGTAGTCTTATCGGGCGACAAAAACGAGTTGACGAAGGACGGAGATTCTTCCATACTACTATTTCTTTGTGCGATTCATGATCTATACCCAGAATTTGTAAAGGAACAAGT
Source organism: Cantharis rufa (assembly GCA_947369205.1). Classification (NCBI taxonomy): domain Eukaryota; kingdom Metazoa; phylum Arthropoda; class Insecta; order Coleoptera; family Cantharidae; genus Cantharis; species Cantharis rufa. Next base: position 4,544,759 of record OX376309.1, on the reverse strand, counting down.
GAAGTTAGAAAAATATTTGCGTCTGAACTTGTCTCGTCACTAAACTTCTGTTTGTATTGACTTTGACCTGAACTACCATCACAACCCCATTTTAGAATGCATCGAAGATCAGAAGTCAATTGTGGGTGCAATGTGTTAACAACATCTTGTTGCACTTTTAAAATTCTTTGGCAAGTGTGATCAAGTAGAGACTGTAATTTTACTTCCGCGCTCGTTTCTGTTACTGTGATGTTCAGAGGATAACAACGTCTCTTAGCGTCTAAAATTTTCTCGTAGGATGGATACGCAAAAAAATTTTTGGCTCTTAACGAACTGCGAAGATCACAGTACTGTTGTTTTGTCAACTTTAAATTAACGAGGTCCAACAGTGCCTCATCTGGTGACATCTCAGTTGGCTGCGGGGTCGCAGCTGTCTTGATAGCCTCCTTGTATTTAGTACCTCGTGTTGGAGACGAGGATGTAGTCATATCTTTCAGGACATGGGCTGCAGCGACGCATCCGGAGTCGCGAAGACTTCTTTCAGTTGCATAAACCAATTCCGCTGTGCTTACTGATGAACGGATTTCATCTGATCTTCGTTTTTTTGTACGTGCGCTAGCTATTTCAAATTCCTCGCTAATCGGTCGACCCACGCTTCTTGAATCAGACGATTGACTTCTAGAACGAGACCGATTATTCTGAAACGAGGGATGAAACAAATAACATTTTTATTACTATGTATTATGTTGATTATTGTATTAAATATTATATGATTCATATTATGTCTTCTTCGAGTCTTTACCTTCAAAGTAACAGAAGTGTCCAGCCATTTTTCATTTTTGCTGTAGAATGGATTGAGTGCGTAACATGAGGCTTTCCATCTTGATTTGATGTTACACAACACCTTCTTCAGTTCAACTTTTTTTGCTTCATCTATTTCGAAATCTTGTTGCTCATGCAGTTTGGCAAAGTGTTGTTCTACGAGCTGAATCTGCGTGTTCAAGTCGACCTGCATATTTCTTTTCAAAATATCAAAAATTTTCTTTTTCGTACAAGTAACTTCTCCGGACCCTGTAGAAAATATTCATTCATCAGTCAGAAGATCACAAATAAGAATATAAGGAATGGCTTTTGCGACAATTTTTTTGATAATATTTTTTACAGTGATACTACATTTTGGAGAAGAAAAAACACCGTGTATATTTATGAGTACTATATTTAATATGAGAACACCCGGTATATGGAACGCGCAGGTATACCCCAACGCTTGCTATTGTCGAGCTAAGCCCCATTATATGTCGCAAACCGGCCGCACCGGGCCGCGCACGAAGACGAACAAAATGGCCGTGAACCCGATTAAGGACGAATCTGGTATATGTTCTTGAAAATTTTGAATCTAGACACTATTCTGCATGTACTCAAACTGCAAACGGCGCAGGATCTCTTGGGATCACAACTTTTTCGATCAAAATGTTCAAAAATCGATGCAAATTGCAGGGGTTTTTCGTCTTCACATTTGAAGACGAAATTTATCGAAAAAATAGGTCTATTAAGCATGGAAATATTCTACATACCTCCAGCAACACCCTCCATATTGCACACAACAATCACAACTGTATTAGAAATTCACTAGGACTTTTAACCGACCGTTTATTTTCGAGCGGTACTGGGTAGCATTGCCTACTGCCGCGACGGTGGACTTTGGAATACTGTTGTAGTCCAAATACATGCGTCAGCACTCTGCCTTTCTAGGAATCTATGCAGTTACCCCCTCTCTTCAACATATTTCAAAACCAACTCTAACCGTCAACTTTGAAATTTTGAATTTTGCCGACTTTTTCGGCAATTTCGACCACTGTGCATTGTAAGGTTACTTGCCAAAAATGTAATAATTTTGTTGTGTACTCCGAGCCAAACCACTTCTGGCTGCAGCGTCTTGACCGGTCATTTTTCAAGCCACTCAAATCATGTTGGAGTGGTGACTGGTAGTTGAAGTGGTGGTTGCATCACCGTGAAGGGTATATTATTATCCAGACACATCAATAACACTATCTTATTGGTATTTTCAAAATAGATAAATTTTGTTTCAATTTCACTTAAGCAAAACAAAATTCCAAAAATGTATTTTCTACTTAAAAACTACACCACTATTCGGAAGTATCCTCATATAGGGGTAGGCTGCTTTAGAGAAGAGAAATTGCATTTGACAAAGCGATTATTTCACATATCCGAAAGGAATTTAAAGTGAGAGGATCGAATTTTGAAACTATAATATCCTGGCATTCTCTAATAGCCTTACTATAAAACCCGTCATCTACGATTACTGCTAGTAGTGAAAAAATTCTGAAGTTTAACTTTTCAAACTAACTTTTTATAATTTTGTAGTATTTTGATACTTCCTTTAAGTTTGTCAAAACTATAAGAATCGGAAACACGAATGAAGTAGCTTTTAAATTTAGCTGAAAATAAAGTTCAGTTTATATTAAAACTAGAGCTAGCTTTTTATTTTACGGAATAATCTAGTAAGCCGACTGTAATACATCGGTTGAGGTTTCGAATAATTTTCTATATTGTGTAATTTTATCTATACTGTTTCACAGTTAGCTTAATTTTTTGTAAACTTTAATAGTTTAATTAAAATTTTTGATGCAAACCTTTTAATCTTTCGTCGCGGTAGGACTGCTACGCCTGCTCTATTACATTCCCGATCAATGATCATTCGCTTACACGAGCTGTTACCTATCGGTTCAATTTCGTACTTGCTCTTGATGAATTTTTACCATCTCGAATACAACAAATGTTTTTCATTTATTTTTTGTATTTTCACTAACCCATCTTACTGTACTCTCGTCCTATAAAGATCCGGCAAGAACCCATCCCGGGATAACTGTTCGCTTGAACAGTGTCAATAGTTTCAAGGTTTGCACTAAGCCACGATGCAACTTTTCCTTTAACGAAAGTTTCCAATGATTTAAAATATCACCATCGTTATAAAGTATTATTATTTCGTTATTTTAGAGAAATCTGACTTTATTCAGGTAAATGGTTAAAAAATAGTAAAATCAAAAAAAATTATTTTTTCATCCTTGATATAATGTTAATGTTCACTGGCGTCAGAGCTAAGATATTCTTAATCCTCAACCAACGCCAGCCGAGATTATTGCCTAAGGCTTGGTTTATGCACAGTCGAGTTAAATATGAACCTTAACATCGACGATACGAGATGAAAAATAGATATTGCATTTATTTGCCAATTTCAATTTGACCTTGACCTTGAATATTGGTTTAACTTGATCCGTTACTTTAGCTCCATTGTAAAAAATTTTATTAAAAAATTATTCCAAGTACAACTTTTTGCCTGTCTTAAATAACTACTGAGTTTCATGTCACCGAATTATCCGTATCCTTTTCATCAAAACCTCTACATGTTAATACAATCTACAATTTGCAAAGTTTGCAGCTCGAGAGACCCAGTTTAAAACGTTTTTGGGCATTGAGGAAGGTAGTTAAGGTCATAAAAAGTTTGGGTCCGTACTTCAAATATCTTAAAATAATTCTAAAACTACTTGGAGTATTTTTATAATAATTTGAAATGCAATAGTCAGTACAAGAGTAAAAGTAAACAACGTCTTTTTACCAGCCTCAACCCTGTAAATATATTGCAAATTATAAAACAAAACATTTGACATTATATTTGGTAGTATCGCTTCTCCTTTCTTCTACAACTGCTAACAAAATGATATTCGGTTCGCATAATGCAAACTCTAATAAAGTTTCATATGACAGTCTCCCAGCTTTGGAGGTCACGTATAGTCGGCAGTCCCTGTTAGTTAATACCACCATGCCACCATCAACTATTAAAAAAATAGGGTTACAGGCATTTTCCAAACCGGTTTAACTGGTTTCGGTGTACTGAACCATCTTTAGGTTCTTTAGTCTTTAGTAAATATAATGTTGCTATAGAATAAATGGAAGTAGTAAAAAAGAGGCATAAAATCATTATTTTACTTTTATTTAGAAGATTAAAAAATATTATTTGAATTTATTAAGTTTAAAACGGCCGTAAAAGAATCAAATTCATTTAAAAAATTGAAATTGGGTGACTAATCTTTCAATTTTATTTTATGATATAAAATTTCATTTTTATGATATAAAATAAAATATATGTAATATATAAGTACGAGGGGAGATTAAATCTTTCTTGATCGATAATGACAGACATATTCAAGATTACGCCAAGTAATGCTAAAAATTCCATCGCAGAACTTTAGTGGAAAAGCTATTGAAATTTACCAATAACATCAAAAACAGAATGCTATCATAGCTAGCATGTGATAAATTGGCTTAGCTAGACTAGGAAGAACTCTTAGATATAGCTTACCAATAATCGTAAAGGTAGAGTTTATTACATTCGACACAATGCATTGTCCAGATACTATGTAGAAGCAAAGGACACAATATAAAACAAAATGTTTGTGCAATCTTGCAATCTCTCGGCCATACTCCATTATTAAGGATAAGTTATTACCACATTAGTCATATACATCATTACTTATCTAGACATGCTATATCTATCAAGTACTACCTTACCCTTCTTAGTGTTAAAATTTGTCTCATGTAATTGCTTTTATCTCGTCGATGGTAAATACATATTTAAATGCATTTTCAAAACAGAATAAACTGAGTATTTATGTATTTAAGTTTACTAAATTAATTAATTAGTAATTATGTAGTTCATTTCTAAGAGTTTGCACTAACTAACGAGAGATAAATCAATGCGCTATGAGATATTGGTAATATTACCAATACCACTTGACCACTTCAACAGAGAGTTGCAAGGTCAGGGCGGCCATGGGTCTCCTGCACCATCTAATAATGTACTTATCGCTTCTCAAGCAAATATTTATGCTCTATTTCGCTTGTATAGTAATATTGTTTTCAGTAGAATTTTGAAAACCATCAAAAGAAAAAATGTTCGGTATTGCATAAAAATTCCAAACCACAATAGCAAAATGATAAAAAATTTCTTCTGATGAAGAATGGTTGTACAAATAATCATAACGTAACAATTATTATTAATCAAAAGTAATATTACATTTCCTTTAAAGTTCACATTTTTGTTTTGCCACTTTCATTTTTTGAGGTCAACTGGTCGTTTTTCAACTTCCTTTAATATTTTGAGAAAGTTTTACTTACAACGTAACTACAGATTATGTTCTGTTTTGATATGTAGGACTAGGAAAATGCGTCTGGGACCGGCGCGGCGTAAACGTCGACAAGTCGGTTCAAAATCGAATTAAAAGTCAAGCTTTAAGCTTCATAAAATGTTAACTATCACATTTATGGTAATTCTGTGTGAGCCAATGTAATTTTCTAGCCAAAATACTTGAAAAACTGTAAAAAAAAGTTTTTGGAATCATTTTATTATTTACACAAAATACAAAAAATAAATACTAATTAAATTACATTAACACATTTTATTTTTAAGGATTGATTCGTAGTTTTAGTGTTCATTAGTATTTTGAAAATAATGTTCAATGTAAATTTGATGCTTTACTTTTAAAAAAATAAAATTTAGACTAGCCGATTATCAAAACATGTACTACGTCAGGTAATATTCTATTTTCCCTTGAATTCGACGTTGAAATGCAAAATTTAATTTTAAATTACGGTGTTAAATTTTTAATAACTAAACGTAAATTTTTCTTTTTTCTCAATTAACGCACACTCTAATTAACAATTAAATATATTTACCTAAATACTCTTCATCATACATCCCCAGGCTAAATTTTTATGTACCCAATTGTTATCTTCAGAACTATTTAATGCAATTTCTTCTAAATCAGCTGTTTACAATTATTCAATATTACAATAAATTGTTAATAAATTATTATGCTCTAATATGAGAGTAGTGATATAGGGTATTTTTTACTCATATGTAAGTTCGTAAGTTTAAAAGCTATACTTTTTCAGCACAACAATTTTTTCAATATACACCACTGATCAATAAATAAACCAATTTACATATTTTGATATTTCGGTGCCTGTTTTAAAGAAAATATTTTTACAACTTGATCTACTTGATTAGTACTTCTTAAATACATTAATTTAATTATAACGTGTTTTCATATTTGCATATAAAATAACCAGTTGATCAAATTAACCAGCTGCCAGCAGCTTATTTTTGCAAAATAATTTTAGTAGTTTAAGATGAAGCCAAGGCTTAAAACAATGATTTTGAATAATTTTATTAATTTAATAAACACCGCGTCAAGAAGTACATATTTGCATTATTTGTACATCGAATCTTAGGGGTGAGACCAATAGCGTAGATCAGTACACATCGGTTTCTGATGTGTAAACTAAAGCAATCGGTTGCAACCGCTACTATTTTCAAGTGGAATCTCTTGCAAGGGAGATAGTTTACCTAAATTTTCTATTTTATCGGTGTAATCTTTCCAAATTTGTGTACCCGTATACGTTTTTTTTCAAATGCTCGTTTGAGTAATTTTTATAAAGTAATTTAACATTTAAAGTAAATTAAAATGACCACAAAGACATACATAAGGGCACATGGATAAATCCAGACGGTAGATGTATACGAGATAACTAGAAACAAGTTCAAAGAAAAACGAAAACAAGAAAATGATTGGTATGATGAACACTGCAAGGCGGAAGTAGATAAACGAGAAAGCATAAGAAAAATAATGCTAAAAAGAGGAACTGTAGAAGATACATGTAATTCTCAAAAAGCAAAGATATAATGCGAGTAAACTAGAAGAAATTGAAGAAAAATACAGGAACAAAGAATTAAGAAATTTCTACCAAAGAGTCAAGAAAATTAAACGAGGATATCAAACCAAGACAACCTTCTGTAGAGGTAAAGATGGAAATTTGATTAGATCGACAGAAGGGGTGATAGAAAGATGGGTCGAATATTTTCAAGAACTCTTAAACAAACAGGAAGAAAATAATGAAGAAAATCCTATGAAATACATGTAAATGGAAGACGGGACCTTGTATAGAGACGCCGACAAAGGAGGAAATCTTAAAAGTAATACAAAATATGAAAAATAATAGAACTGCAGGAGAAGACGAAATACAGGCGGAGATGATTAAATGCAGAGGAGAGAGATTGCAAAAAAATGACTATAACATTGATCCAACAGATTTGGAGAAAAGAAGAGATGCCGCCGACGTGGAGAATTGCGCTTATCTGCAATAAGCGCAATTACCTCCATCCTCCATACCTCCATCTTTTAGGTAGAGGAGAGAAAGATCTGAAAAAGATTTTAACAAAATAGCAAAAAACAAAAAGTTGGCAAACAACTTCTTAAACGGTTTACAGTGGTTTAAAACCTTTTGTTATTTATTTATATTTATAAAGCTGCTTTATCAGACTGATTCATTATGAATAGGTGAAAATGTTTGACCTCTTCCGGAGGTCGTGGAGACGTATCTATAAAGTTAATAAACCAATAATTTATTCTATTGATATTTTATATACAAAAGTATCCCTAGATGAATAACGCAAAAATCACCAATACTTTTTAACAATTGAACCGAATTTTTAAAAAAACACAATCAATCAATATTATCTTCAAAAACATTAAGGCCATATTATATAAAATAACTAATAATCTTTTTTTGGCAATTTATGCAATAATTGTCACAATATTGTCACAAATTTAAAATTCATTTTCAAAATAATACAAAGTTGATTGTAACACTTCTAAATAAAACCTACAATATGTATAACCGCATCAACCAAAATATGGGTAAATAATGGCGCCTTAAATGCATAATTGCTAACTCGATTGATTTTATCCTTTTCAAGATATGCATAGAAGTCGGATTTGGAATATCGGTCGGTGTTACATCATTTTCTTCTATATATTTCTTAATTTTAAAATCAATGAGACCGTCATCAAAAAGTTCGCTTATTGAATTATATTAAATTTCTTTCCATTTTGGTTAAAAGAAAATTAATCTATCCTTGAAATACTAAAAAGATTTGCTAATTTAGAAAAAAAGAGTACATTTTAGTGAATAAATTGTGGGATAATTATTTAGATTTATATCAAACTTCAAACACGTTTATCGTGATTAAACAGAAAAAGTGACTTGGAAAACCTTTTCATTAGTATCATAAATTTATGAAACTTGAATAATTAAGTAAACACCAAACAAATTAATAGATAGCTAAACTATTTAGTTCAGATGAACCTTTTAGATTAAGAAGTTATTTGAAAGTAATTAGCACCTACCTCTGGTAGTTGATTATAATTATTATTAGTTATAGTTTGAATAAATATATTATTTTAATGTAATTAATTTATAAAACTAATACAAAACACCTTCGTATTTATTTAACGTGCTACATTGTTAAATGCGATTAAGCGGATTAAATTTGTCATCATCATTTTCAGCCTTAAATCTGACACTCAAAACAAAAACTTTTAGGATTTTCAAGTGATAGATTATGAAGTTTAAAATATCGAGGTTGTTAACAGTTTTTGCATTAAATAAAATTAATTTGAAAGTACATAGAAAAACTTTGCAATTTAATGAAAAATGCTTCAATTATACAGGCGAAAATATTTTAGGTTTATGAAAAAGAATTAAGTTTTTATATTATTATAAAATTTCACTTTAATGCTATAAACTCTATCAGCAAATAATACTTGAGCTGGTTAATTGATTTATTTTTTTTATCGCATGCATGACAGTTTTTATATTGCCAAAGAATATTTTACAAAAGCTTTTTATAGGAGCATCGTTCACTGGATACAAGATAGAAGCACTTCAATGTTTGAACAGTTTTCATATATCATATATATTCTTACATGGTTTTATTGCAGTTATCATATCCATTTCAGTTCATTCTTTCCGTTTTCAATGCATTTACAATACAAATATAATTTATATTCAAAAAACTGTTGAATATAATTTTTAAACTCGAATTAATATTTTAATTCGTTTTTACAGACCTATACATAAATCATTTATTTACCTGTGTTGAACACTCGGTATTATTGGTCTATTTCAGAAATAATAAAAGTTCTCGTGTCCAAACGTCATGTTCAAAGTTTCTTCTTAATTTTTAAAAGCAGTCATATAAATCAATATTTTCGAGCAATCTAATTGTTCTCGAAAGTTGTATTTTCTACGCTGTATCTTACAACAAAACGTTTGTTTTGGGTAATTAGTAATATTTTAAGTAATTTTATTAAATTTCAAAACATTGCCTCATAATTTTGCAACACCATTTAATTAATATGACAAAACATAATTTTGCGGCATAATTTTGAACTAACTGAACTAAAAAGTTGCCATTAAAATTTTAAGGCTCTTAAAAGTTTTATTAATACATTTTTACTTTTAGTGTACAACCAATTTTTGTATTGGGAATTATTTTGTGGAACACTTTAACTTTACTAAAAGACAACCGGTTACCCTCGGGTGCCTTAATGGACAGTTCTGGTGTAGATTAACGACTACTTCAACTTAAAGGATTTCGACGGGCTTGTAATGTTTTACAAGATACAAGATGTCAAATTATATTGATAGGTATTGAAGAAAGAATACTATTTTTGGATTCATAAACTTACGTTTTAATATTTAATGTTTTAAAATTTTGCAATATGCAAAATTGATGTCCCTTTATAATTTAATTATCTCTAACTTGGTCGTAATGAAATATAAGTTAATTATATTTGGTTGATCAGTTGTAGGAATATGCCATGCGTCAATACGTCAACGACTTTTGTTTTCGGTCAAACTTGACCTGAGCGATTAAACTATTTATGTAACTGTAATTAACTACTTTAATTATTGGAGTGCGTTTTAATTACTTACTTTGCAATTTAAAAGAACTGGAACGTAACAATAGGAATTAAAAAAACGACTTGACTGAAGAAAGTATATTTTTTGTGTAAACAGTAATAAAAAATAAATAAATGCGACGATATAATATATAGAGTGTTTTGCTCTGAAGCATTTGAAATCCAGGTATCGTATTTTATGTATATCCGTAATTGAAAATCTGATTTAGTTGTTCCGTATGCACTACACATATCATTCAGTCTATGACATTTTATCAATTAAGGAATTTAAAGTATTATAATCACGTAATATTTACTAATGGTATATATGAGATAGTTTACAACTTCTAAGCAGCTCTCTGAGATATTTGAAATAGCATCACGTACCTACTTTCTGTAAAGCTGGATTACTTATTGATTCAAGTTTTATAAATCTCCATTTCTATAACTTGTTATCTGTAAAGTTTTGATTTGCTTTATAAGCACAAACAAGCATTTCTTATAGGGCAGCTATGTCGAACTGTACACTTCCGGATTTTATGTGAATTAGAAAATATCGTATTAATTATTAACTGAATATCAGAATCAATCAGCTAGTTTACACTTTGTTATCAATTGACCTAAGACGAACTTCCTTATTATTATCAGAACTTCAATCTTTGAAATGTTCCCGGCTAATTTTAAATATCCAATTTAGCAAACATAATATGTAAATCATACCAAACAAGATAACCTGACTATACGTAGCCATTATCAAATTCAATTATCATTATCAAATAATTTAATAATAATCAAAAATATTACTCTCTCAACTCAAAACTATGTAATTTATTTCTCAGAAATGCAAATTCTTGATAACTTCAAATCAAAACTCAAGAGACAACATTTCTACGTTCCCTTAAGGGAAATTTCCAGGGGCCATATTGGCAAAGAGCCTGGTTTCCACCCGTCATTGCTGCCACTATAACTTTGTTGGCGGGAAAACCATGCAATAGAAATATTTGCAAATTTACAAAATTTACTTTTTAAATTTAAATTAACAACTTTTGAACAGGACAATATCTTACAATTTTACCAACTTTTGATGGTTCTAAGAAAATTCTAGATGGTGAAAATTACTTTATCAACCATGGAATAACTTTGTCTCAAGTAATATTTTTAACTTGAGAGATATCTACTAGGTCTCTAGCAGAGAAATCCAAAGAAATTCCAAACCAAAAATTTAACTTTTTTTATCTATTTTTTATTCTTTATCATTAAGAATATAGATAATATACTTAGAAATCTATTTTTTAATTCAGGAATAATTTCCATGACCGCTACTGTATGTATTACCTTCGAGTCGCGAGTGACATAATTCGCATTGTGACGTAAGTCGCATATATGACATAATTCATTATTATTTATTTTCAGCATTACATTCAATTTGAATATTTCTACCTCTTGCTGAGGTTTTACAAATCTGTTTACTGGGGTGGATTAATCCCCGTTTTACAGTAACCATATTTTATCTCTCATAGCCCTGTATGGTTTTTGGCCGATTCTACAATATTCCTCCACGCTATTCCATCATCAATTTTCTCGTTCCATCCATTCGCGCCCATAGTCCTAATATCCTGTATTACCTGTTCCCACCATCTTATTCTCGGTCTACCCCTCGCTTTAGACTCACTTGGTTTCCACAGCGTTATTTCTTTTATCGCCGATTCATTGCTTTTCCTCATTACATGTCCCAACCAACTAATTCTCTGTGCCTTCACAAATTTTGCTATATCCTCTCCATTCATAGCCTCCCTTAATTCATAGTTCATGCGTCGTCTTAGTTCACCATTTGCCTCTTTAACGGGGCCCAGTATCGCTCTCAATACCTTGCGCTCAAAGATTCTTAGCCGCTCCTACTCCACTTCGGACATGCACAATGTTTCTGCGGCATAAGTGACCACTAGCCTGATTAATGTCCTGTAAATTTTCAGTTTCGTGCTCCTTGTAAATTGCCTACTAGCCAGTACCTTCTTGTTTGCGTAAAAAACTTGCCCGCCTTGATTCTTCTTTCCAAATCTTCATTTCTCTTTCCTGTTCTATCTATCATCACACCCAGGTAACAGAATGTCTCCACCTCTTCAAACTCATATGTGTCCACCTCTAAACTGCTTCTCATTTGGGCCTCATTTCTGTTACACTTCATGTATTTCGTCTTGCTGGCATTTACATTCAACCCCACCCTTTCAGCTTCTCTTACCATTTTTCTAAATGTCTCTATCATCTTCTTTCTTGATCTCGATACTATCACCACATCGTCAGCGTATGCAATTATTTCCGTTTCCTTATTTGTTATCAGCCCCTCACATCCGACTTTTCTGATTATCTTATTTATCACCAAATTAAATAACGTCGCCGACAACGCGTCCCCCTGTCTTACGCCCCCATTTATTTAGAAAGATGTTGTTCTACCCTTTGATGTTCTTACGCTTGCTCTGGTGCTCCTCATTGTCATCTTAATTAGTCTTTGTAACTTCCCCGGTGTCGTTTCTTTCAGTATTCTGTACAGCTCCGTTCTTCTTACCCTATCGAACGCCTGTTTAAAATCTATAAACAGGAGGTGTAGGTCAATGTCATATTCGTGGCACTTTTCTATTGTTTGTTTCAACACATGAATCGCATCTACTGTGGATCTTCCCTTGACGAAACCATATTGACTTTCGTTCATATATTCTCTTGTATGTACAATCAGTCTGCGGTGTATTAGTGCCGTCAACACTTTATACGCTGAACCTAGCAACGTGATACCTCTATAGTTTGCGCATTCTTCGGAATTTCTCTTCTTTTTCATTACTATTATTTCTCCTTCGTTCCATTCCTCGGGCATTCTCTCTTCCTCCCACACTCTTCTGATCAACTCGCACAACCTCTTCTTTACCACCGCTCCTCCGTATTTCATGAGTTCCATCTCTATGCCATCCACTCCCGGAACCTTACCGTTCTTCATTCTGTTTATTGTATCTATGATCTCTGTGTTGGTTGAGGTGCTTACTTCATTGTCTACCACATCTGGTATATCCTCTTCGCACTCGAAGCACTCTTCAACCTCATTGTTCAATAACCTTTGAAAATGTCTCGTCCATATCTGTTCAATCTTCTTTTCGTCGTATTCCATTAAACCTTGTTCATTTTTCATTCCTCTTGCTCTGATGTTACATGCGCCCTTCCGACTTCTCAACTTTTGATAGAATACTCTAGATCTGTTAGTGTGGTTTTTTATTTCTATTTCTTCCATTTTCTTTTCCATTCAATCGTTCTTTTTCCATCTGTATAGCTTATTAGCCTCTTTCAACCTATTGATATAGTTGCTCTTGTCTTCCTGCCTCTCCGTTCTCAGCCATTGTGCTCTTGCTACATTTTTATTTGTACTGACTGTTTCGAATTCGTCGTCAAACCATTCGTTGTGTCTTCTCCTTTTTCTGTACCCTATCTCGTCTCTTGCACCGCTCATGATTCCTACCGCTATATTCCTCCATTCGTGCTCCAGATCATCGCACTTTTCTTTTCTTGCCATCTCTCTCTCTATTCCATCTTCATATTGTCTCCTTGTTTCGGTCTTTGCAAGCTCTTCTACTGCTATTCTTTTGGAGCTTGTATTGCACATCTTGTACTTCGGTACATTGTGTTTGATTTTTGCTATCACCAAGAAATGGTCTGTGTCTGCATTTGCTCCTCTGTATGATCTCACATCCAGTATCACTGCTTCTCTTTTTTGAGAGATCAATACGTGGTTTATTTGGTTTCCTACGTTGTTACTTCCTCCCGACCATACCCATGTTATTTTATGCATTTTCAGGCGTTTAAATTTCGTACTACTTATTACCATATTTGTCGCTTCTGCAAGGTCGCACAGTCTATTACCATTATCATTTGATCGTTCATGCACCGTATGTTTTCCTCCGACCGAACGCACGTAACTTTCGTAAAATTTGACATAATTAAAACATTAAAATGTCAGCTAGTTCTTTGGGAAAAGCAACTGAAAAATAAATATTTAACGCCCTTCTCGAAGTGCAACATGAACAAATTAAGTTTAGATGATACTGCATCGTATCAAAAATACGCAGAAAAAATTGTAAATCATAGAACTGAATTTGAAGCAACATTTAAACATTTTAATTCTTTGGAAGACAAATATTGATTGTTTTCCTCGAATTTTTCAATAAATATAGACCATAGAAAATGGAGGTGATCGAGATTCAGTGCGACTCAAATTTGAAGGCAAAAGTCATTGAAGTGAGTATACCCGAATTTTATAAATATTCGGTTAGTTTCGAAAGTAATCACTACGAACAAAATTTCTTCCGCCATACAAAAGATACACTGAGAAAAATGATTTTTTTTCTATTTTAGAGCTATTAGTAGTTATAGCCTCAATTGAGTTTTTTTGCTGTTATAACAAATTTTTTGTTGCTGAAACAAATTTTCTGCTGCCATAACAAAATTGTTTTCTATTCGGTAAAAATGATTAGTTCATTTAACAAATTTTCTTATTCTGCATAGAAAAAACTTTGTTATGTCAGCAGAAAACTTGTTGCAGCAACGAAAAGCTCTGTTAAGGCTATAGCTACTAAAAGCGTTGTTAGGGCGGCGACAAATCCTTTTTCGGAGTGTAGTAGCAGAAAAGAGATATGAAATGTTAGGACGTAAACTTAAAAAAATTCGAAATAAACCTACGTTTCTATAAATATTGATTTATTTTGAGGCTCACTTAAAGTTAAACTTTGTTTTCGTGGCCCAAGTTAGCCTTTGAGTTTGACACCCCTGCTGTAAACCCTTTGTAGCAAATCTTTTCTAGACCTACCAAGGCCTACCAACTGAGCTTCCGTTTTTTAATTCATTGTAATTGAGCGATATTAATCATGTTGTGGAGACCAGCAGTTTGAAGGTATACAATATCACCCAGAAAAATGAACAAACAGTGAACTGCGAGGAGTATTTTATACCTTGTAAATTCCTCGACTTCACCTGTTATTTCTATTGATAATCAATTTTGTACTAGCAGCTTTAGTGTTGGTATTGGTTTTAAATTATCTTGTTTCCTAATAAAACTTCTGAAATACATTAAACTTAATTTCAGCTGAGAAAATCCAAAAATCTGCAATTTTCCTTTCTTTTTCAAAATAAAACGTAGAAATAAATTAAAAAATCTGCTGAAAAATAAAATTCCATTTCTCCTACTTACAATTATTGTACGACTTAATGTACAATAATGTTAATTACATTTTCAAAATAAAAACCAAAATACAAAAATTAATTAAAATCAACAAAAGTGTTTTTAGTGTCTTAGTTGAATACTTCTCTCATAAACCCAACCAAAGCTTTTGACATCAGATAGTAGCAATAACCACTCCCTGTACAAAGGCTTTGGTTAAACCACTTTTTTGATTTTATCAAATTTCAGTCAATTTTGATATCTTAAAATTTGAATATTGAAATTTTAATCAAACTTAATTTGACGATCTAGTTTATTCAAGCCAAGTCTACCAACTTGTTTCAGTGTATGTAGCAAGTATAAGTGAGTAAAAATTTTTCTGTAATATAATAATTTAAAAAAAATTGATTTTTTGATGATAAAAGTAGCACTATAATTTTAATTACAAGATATTTATTTTATTTAATTAATTAATTTAATTTGTAATAGAAACATTTACACTAACTCACTAAATTAAAACTTGAGCAAGGACAAACAGGAATTAGGGTAGTTTCCCATTTCATTCCAAAGCGGCACTATACTGAATTTTTCAACGAAATTGTATTTTATTTAATTAAATGATCATTGACGGCATAGTTAATTCACAATTTACTTCGCTGGTTTAAAACCTCAACTTTTGCTTTTTATGTGTTACTATAACAAAATTTATTATACATTGCTATTTGCTGCAAAATACTTATCAACTGACAGTAAAATTTATTCGACTATGGAATGTTTAATAAGGTAAAAATATGAATTTATGGCATGTAAAATATAGAGAGCTACTTTTAAATAGTCGGAGAAATGAAAAATCATTGTAAGTAAACAGTCCCTGTATACTAGTCGTACAATTTCAATGTTCACAAACTTTATCTTGCTTTTCTAAAATTGTAAGCAAAGCGTAACATAAACCATTAGCTGTGTAGGTTGCGGTACTGAAGGATAGAAGGTTGGATTCCTCACTGTAAATCTGAGCACTGTTAGATCCAGAAGTTTAAAATCAAGCTATACACAAATCTTAAACATTCTAGTAGATTTTGAATATGTGGTCTAACTGTAATCCGCATTAAGCGGTATATCGTAACATGTGTAGGTTAATTATATTAATGACTAGAACTGTGATTAATATTATAAAATAATTAGCTAGAAATAGTTTATTTTAAATTCTGATTGCATATTTCAACGAATATTCTTAGAACTACCTGTACAAATAGTAAATAATATAAGTTTACTGATTTCTTAACATTTCAAGTGGGAAATCGATTTGTATTATGTGTCAGCTTTATTATCTTTTTAGTAACCATAGTGAAGAAAAATCCTTTTCTTACAAAGACCATTGTACTATTATATGATTTTATTAGGATGTAAAGACTAAAGTAGGTTTACTACAAATAATATGCTATAATATTTTATTTTTCTCAATAAAAAGTGCTACAGATAAGATGTTACTTTTATGATTGTAAAGCGGTTAAAATATAGACACATAAAGATACAATCGGTTTTATTAAACAAACCTACAGATTATATACCGGGTGCTGTAAGATCCTAAATTTCTTTTGGTACTACTGCTATTAGCCATAATAATTACGGTTTACTCTTACCACAAAGCGAGAGAATAAACCATGAGACTGGTTAAAATTATTAATCAATAGTCAGGAAGTTGTGCTCGATTGTACACAGTTATTACCTCTATTGCCAATAAATTGTTATTAAATAGTTGTAATTGGGAAGTAATCGAAACATCGTATAAGCAATTATTTAAAATTTATATATTTATATAGCTTAAATAGAACTTCATTATTTAACAAAAACTTCAATGGTTGGATTATTCCTTGAAGCAGTTTGATTTTGCCTTGATGCAATGTGAAGTTTACCTAAAAATGTGCATGGCTGCAGATCAAGGTGGCGGAAATGAAGGGTTAAAATTAATGAAAGTTTTTTATTTAAGTAATTTACTTAAGAGTCAAGTGTTAACAGTTCGTTAAGCTTGTTTTACACTTATAAATTAGCTTATTAAAAAATATTTAAACCTAATTAGTTTGATTTAGTAGCCACGTAATTTTAATAAAATATTTTTTGTTTCAGGGTTGGTGAACATAGTGAATGGAACACTCTAGAACCAATTTTAACAATAAATAATCATAGCTCTTACCAAATAACGGATCTTCATCCGTATACAGTTTATAGTTTTAGAATAGTGGGTGTTAATGAAATGGGAGCTAGTGCACCGGGTATGGAATCGTATTATATGGTAACCCTAAGAGAAAGTAAGTTTATTTTAATATTGATTTTACCTAAAAAAAATAATTCAAGTTTGAAGTTTTTGTCAAAATATCATTAACTGCTTCGCCAAATTTTAATTAAAATTGTTATTAATTATGCAAGAATAAACTAAACGATTTTGCTTAATTCAACAAAAACATTAACCTTCAGGTTGTTTACCTTAAAAATGTGAAATATACTGTATGTTTAAACTTTTTTCAATTTATGAAATTAGCGTCTACCTGAACTACATACATTCTCCAGCATACTATGCTTTATTATACCAAGTCACCTCAAGATTCCTAAATATTCCTCTGAGTAGGAATCTTGACTTGAACTACCCATAATAATAGGATAGAGCTAACTCACAATACTGACAATGTGATAGTGCATGTTATTTAGGTTAACGTTAGATTAAAGTTTTCATTACGGATCGTTTCAAATTCCTTTTGACGCAGATTAAATGTCCTTTTTTTTTAAATTTAGTGTGTAATTTTAAAATTAACTTAAGGAATTTATTAAAGCATTAATTTGTACATGGCATCTCACCAATGTGGATTATCACCATATTAATTTTATCATTTAATTAAAAATAGTGCCGTAGTAATTTACTACGGTAATATTAATATTAGCTACTATATAATCTAAAATTATTTACATCTTATTCGGTGTTTGGTTTTACTTCGACAACAATCAATATTTTTTGTTTAAACCTATATATGTTTCGCTTTAAAGAAGCTCATCAGATGAGTCAAATTAAATGTTCTCATTGAAAATATTATCTATATTTAAAAAATTTAAATATATGTGTTTGACATTTTGTTAATTACATCTACCCACTAGTGATATAATCGCAAACGACCAAAAATTTATTTTTACAAATCCAAAAAACAAGATGACAAAACGAAAGATAAAATTCATTCATTTCATAATACATACATGGATGGGTTTTTTACATAAACAAATTTATAATTATTGTATGATTGTATCAATTAAGTAATTCAATTTATCAAGTAATTAAGTATTATCGACCACAGCAGTGGATTGGTGTGATCGCTGGTTGAGTTACAGAGCTGAAATTCTGGATTCGAATTTCATTAAAATTTTATTTACTTAAACATAATATCATGCGTTTCTAAAGTTCAATAGTAAAGTAACATTAACGTTTCCACAAAAAATACTTTTTTTTACTATTTTGCAAGTGTTACACTCAGAAAAATGATTCATTTTAGTAACTGCAGCAAGCAGTTTTACTAAACAAATAAAATTAGTTTCAGGTACTTACTAATATATTTCCATTATTTTTTTGTTAAAGCCGATATATTACACAGGTCTACAAAAAAAGCATTTTTTTTGTTGCCCTGATTTTTTCATTGAATTTTGAAGATTAAGAACGTAAAAGTTATGAATAGTTATGAATGAATAGTTTTTATGTTATTGTAATATACGAGGTATATGTTCAAAATATTTATATTGGAAATTTTTGCATTTCGCACGAGGTAAGTTACTAAATAAGATAAAAATTTTTTTCAAAGTTGATACAACTATGAGTAATGCACATGTCAATTTTTAGCCATATTCGTTGTACAGTTTGTGTTTAGAAAATTATTGTTTATTGCATAATTTTAAAAATCCGCGATTTTCAGAATTAATTTTTGTTTTAAAAACGTTATTTGCATTAAATTCTGTGTTAAAAATTGATTTAAATATGTAATGAAGTATAAGAAATGTGACTAAATTTTTGGTGCAGAAATTAGGTCAAAAAATACAAAAGTTTACAAACATTTTCAAGAAATCATAGCAGATTTGAGCATATATGAGCATGCAAACACATCAATTAGCGATAAAAACGTTAGAAAACCAAAGACACGTTTTTTTGTAAATTGCCGAAGCACTATTAAAAGAGAGGTCGCAAAAGAAATTGGAATCTTAATTGGGAAATGTGATGCAATGTTTAAGGCCAATTTGGATTTGAAACCAAACATGTTAAATTTTATACAAAAACTGAATTGAAAAATCATCTCTCAAGAATTGTTAACCAAAGTTCCTGAAGATCCAAACCTTTTCAAACGCATCATAACTAGGGGCGGTCATATTTCTAGTTTCTGAGAGGGCCATTTCCAAAAAAATTTGCAAAATCTTCAAAAACATTTAAGTATTTAGTAAGGACATTAGTTTGAAACACGGTAATATGTTAGTTTGGAGGAGGCCATACCCCCATGCCCCCCCCCCTTATGACCGCTCTTGAACATAACATTTTTTCATTTTTTGTTAGTGCCATAAGGTAGGGGTGACCTACTTTTATGTGAATAACATGGCAGATTACTGCTGGACTCTACAAAGACACAATACTCAAAAATCTCATAAAAAACAATCTTTCAAAAAAAGTTTCTGAATTTTTTATATTTTTTAATTTTTTTTTTTAATAAATTGAGTATAACCAAAGCCATTAATAGTGTTTTATTGATAAACTTTTCATATTACAAAAACAAATCGAATTTTTCATTGAAATAATGCATTTTTGAGTCAAATATAAAAATAATAATAATAATAATAATAAGAGCAAATTTATTTATATAAATATAGTTCAGCTTACAAAAATATAAAAAATATAAAAAAAATAAATAACTAGAGCGAATTTGGAAAAAATATTGCTACCCTTAATGTTTTTTACATAAAATCTTTCAAAAATTAATCAAAAATCCAGGGCAACAAAACCACTGTCGACCAGTGTTATCACTCAATCAAACAAACAAATTATTTTGAAATTGAAAAATTAAATAATTAATATTTTATTAATGAAACACACCAAACGCCCTGTATAATGTTAACATAGTTATTATTAGCTAATGAAGCTATTATAAGTTAGTTTAGTCAATGCGACCTAAGAGGAAAAGCTTTCTAAAGTGTGATAAAATATTCAATGTTTGAATTTACTAAAATTCATGAAATAATAAATAATATAAGCAAAGGTGTTGATTTTAGATGAAATCAATCTTGCGCATTTATAATAGATGACCATGCAATAAAACCTTGCAGACAGGACAGTAGCACAACTGACGTTGGTTTTTTTAAATAGACGTTTCGACAGAAGTTTTAAAAGCGTTACAGATTGTTAATAATTTATTGTAAAGTCTACAAAATATTCAAGAATTCATTTTACATATATTCGCTTTCGTTGTAAGAATAGCAAGGTCTAGTATTGCCTCATATTCCAGAAGTTAAACGGTGTACGTGAAAAAAATTTTAAGTGCTGTACATAGTTTTGAAAGTTTTAGCTACAGCCTGCAATCTCGAAAGCTCAACTTAATGTAGTATAAAAAAAGTAGTAGATAGTATAAAAAAAATTTAGTTTTTAATAAAATATAAAAGGTAAATGCTCTCCAAATAAAGCCAAACATACTATATCGCTGTAAATAATTTTAGATTTTTTAGTTAGGTGTTAAAGGGGAACGCAGAGACTACTACATTATTTTGCTTAAAATTTTACTCGAAATATTTATTACTTTCGTTCCCAATAGTTTTGTGATTTCTAGATGTCACTAGTTGACGTTGTCTTATTTACTAAATCTAAAGTTCCACTTCTGGTGTAGACGATGTGCGGATTTAAGCATCCGTGGCAACAGTTATAAGTAAACTCAACTGGTGTTGGGCACCACAGAATATACGAATTCGGGTGTGTCACATTTTTTGCGTAAAGTATTCTAAAATTCGCCACAAGTGTTTGTACTTCATTGTTTCACTGTTCTACTTTAGCAGTTTGATTTCTATCTGAACTGTTAGTCCCTACTAATGAACAGAAGTTTACTTTTGAACTTACATTTCTAAAAACAGTTGTTATTCAATTATATTAATTGGCAACTTGTTCGGCCTAAATTTATAATAATTCTCCCTTTATACGAAATAATGTAGCTGAATGTACGGTAGTCGCTCTAAGACAAAATCTGAAATGAAAGCTGCAAAACCTAAGACACTCTAAATATGTGTCTGCGTAAAATTTATCCAACCTCGCAGGTTTGAGCTTTTGAGGTTGTAAATCAGAGCTTAAATCTCGGAGGCTGGAGATCACAGCTTAAATCTGGGAGGTTGGAGATCAGAGCTTAAAGCTTTTAAGTTGGAGATCAAAGCTTAAATCTCGGTGGTTAGAGATCAGAGCTTAAAGCTTGAAGGTTGGAGATCAGAGCTTAAATCTTGGAGGTTGGAGGTCAGAGATTTAAGCCGGAGGCTGGAGGTCAGAGCTTTAAGCTCGGAGGTTGGAGATCAGAGCTTAAAGCTTGGAGGTTGGTGATCAGAGGTTAAAGCTTAGAATCAGAGCTTAAAGCGCGGAGGTTGGAAATCAGAGCTGTAAGCTCGGAGGTTGGAGATCAGAACTTTAAACTTCGAGGTTGGAAGTTTAAGCTGAGAGATTGCAGTTTTAAGTAAGAACGAAACTGAGTTGTCTCAAATTTCAGATTGTTTATCAAATTTTCATCTTGCCATTATCAGAAATATCATTTGATATTTGAATATCATATGATATTTGAATATCATATGATATTTGAATATCATATGATATTATATGGAAGTACTTTCGAAAGTTTTTGGTTCATAATATTTTGATGTGGAGCTGAAGGAATATAATATCTAATATATACATCTGAAGAAATCTTACGTCTGTACGTCTAAAAATCTGAAGGAAAATCTTTAAAAAATTTTATATTTTTTCGAATATGTTAGCTTAAAAACTATAGAAAAAAAGAAGAAACAATTTTTTTGTAGTTATAGCTTGTAAATAGAAGAAAGTTTCAGCAAAATTATATAACTGTTTGCTACCCTGTTTTAGAGATATTAATTATAAGCTACAACCGATACAGCGTTATCACTTTGAAATTTTCAAAAATAATAAAAAATAGACCTTAAAAGAACCATAAGAATATTTAAAATTGATTGGTACTATAAATATTATGTATATCTCGATTTTTATCGATGTTTTAATAACAAATATCAATTTTTACTAGTAGATCATTTTTATTGGGTACTAATAAAAACCACTAAACTTTTTTATTTTCTTAGGATGTATTGCAGGGAGAGTCACTAGTAAAATTTTTGCCAAAATAAATTCAATATTTTTATTTCGGTGAAATAAACCGATTTAAAAGAAAAACACTTTACTTCCTTTACAGAAGCTACATAAGAGCCTGAGAGGCTAGAGAGGTGAAAGTTCTAAAACAAGGACATTCGTTACAACTGTTAAAACAGGATGTAGAATTGGGGGAGGGTTTGTTGACTTAAATTTTAAAAACTTTTTGTACTTATCTTCTACATATTCCATCTTCCAGCCTCCGTCATCCTCCCATAATCACCCCTAAATTACGTATTAAAAATACATAGCACCGAATGAAAGTACTTATCATAGTTATATTTATCATTAGGATAGAAACTGTTTTCCGAGTACTCGTAAATACAGGCATCGGCTAATCCGCCTCGGTGTGTAAAAAAATTCGTACTCGAAAAAATTCAGTTTCTATCCTAATGATAAACATAACTGTTTATGCCTCATTTGTGCAAAACCTTTAGTTATTGTTTTTATTTATTGAAGTCGATGAAATGGATTTTTAAAACTTTGGGACTGGTTACCTCAAAAAGTTTTCGCTTTTTACATTTTCATATTCAGAAAATTATGATTTATTTAAAATCGCAAAAAATAAGGGTTGCCATTTAAAAAAAAATTACAATTACGTCACAGCTTAGAAACAAACTAAGGTTGACGTGACGTGACGATTTTTTGAGAAAAATTTTCTAAAGAATTTTTTTGAATTTGTTCCAAGTTCATTGTATATCAATCTAATAATACTTAATTAGTACATTTTTAAGTTGGTAAAAAGCATTACCAAGCGAAGTGCGTAACGGGCATTATATGATAATATGCTAATAATTATTATGTGAAAATTGTAGTATGAATTTTAGTTTTGAAAATTATGTAAATATTATATTTTGGGTTGCTCTTCATTATTATAAAATGTGGACGTGTTCATCAGTTCAAAAATATATTGCATAATATTGATTTTGAATTTTAATTAATTGAAAATGCTTTCTAACAAGCATTATATCTTAATAAAAATTGAAAAACATTATCTAATACACTATGTACATGTTATACACTAGTGCATTATTTAATTAATTTATTATTCGTAAAATTGTGTTCGGTATTGTGTAAAATGCGGGTATAAATACATATTTTGCGAAACAAAGTATATTTTTTAAATATCGTAATTTTAAAAATTCATTATTTTTTAAATTACAAGTTAGTGTTCATAAAATCTAATTCAAGCTACTTGGGTTTAAAAATTCGCAAATCTGGAAGGGTTGCGGCGTTTTTAAATAAATTGCGTTTTTACATATTATAGCTTACAAAATTGATATTGCTGGTATTACTTACCGTCAGTCACGCTAGAATACAATAGAATTTGATGTAATAAAAACTTTGTTACTTGAAAACCGTTTAACTAAAGTGCAATTATCCGTTTATTATACCAATTTTAAATTTATAGATGATGGATTAAATAATTATGTTTATTATTTCTGGAAAATTTATTTTTTTTATATTTGCACGACATAGTCTACAATTTGGCATTATTATCATAATAACTGTTGCGTTATACTTGAACTTTTAAAAAGTAAATATTTTGAATTATTGTTTTACTAATTATACAGTAGTGGTAACTATACTATAATGGTATGTACTAATAGTATTTAAAGTAATATTATTAGTTTACCATCTTTTTTTAAGAATTAAAAAAACTCTTATTAAATCTGTGACTAATCTAAACTAATCAATTATATTTTAACACTTGTTAGTTTTGACGCGCGTGAGTGGCTGTCAAAAAATGCGTGATAGGAGCAAGTTCTTAAGCAACTGTTTTAACATTATATTACTAAAAGTTTATGTTTACTTAAATATACAGTAGATGGTAATTTCTACTTTATAAAATATAGGGAGTGTCAAAATTCAAAGACAACTAGAAAATGAAACGTAAAAATCGATGAAATAAAAATGTAAGGAAATATTTACAAATCCGTAGAAGTTAAAATCCACACAATAAGCAGTAGTGCATCACCACGTTGTTGATTTAAGAATTGGTTCTATATTTACATAAGTATGCCCAATTGACAGGACGTCAAGGTCAATGATAGCAAAACAACATGTATTTATTCAATCCGCTATAGTTGAATTTTTCGCTAAAGGACTACATGTAAAAAAATTGGAAAGCAAACAACTTTTATACATTACAAAAACTATTTAAACATGATATAAAATTGGGCATAAAATAAAAGTTAATATACCAAACTCAATTGTTTAAATATTCGTTTAATTCTGGTGAATATGGTATAAAAAATTACAGGAAACTAAAAGTTAGTTGTTTAAATTCTGGTTCAATTCAATTATAAAATATAAATACAATTTTTCATTATCTATGAGTTCGAGCATTTTAAAACAAGAATTAATCTTGATCATAGCAGTATATTGTACCGCATCGCGATAAAGTTGGGTTTCAAAATACGTAATTCACAAAAAATATTGTCAATTCTGAAATTTAATTAATATAAATACTACCGAATCAATTTCTATAATTGAAAATAGACTTAGCTTGATTCCTTACTTTTTCGGTGTAAAACAGATGATGGAATTACGTTTACATCGACCTAGTATAGCAGATACCAAAGGACTAAACTTAAAGGATAACGGAACTCCATTAGATGAAGCGAATGACCCAGACCAAATTGAAATTTGCTTCTGTTCGAAGTCTGAAGACTTAATGCTTGTAAAGGTGATGTTTTAAAATAATTTATTCAGTGTTTTAAATATTTAACTGGATCAAAATGAAATAGATTATTTACAGTGAGAAATATTAAATTTAATTATTATTATTAAATATTAAATAATAAGATTTAAAACAATTTTGTTTTCAAAATTTTAAAAAGTAATAAAATTTAAGGAAACACTTGAATTTACAGAATATTATTGATAGAAAGTGCAACACAAATAATAAAATTTAAGCAAAAACGTTGGTATACAACAGTTTTAAATGTTGCCGACAATTGAACGATTTATGGATTACGTCCTGACCAGATTAAAGTCCTATAACTAAAAAAATAGTACGAATATCGTCATGAAATTTTTACACATAGTTCTTAAGATGTTGAACAATTTTTTAAAGCAAAAAAAAAATTTCAATTTTTAAAAAATGCCACAGAAACCATACTGCTTAACAATAACCATGAGTAGGTACTGATTTTTGTAAAAAAAAATATGAATATCATGTTGTGATCTATTTGTTTAGTTTATAAATTTAAATAGTTTTATTAACTATTATTTCAGAAATAGAAAGGATTTGTAAATTCGAAGTTGATTTAATTTACTTTTGCTTTTAATAATTAAAATATTTAAAATAAACTAACAAACCCGTATTACTTAAACCGTTGAATTTGACGTTTGATTCCTACGTTTGCAACCGTCGGCAATTTTCTTTAATGCGGTGTGTGCTTGTTGTAAACAAATAACTCCGTAACAGAGCCTTTCCATAATATATTTAGATCTAAATTACATATTATATTGCCTCCATTTATCATTTCATAAATTTCTATATAAATTAAAGTAGATGAAAGCCTGATGAAAATATAAAAAAGTGTGTTAAACTATCCAACATAAAAAAGTGTATTTTTATTGTATTTATTTGTAACAAGTAAATAGTTTTGGTTGAAAACGGACTCCTTTTGCTTTTGATGAAATAATATATAAACGTTGATGTTTATATTACTAATATATTATACTTGTCTATATATTATGTATATTACTCTAATAATATGCAAAATTGTTAAAAACTTATAGTTAATTAAAAATAATAAAATTTTAACTAATAAAATTATTTTTTGTTTTAATTGTTAAATTAGAGAAATACATATTAAAGCGAAAATATGCAAATAATTAAAGTAAAAACGGAAGCAAACGCTAATATAATTTAAACTATTTGAAACTAAATAAAATTAATTGTGGAATTAATGAAAATTCAATAATTAACAAAATAAATTAAAATTGCACAAAGAAAAGTTAAAACGTAACAGGAAATTGTCGGTCACAGCTGTTGGAATTGGACAATAACGCACAATTTAAATAGATTATTTTGAGGTTGATTAAAGTTATTTTTAAAGTTCGAAGTATTATTACAAAAGTAACATCATATTTTAATTGAGACATAAAATACAATGCAATATATTGTCATTAACATTTGACACACCTACCTACGGTGGATAATAGCGATATCGTTAAAAACAGAATCATTTAGAGCATTTAATTTTTTTGCACTCTTTTAAAATAATTATCGATTTTGTGAAATATATTGCTAATCATTATTGTCACATTACCGATAAATAATTTATTTATTGTCGTTTTATTAATTAAGGTTAAATTGAAATATTATTAAATAATAGTAGTTTATGCCGCGAATGGAAAAAGAATCAGATTACTGAACTAGTAGATATATTCTATTCTCCTTTTCGATCGTTTATAAATAACAAATTAATATCACTTTTTTGAGTGTTACTTTTAGGGCCTTATATGTATTTAATATTCGATATTGATTTATTTGTTATCAATTCTACTACAGCCATCTAAAGAAGTCTAACGGACAAAATTAGTATAAAATCAAAATGTAACATCGGCATTTTTATCGGTAAGCTATAGATTGTTTTATGTTTTGTGTTTGCTTAATGAAAATTGAACACACCGTTAATTAACAATCAGCTTAGCCTAATCATATGTACTGAACAAGTTGAATCACTCGATTTAATTTTTACATTGTTTTTGTGAATTTTTTCCTTCGTTTCCTCTCTTTTTTTTAAATAGCTTTCGTTGACCTTAATTTAACTGTTTCATTAATTAATTTTTTTTAATGTCCACAATTTAATTTGCCAATCAATATAATTTGTTCCTTTTTACATAATCAAAGTAAATGTACTACTAAATGTTATGCAGCATAATTTATATTTTAGCGGTTGCAAACCAAAAATAAACAGTAAAGTGATAATTTCTTAATTTAAAACTTAAAATTTTACTTTCGCTTAAACAAAATTCGCATTATAGTATACATCTTACAGAAAAAGTACGTAACTGGAAAATGTATACATTTACCGGTAAATGTGTACAAGTTCCACGGAAGTTGGTAAGAGTGCATGGAATAGCGTAAGAGACAGCGTTATCTTTACAATTACCAGTAAATGTGCACATGTGAACATGTATAACTTGCTAAAAGTGAGTCGGCGAAAGCAGTTTATTGTAAACAGAATCAATACTGAAGTAAAGTTTAATTTCGTTATTATGCTGTATTAAAGGTTTCCAACATACTTTACACACAGGCGGGGTTTTTAGATCGTCAGGTTTTTAGATTATTGGTTGAAAATTTAATATTTTAATTTTAAATTGGTAGCAATTACCCAATACAAATTTGTGGAAGTCTATCGGCTCCAGATAAAGGTTGGAAACCTGCTTAACAAAAATGTTTTTTTTTTTTAAATAACTTTGAATCTCCATACCTGAGAATACTATGCCCCCCAGACCCCTCGGTCTTTTTAAATTGTAACAAAAATGCAACATTCAAATAACCAACCACTACCACTAAAATTAATGTAAACACTGTAATGTAGTTTTAAATTAGTTTAATAAAATTAATTTAAATACAGGGTGCGGCATCATAACTTCCTTTTTTGAAATGCGCGCCATTTAGACTGTAAAGATCGTAGTGGGCGGAGACTGCTCTTATTCGGTAGGCGTACATCTAAAGTTTTGTTCCCCATCCGGTCAGTCGCCAGGATGCGTTGGAACAGTGAGCAGCGTGCATTTGCCGTTGAGGCGTACTTTTCGAATGGACGTTCTGTGATCGCAACTGAGCGTGCCTTTCGAAATCGCTCCCCGGATTTGGAAGAACATTAGAAGATCTCAAAGCCAATATTCGGGCTGAAATTGCCAACATACCAGTTGACATGCTGCAAACGCAAGAAATCTGTTCATTCAGTGTATTGACAATGGGGGGCGTCATCTACCGGACATGATTTTTAAAACTGTGTGAAGCAAAACTTTAAATATGTACCTACATTATTAAAAAAAATAATAAAAACTTCTAATCCATAAAATGGGTTTTATTGCGTTTTGAAATAAGGAAGTTATGATGCCGCACCCTGTATATTTATTTTTTCCATATTTAAATTTGCTTGTACAAATTTATAAGTTAGTGTTTTGAATTATAATTTGAAATACATTTAAAAACTAACTTGTTGTAAAGATTCAGGATACTTTTCCCAACATCACTTGGTATACTATATTCAGATATTCCTTATTCAATAGGGAAAAGTACATTGTATGTAGTACATTTACCAGAAAATGTGCGCGATTGGTTTATTTTAAATTACCACTTATAAAAATTTAGAATTTACAGTAGAGTGACGGTTCAGTATAGCCTTCAGGCTGTACAATCAAGGTAATCGAGTTTCATAGCATTCAAACCAAGGGGTAAAAATATCCAGTAAAATGTCTGTACACAAGACTCGGAATTCTAAAGATTTTTAAGAATTCCAATGATTTTCAATGATTTCCAAAGAATTGCACATAATTCCATTGATCTCCAATGATTAATGGTGAATTGTAATAAAATGCACTGTAGTCGTATATATTTTTATGTAGATACTTATTAGTATCATAATCATACCAAACTACAAAAAAGGTTAAAAAATTAAAAATTGATTAACAATTAACAGAGCCAAAGTTTGCTTTTTATGTGATACATACACGTGTCAATTTGTAAAGGATGTTGTGATGTCGACTGCATCAATGTATCAATGAATTGCAATGAGATCAAATCAAAGTGCAATCTAAAGAATTCCAGTAATTTCCAATGAATTTCAGGGATTTCTAAGGAATTCCAGGGATTTTCAAAGAATTTCAGAAATTTTCAAGGAATTCTGGCGATTTCCAAGAATTCCTTGGATTTCCAAAAAATTCCAACGATTTCCAAGAACTCCCGGGATTTCCAAAGAATTCCATGGATTTCCAAAAATTCCAGTGATTTCCAAAGAATTCCAGGGATTTCCAAAGATTTCCAACGATTTCTAAGAATGCCAGGGATTTCCAATGGAGAAACTCATTGATGCTGTACAGTGGTTGTTGTTCCAGGTGCAGTCGCAACTCTTTTTTGAATCTTATTTTGTTTAGATTTTTGATTGATGTTGGTAGTGTTAATCCTGGGGCCATTGGTCCATCCAGTGAAAGCTTTAAACGTGTGTGTGGAATGTGAAGTTTATGTGATTTCCTGGTGTTGTATCCATGGACCTGGGTGTTATGCAGAAGCAAATGTTTACGCTTATGTATATCCTTACAGACCGCATATACTATGTACAAACAAGGCAACGTAAGCAGACGCCACATGGCAAACTGTGTCTGCGGATGAACCCTCTCCATAGAGCGAAGTAATGGCGGCCAATATGCCGTCTAACCTTCTAATAGTAAATTAATAAAATATGAAGTATCACGCCAGCCGATGCTATATTATCATTTCTTATTGGCAACTAACGTCATATTATGGCAATTTACGACTTTTTAGATAGATATGTGGATTGCCTTGATCGGAAATGTCTAGATATTTGTTAAAAATTTCAGATTGCTAGAGTGTTATGTCTGTGTTATACATTCAGTTTTATCCACATTCTCCTTCCCTAAAACCTGTTTTCCGTACTAGAAATGTACATATTTATAAAATATCTGTGTTCATTTGTTAATTAGATTTAGCGAAAAACTCTTCCCTCTGATCGTATTAAAGACATCGCTCATTGACAGTTTCTTTTGTGACGCTTAGCACTCGAAAATTTATGGTTTTTTAAACGACCGGGATATATTCTTGCGTTACCTAAAAGTAAGTTTTGAATAGAAACACGATAATTTATCAACTTCGGCCACATTTTCGTAAAACCACTAGGCCTATCTGAGTATCAGAAATACTTATTTATAAAAGGAAACAATTTTCAAACGACAAAATAAAAAACAAAAATGAATCGAGTTCAAAAACCTGGGTAGGCGTTATTTCAAACTTCGCGTTTCCTTATTGTATTGATGTTTTCCTAAGTGACAATAAAGTATTCAAAAATGATTTTCAGTGCTATAATCCCGATATTAAAGCACCGAAAGAAAATTATATTATAAAAAAACTTTTAAAGTTACTAAAAAAGTGATTTGGTATATTTAGACAAATATAATTTACATTTACTTTAATTTTGACTTGGCAGGTGCCAAATACGGACCAGATGAAGTATGTAAACACAATCTCATTATAGTTAATTTAAGTGAAACGTGAGGATTAATGCAAACGCCTTACTCTTAAGAGCTCGGAAATATTTACATTGTTATGACATTTTTAAACGAGATAGGAATTTTAAGTAGATTATTAATTTTAGTCTGTTTTAAAATACCTATTTCAATTTTTTATTATAAATATTTATATTTGGTGTTAAGTTTGACTAATTTTGTATTAGAAAACCTCAATTAATTTTTAGTTAATTTAAAATGAAAGGAACAAATTGATTAAGTAATTGTTTTTTTACTTTCCACGTTTTTAGTCATATATTATTTCATTATAAACAAAAATTTTGAATAAAGGCTGCGTTACAGAGCAGCGTGCACAGCCCTACTACAAATAAATTCTAAGTCATAAATTTTATGTCAATCGTGCCCAGTTTAGAATATAAAACGAAAAGTTAAGCATAACAAAATGTATCTGATAACTTTGTTTATTAAAAATCAAAGATTGAGTCTAAAAGCTATGTTCATTAGTTAAAACCTAACCTTACCTATAATCAAATTTTGGCATGCTAAATTATAAATGTTTTTATTTTGAATTGCGTGACTGCTGAAATACACCCCACTAAAGTTAAAACCTTAAAAGAAACTTTTATAATTGACTATACCTGATTCTGTAAAGTATATTCAATTAGCTGTTGCTGTCTTTTATGTTCGTTCATGCTTGAATTGCTTTTGATAAGAAAATAAATACCTTTAAAATCACATCATATGAAACTATGGTCGTTGTTTTATCTTCCAGCTATGTTCACTCTTGTTAACTATTTTGAACACTAATTGTGTTAGATAACACAAAGCATAAATTATAAAGTGGTTCGCTTTAATCTAATTTCACTGTATTTATTTATTAACAATAAAAACTTCTTGATTAAATGCAGTGAATGCATGGTTTTTTGAGAATAAAATCTTGCACAACTAAATTAATTTTCTACATCTGAATAACTGTTTTATGAGCCGAGATAAATAAATTTTCTAAAATTCGACTTTTTATAAAACTTTTGAGAAAACGTTTTACATTATTAATCATTTGATGAAACGAAAGCTTAAATATCAAAAGTGGCAATTACAACATCTTAAATTATAAAAACTAAAATATTAATGTAAAATATTAATTTTAAAATCGTCTTAATTTCCAGAAACGTTTTATTGTCTGGCGAAAACAATAGCGAAGTAATGAACTAGCTCGTAAATAATTAGAAATTAATGGAGTAGAAATATATAATAGTATTTTTTTTATATAATAAATCTTAATTACGAACAAAAGAAATTAATCAAAATTTTACACAATGTATTAAATAATAATATAATAAATTCATGCTGTACTCCAAAAATGGCTAAGCCAATGACCAATATACCTAGTAAAATATAGTACAATTTAGTAATTAAAAGTAATTTGGTTTAACGGTAAAAGTTTTTAACTTGGAATTTAATACCAAAAAATATTTATTTTTTTCAATAAAAATTTCAAAAAAATTTTGAAAGAAGAAACAATGTCAAGGCAATATCTGTTATTACAAAATTCACCAAATTTAACCGTCAAATCGTACATATGGTGCGGTAAATGTGATTAACAGGAAAAAAGCACATTTACCAGTAAATGTGTATGGGTTCTACCAAAGTTGACTTTAAATGACGGTGTTATTTTTACAATTACCGGTAAATGTCCTTGTTTGAATCCACAGGTTGGTAAAAGTGAGTAAATTAACGGGTTTTTTTATTTCATAAACTTATCCTCTAAAGAAAATATCCTAATTTAAACATATCAATGTTTCGAATTAATGTTAATATCAAATTAAAATTTAAAAATGAAAAACCGAATAAATAACACAATATAATTCAAATTTTTTTCTCAATCTTTTATTACTAAAAATTAAGTTAAAATTAAAAATCATTTCATCAACAATTAATAAATTACTGAAAATTATTATATTTCAATGCAAGTTTACAAAAATCTATTATGTCTATTTCTAATTATATTTGGGTTTATTATAAGGGCCGGTATAAGTATACATTTACCAGAAAATTAGCACATTTGCTGGTATATGTATGGTTGACACTCAAAATTTGCTCAATTGTACATTTTTAATACCAAAATTAACAATGATATAGGATGATTGAGGAAAACTCAATCCTCAAAAGATGACCAGTGACAATGTAATGAAAATATTTAGGGAAAAAACCATTTCCAGTTATGAAAACTTTTTTTTCTACTATTGGTTGATGTCATGTAAAATTAGCTATAACACAAAATTAAATTACACATCAATCAAAGTCAGTCACCTGTAACCGGAAAAATCTTAAAAATATACAAAACATGAAATTGATTAAAAAACTGGGGTCATTCAAGTGCAAGATAGCATAAAGAATGAAAGATTACAACATATAAATATCAACAAAGTAAAACTAATGGCTTTCAAGGGACAAAAAAACTAAGATCTATAATATGTTCACAGTATACTAGTGCAATTTTTAACTTTTTGGCATGTGATATCTGTTTATGAAGAAATTGATAATAAAAAAAATATTTAAAAATAGACGCAGTTAGTGCACTACATACATCGAAGGTTTAAAATTGGAGTATTTTTTATTTTATTTGCAAATTATATTTATGTTAACTCCATCCGTAATACAATCGACGTAACTTCACTTAATTGTGACGGATTAGTTCACATCATTAGCTCACAATTAATTAATTGTTATCTTTTGTACAACTAACTTTACAGTTTGAATTTCAAGTACTCACCGGAGAAGGGGGAAACTCCTTGTTAAATGCGGAGTCCTTTAGTTTAATACGAAACAGTAAGATTATGTATAGCTCAAAATTGCCTAAATTGTAAATAATTCGCTTATAAACAAAATTCTAGTTAAAATTATTTGTATTATTTACATTCTTAAGAAAACACAAGGGTAAATATCAAGTTTCCTTGTAACGTAGACATAAGCTTATTCTAGAATAATTCTCTTGAGCTTTAATAAAAATTATGAGAAATTGCAACAATTTGTTTTGTAATCTATGGAAAAATTAAAATGCATTACCATCAAAAAAGAAACAAATATTACTTTTTTTTTAGTTTTTTTAAATTTTTTTGATATCTAATAAGATAACTCAGTCTGAATAATCAATTTAGCTCAACGAACACATTTATTATTAATTAATTTTAATCACGAGATATGTAGAGCATTAGCAGCAAATGCAAAAATGAAAACGGATGGGTTCCAAGATAAGTTTCAGCCCAATACTCTTCACAATGGATTTAATAGTTTTTAATACTCTCAAGGTGGAAAAATTATCCTTTTGAAAACTTATGAAAATAACCAGCAATTTGTTTGTTTTTTGTGAATTTGATTTAGTGATATAAAAACAATTCTACTACGAAAAATTTTTATAAAAAAAGAAAATCGTAGTAGTTTCCACATCAACATTTAGTTTCAGGTTTAACTGTTTTTATCGTGACTATCTGAAACGTAAGGAAGATATTTTATCACCTAGGGCAGTTTGCTCTTTAGAGCGATTCTTTTACTTCTTTTTATATAGAAAATTTTATCGGGTAGGTAATATAAAATTTGCAGTTGGTTTCGATTTTAAAAATCAATTTAATTCTCCTTCATTTATTGATTCCAAAGTTGTAATGCTTTATTTCATGGAAATTACTCCTTGGCATTAATTTAGTGAACCGTGCGCTTTATAGTAGATAATAAGTTGATTGGCTTTACTTACAATGTACCTACCTACTCATACAGTAGACTAGGAGAAAATACTTTTTTTATACTGAAGCGTAACTGCTACTGCCAGCGTAATTTTATAAATTATTCACAAATCGTGCGTTTATTAGTTTAATACTCTAGGAAACATTAAATTCACTCCTCTTGTTGCAATTTACAACGTCTCAAGTTCGAATCGATTACATTAAATTACATTAAATAATTATGCGAAGGCTAAGAACAAATAAATTGCATTTCTTTAATTGTTGTTTCGTGTTTTTACTTTTTATTTCCCCAAATAATTCATAAAGATTTGTTTAGTATAGGATGAGTTTACCTATCAGCTCTCCGCTCTCGTACACCAAATGATGAAAAATTAAATAATATTATACCGTAAAACAGTTTAGGTTTAAAAAAGAATATAACCAAAATAAATTGACAAAGCATAATGTAATAAAGTACGATTCACTGTGTTGATTTGCAGTTCTGCACAGTTCGGTTTACGTCTATTTTAAAAAAATTTACTGTTAATTTATTATACCGTGAAATAAATTTTAAATTGTATTTTAAAAGTGAATTCAAGTTGTTTTAGTTAGCGGTTCAAAATAGGTTAAAATATTTTTGTTAATTTTAAGCGCGGTTCTGTTCCTTTTAATATAATTTATGTTGGTAACAGAGGTTACCAGGTTAGGTGCGCAAGAGTACCACACAAGGAGATGCACAGAAAAAGAGAAGAAAACAATAAAAAATTAGCACTCGAAAAATTTGCATTCACAAAGATTAAAGTAGAATTTATGCTGAAATAACAAACAGGGGTATAGATAACAAGCAAATAGATCAAAACGTGGACAACGAATTGAATAATATTAAAATGGTTGTGAAGACAAGAAGACAAAGACAAAAAATGGTTAGATGAAGAATACGAAGAGAAATCAGAAAGCAAGATTGATATGGATAGGGACAAATAGGAAAGAAGACCAAAATATCTAGAGATAGAGTACAAGAAATACAAGAAGACGAAAGATAAATGGCTAAACGATGTGGTGAACGAAATAGAAAAAAATTGCAACAGAAATAACATAAAGAAATTCTACCTTGGAATCAAACAACGGAAAAGAAAATGCAATATAAAGACTAGATCCATGAAACATAAAAACGGACTACAAGGTAATAGTGAGGAAGAAGTGAAATAAATATGAAAGAGGCACTTCCAAAAATGTTAAAACAGAACGACCAAGAAAATATTATTGCAAAAGTGGAAGGAAGAACTGAACAAGATACAATAACAGAACCAACATTCAGCAAAGTTGAAACAAAATTATAGAAAATAAAAAAATTTAAAGCATCAGGAAGAGATTAAATATGCGGTGAAATGTTGCAAAATGCAAGCGAAAACATACACCACAGAATACAGATTGATAATTGAGATCTGGAGAAAGGAGGAAATGCCGAACGAATTTTTGCCGGTAGGCGAGGTGAGATGAAATATCAACCTACATGTCTGTCGTAAGGTTCAAACAAATCTAATGCACACAGATGTCGGGGGGGGGGTTGAATCGTAACGACAAATTTTTTATTGGCTAATGAGAACGGAGGATTAAGAGTTGCCTATTATTAAGGGTTTTGTAACTCCACAATTGAATAAATAATTCGAGCGAAGTCAAGATTTTTACGGCATCCCGCCTACAAAAGTTGGCGAATTCCGTAGAATGTCCTAGAACTATACTGTAAGTTGCAAAGGTTTGCATCTTATTTTTATTTTTAGCATAAAGGATATTTCCAACAGCTTTAAGATAAAATTATAAATGTAATTAAATGAAAATATACAGGATGGTTTGAATTATTGAATGTAATTTTGAAAATTGTTCGAATTTTTTTTTATTGATATTGTGCATCTTTCAACACTATTGTTCGTGCGAGGAATATTCTCTAAGCAGCTTCATAGCAATTCCATATATTAATTGCTAATACGGGGACGTCTCCTTTCTCTTCTATCTGTTCGACCTATCCATGTGTCTTCTAAGTAATGTATTGCGTTAAAAGCTCTTCATTTTGAAATTTTAGATTTTCTTCGAGGCTCATAATTTCCAGTTACAGTTATAAAAATATTTTTATTTTGTTTCTAATCAAATTTGAATTGTCGCGCGCGATGAATTGTCGCCTGCGATGAATTGTCGCACGCGATGAATTGTCGCACGCGATGAATTGTTGCACGCGATGAATTGTCGCACGCGATGAATTGTCGCTCGATGAATTGATTTCTATGAATTGACGGTATACACCGTAAAGAATTTAAAGGGAAGAATATTTAATTGACGAACCATGATTTTGTTTAGATTATAGTATGTTTATGGTAGATGTTACCTACCGGTTATGTATTATTATTCTTTATGTTTTGTAATTTCTTTAATTTGTTTTACTTTGTGAAAAAACTTTTGTATACTTTGGATATAATATATAGGTAACTTAATATAATATGGCAAATAAACCTTTACTTAAGCACCCTGCTGGTTTTAAAAATTTATTGTAAACATTTTATGAAGTTTGTATATTGATATATTATTTATCAGAATTTTATATGGAAATGTCCGGTCCCAAATATTGCGCTTAAAACTGTACACTTGGCTTACGAAGCATATACTGTGTTGTACAAAATTAAGTTGTCTCCAGAATTCTGTTTGTGTTTTTGAGGCGTGATCTCCATTCTGGAAAAATACTCTGAACTTCATTTTATTAACCATATATTCACTAGAAGGAAAAATAATATTAAATTGAATCTGTAGAGAAGAACAAAAATTAATCATTGCTATAGCATATTTCAATTCGGCTTAACGATGGACACAATATAATCCTGAAAACCGCCAAAGTAGTTAACGGCATAGTAACAAATTTTAACAAAGATAAAGTCACCTAGCTTTAGTGACCAAAGCTTTACTGGACAATCAAAAAAGTCTGGATTCATGGTTTGTTATTTTTAATTAATTCTTTTTAACCAAACATATTCTAGCTGGTGTTGGAACCCAAGTTATTTAACTTTTATAAGTTGGTATGATATTATTTAATATTATGCTGACGACACCGCCATTTATGCGCATTCGATTTCTACATCAATAATAAATAAACAATATCTTGATTGCCGATTCATCAAAACAATAGGTAGATTTTTCCTGAAAATTAAGGTTTCCAAGTAGACTCAGACTTGTAGTGAGTCTCCCGGGGTAATACCCGGGAGTTATAATAGATGGTATAAACACGGTGCTAGCCACATATGTGTTAAAGGTGATATAAATTTTTGTAAATTTAATGTTTTAACAAAATGACTAAGCTCACGTGCTTTTTAATTAATTTTTGATACACTTATTGAAATTTTCATTTATTTGGTGTTAAATGATCGGTTTATTAGTCAAAATAACAGTATCTAATAAAGGTTAATTCTCAAATAAAAATTTATTATCAAAATAAAATATCAAGAGATTTACCGAAGAAAACTTGACAGATAGCATTAACAAAAATTACTTTGATAAAAATGTGAAGAGTGTCAAGTTGTCTTAAAAATGTATCAATATTTTATTATTTTATTTTCAGCATGATTCCTCTTTGTGAAAATAAGTAATCATATAAATGTACATAATAAACTAGTGGTTGTGAAAACTTTTTAATTTTTTATGTACACAATTAGAAGTACATAGTTAAGTTTAAAATAAACAAGGTTGCTTAAAGAGTAAATATAATCCATCTTATATACCAAGTTTTCTCAACAAGTTAATCTGATGTTTAAACTTTTAAGTAGATTAATGTAGTTGTTTTTTGTAAACGCCTTTCTCAAAGAAGACTGAAAATTAAACGTCAATTCTACAAGATTTGTTAGAAGTAAATACACCATCAAAACTTCTCGTATTTACTCACATGTAACTCTACCACAAATTTGATATTAATATTTTTTGCAAACTTCCCATAACAAATAAATTTAAGCCGATTGGTATTTTATTTTAATAAATATACAAAAGCATTTTTAAATATTTTTTTATTAAATTATGTTTAAATTAAGACTTGTTTCCGTTTAATCAGCCTACTTTTAAATTCTCAGTTCTAAATTTAGTTTCCAATAACCACCGACCCTCGAGGTCTAAAATATGCGTTTTAAAATAAAAATTAAAAAAGCTACAGTCTAATATTGTAGTAAATAAAAATATTATTAAATAATATTACATAGTAATCAAGTTGAGAAATATTTTCAATCAAGAAACTAAGTTCTAGGTTCATAATTTTGATTGCAAGTTATGCGATTTTCCTCATTATTAATGCATTGTTATTAGTAGCATTTAAATTCTGTATTTTGTAATTTTTAATTATAATTGACATTATTTAAAAAGCTTTTACCAACTAATGGAAACAGGTTAATGGTAATACACAATCCAAATTAGGATTACAGTAAAACACGTAATATAAAGTTTTTTTTTATTTTATAATGAAATATTGTTGAAAAGTGTAACTTTTATTAAAATTGATAAATTATAAAGACTACAGAAATTACTTTTTCTGCCGCCGAAACAATTGACAAGAAGTCAAACTTTAACCTGACTTATTGAATTACATAAACTTAATCTACGAGGTAGGCAACAAGCGGTGCAGCATAGAGCTACAAGACAACTCCTCAGAACTTTCTCCTTTATTTCTATATTAAAAGCTATGAAGGTAACTAATCCTTTTCTAAATTATCTTCGTGAGCTTATTATAAAATAAATTTGTGAATACAATTACAATTAGTTTCCTTAAAATTAACCGACAAAGCAGCTAAAATGACTATTTAACTAACCGGCTTTTCTCAAGAGGTGCTACCATGCGAATAAAGCATTGATTGTGGTCAATAGATGAAATTCTATTTTAATTGATTTATATGCTTCAAATGCTTGCCCAATTCAGAAGGTTGACAATTCAGCTTTCTGCATTAAAGACTCAAATTTTCTATAATCCCCTTAGGCCAGTCGTTACGTCTAAACGGTGCAATCAAAATAACATTGCAGTGACCGAAGTAGAAAATTACAGCCACTATCATAATCCAATTATTAAGTTAATATGTATTAGGTGACGAACAACGTGAAATATAGTAATAAAGTAAAACCTTGTTAGTACCGAAAATTATCATAAATTACAAATAGTAAATTTGAAAAATTTTATTTCTTATGTTGTTGACACTTAAATAAAAATAATCAATAATTAATAAATAATATAAAAAAAGCTTGAATAGTAGTTCACATTTTACGTCTTCATAATAGGGTCAAAATCTAATTAATTCCTCGTCTCACTGTATAATTGCTATCTAGAAAATTAATTATATTGTAATTTTTAATTGTTATGGTATGAAATTTCATATAACTTGATGGACAGTCTAATTGAATACCCATTCCAGGACCTTTACGTTTAAGCAAATTTTATTGTTGTTTTCCTTGGAATACTGTACGTGGTGGCACCTTATTTCTTTTGGTTGTAATAATTATTATTATTTCACTTTTATATTTGTTACTCTTTTAAATGCAACTTTATTGTTACTAGGTATTCTTTTTTGCTTTATAACATTATTAATCCTTATGCTGTTATTTTATTAATAAATTAATATTGTTATACCTAAAGTTCTTCCTTACAAATTTGTATATAAACTTCAAAACTCGATTTAAGGACAGTCTTAGGAAATAAGCCATAAAGTAACAATTTCAATTTAACTATAAGTAAACAGAGCACAGATTATTGTGATTACTGTTTGAGTTACAGAGGTGGATTCAGATCTCACACTTAACGTAATTTTCAAAATTATCCCCTAAGGTCCTGTAACCTCTCCCTTTTTCCAGTCCGAATCTCTCTCCATATATACATCTGATGTACGTTCGAAGTGTTTTGTCATAAATAGGGGACCTACCCTTCATATAAAGGGTAAAATCGGAAAATTTACAGACAGAAATACAAAGATGATACAATCAACTTT
Source organism: Cantharis rufa (assembly GCA_947369205.1). Classification (NCBI taxonomy): domain Eukaryota; kingdom Metazoa; phylum Arthropoda; class Insecta; order Coleoptera; family Cantharidae; genus Cantharis; species Cantharis rufa. The sequence goes on along the minus strand of OX376309.1, from coordinate 4,504,401 downwards.
TGTTTTCTAAATTACCTAGAGTAGTCATAATCTGGAAAAGTGAGATTATTATATAGTTTAGGCTTTAGAATGGCTTAAAATTTTCACGTCCCTTTCAATTTGAAAACATAATAAATGAACCGCTAGCCTTGTGTCATAATATTTTAATAACCATAAAATTTGTATGTGTACTAAAGAATTAATTTTAAATTTTATTTGTTGATAAAAACTTAACGTTATTGTGTACCTTATCCCAGTAACGTTTCCTAACTTAATTTAATATTCAAGATAAAATGGTATTAATATAAAGTTACGTGACTTACATGTAAAATAATAGCTTGAATTAAATTTCTATCGTAAACATTTGCATTAGTGTATGCTTAGATTTCGCAATTATTTATATAATAAATAATTTTAAAAATTACAATTAAATTAGCAAAAACCTAAACGGTGTAATTATATAAAAAAACTTGCATATAAATGATACATAAATACTTGTTTTAAAAACGGGTGCTTTATCTAGAAAGGTAATTAGCAGTTACAATATATATTGTTACTAGTAACGAATAAATTAGTAGCAAAGTAGAAGTTAAATTTGAATAAGAAAATAGAATACTGTTGAGAAAACTGAAACATAAACAAAAAATTTTGCATTTTAATATTTATATCTAGATCTAAAAATGTACTTCAATGTATAAGGAACGCAACCACAACATTGCCTACAAAACAGCTAACAAACTTTTAAAAGAGTTGATTCCAATTATTCACGCGGTCTGTAAAACCCCAACATGTTTTCTTTAGGGCGAATACGTGGAATTATTTACGTAAAATGTCATGACCCCATAACAACATCACATTTGAAACTGAAACTTCTAAATCCAAACTTAAACTAAAAAATATTTATAAATACATTTAAATATATAAAATTCAATGAGGACTTGCAGTTTTCATGAAGACAAATAATGTAGAGACAAATTGTGTTTATTTGTATATTAATGAAATATCATATTGAGTTGACTATGTAAATTTGAGAAAACAATATTTTGTTTGAGAAAACCGCTCTTCTCGTATCAGCCGCAAGTTGGCATATTAATTTTCACGTTAAATTAACGTTTATATTACGTGGGTTGTAGGCTAACAGTTAAGAGTGTTGTATTGCTATGATAACGGTCATAGATTTATTCTCTGAGAATGGACATTCTAGATATCTTAACTAATAACTTTTTTTGTAATCTAATGGAGAGGAGAAAGAAGATGAAATCAAACGAAGACCACAATCTGATAGAACAGACTGAACTTAATAAACTCATAAGAAGAGAAATTAGAAAAGACAAAATACCAAAGTAATTAGAGAGCAAAAAAAGCTTCTCATTGAGAAGAAGAGAAATAAGCAAGATAAGAAACAGTACTGGAGATCTAATAACCTATCGAATGAAGATTGACCAAGAGATACGATTTTGCTAAAGATCTTCATAACAGCAATGAAAGACGTTTTTAAAGACCTAGATTGGCAAAATAAAGGAATATGTATAGACGGGGAATACTTTAACCACCTAAGATTCGCAGATGACATTGTGTTAATAGGTGAAAGCGAAGAAGAACTCCAGATAATGCTAGAAAACCTTGAAAATTCGTCTAAACTGGTGGGATTACAAATAAATAAAGCAAAAATAAAAGTTTTGTCGAAGGTAAACAACCTAAATTGGATCCGCGCATTATGCTTGATGTATTTGGAGTAATGTATAACAACTGATGAAGCTAATATAACACCTGAAATAACTGAAAGGTGCAAGCTGGAATGGAGGGCCTTTGGAAGATTATATATCTTGAAGTCCAAGATACCGATGTCACTTATCCTCGCTGTTACGTTAGGCATATGGCTCAGAAACACGGAGCTTAACAAGGTCCAACGCGAGAAAACTTAGAGTTACGCAAAGACCAATGGAAAGACAAACGTTAAACATAACTTTAAGAGATCACAAGAGAAATTAATTGATCAGACTACAGACAGGACTAAAGGGTGTGGTGGAAAAGGCATCCCAGCTAAAGTGGAATTAGGCGGGACACATGTCTAGAAGCAGAAGGAATGATAGGTAGACAAGGAGAATGCTACAATTGTAACCAAGATCTAGAAGAAGGAGCACTGGACACCAAAATACACAATTGAGAGACAAATTAAAAAGAAGCGGCAGAAGTTGGATAGTTGCACGTGGCCGAAGATCGAAATAGATTAAGGGGGGAATCCATATAAACGGTCGAAAATGACGAGGAATTTCGGGATTTTTTTCTGAAGCAACTACTTAACCAATCGTTTTCAACTTTGGAGGCTATTTTATTGGACATTCAAAAAATTGAAAAACTTTTTTTTTTAATAGAAAATAATTATTTATCAGCTGACTGCAATCAATTGTTGTTGTACGAATTTTTTCTGAGATGTCAAATTGCGGCAGCTGTAGTTTTTTGTTTTTTATCTAAAACAAAATTTCAAACACCATTGCATTCTTTATAAAAGTACGCTGTCGATAAACCAAGAAAAAGTTAATAAAATTGAATATTGTAAAAATGGCGGCGCTCAGAAAACAAAGATGGGATTTTCAGCAAACATTTTTATGCAAAAAATGGTTATAAATTTTTTTTTATTAATAATGGAGGTTCATCGACAAGGTTTTGCAATTCTGTGTCAAAAAATATTTGGTTGAAGTGAATCGGATAAGTATTTCTTTTATCACCTCCGCAAATTGCGAAAATGTAGTTTCGTTTAAAGTTTCGGGCAAAGGCAAATCAGAGTCTGGTACCTTATCGCTGGTCACTCAGTTCTCTGGCTATAACACCGAAGGTATTCATAATATCACAACAAAATTTTTAGGGAATATTCTTAGATGTTTAACTATCGATTCGTGAAATAAAAAAAAACATATTTTTGAAAAAATTTATATGGGTTTCCCCCCTTAGTAGTGATAGTAATAGTGAGAATTACTGGTAAACTACCAGATATTCCATACCTTCCAGCCTCCTCGGTCTACATTTGTCACATACTTTAGATTCTATTTATATTGGGGGTGAGAGCAGTTTGCTTACTTAATATATAAAACGCAATAATTGCTTAATTAGCTTAAACAGCAATTATAGACAACTATAAAGCATTTTAATTTTACCCCCCGGTAAAAACTCCCTAGTGAAAATTTACCCCTTAATCATTTTTTAACGGAGGTAAAATTTCCCCAGAGACTTTTTACCGGAGAGGGGGGGAGTAAAAATGTTCAAAATAACCTCACTGAAATTTTACCCCCTTAAGAAATTTTATAGGTAAATCAGAATTTTTATTACTGTTATGTATCAAATTCGACTATATTTTATTCTGAGATGATAAAATACCTTCCTCAGATTTTGGAAAAATAAATAAAATGAGCAAAATGCCGAAAAATTTAAAGTTGGAGAAGTTGGAGACAGAAAGCACCATACAAGACCGTACCCCATTGAAAAAATTCTGAGCAATGGCAACTGCATTCTACGGTCGAAAATGGAAAAATCTTTGAAAAAAGGATATCCTATCACCCTATCATTAATTTAAAACATTACCACGACAACGGATCTCAAGAAAACAATGGCGAAAATGAAGAACAGGAATCATCTGTGGAAGAAATTAATTGCATTACGGAAAAATCAAAATTTTGTTTTTGTCCAATAAATAATATTTGGCAAAAATGACTTTGTGAGAAGCTTGAACTTTCATTTGACAAGAATTGCGAATTTGCAAAAACAAAAAATTCGTTGCTCCACTCGCCTCACACTGTTATAGACGTCAAGACAGACTGTAACTGTTTTTTTAGATGCATATCTTTATGCCTTACCGGAAGTGAAAAGCAGCACAAAGAAGTACGAAAGCTAATTACTGAATTTATGAAAACTCAAAAACAAGAAGCTGATCTGTTTTCTGGTATTGAGAATTATATGAATATCACGAAAATAGACAAAAATGCAATTTGGGCCACAGATCTTGATATGCTTTTCACTGCAGCACTTATAGGAGCCGATATGTAAATATATTTGTTTAGAATTGCAATATGTTTATTTATTATGTTTACATTTTTTCAAAATTGCCGCCAACAATTTTTTCTTTTACTTAGTACGCCCCTGTCATATTTGTTCATCCCTGAAATTGTATTGCACGCATGACCATCTTTATCGCACCACCAGTAGTAGCATTCAAGTACTCGAGCAAACATACCGCTCTCCCGTATCGTTCATACTCCCTTTTATAACGAAAGTAAAATCTTCTTATAAATTGTAACAGTTATTTGTGTATAACCCTGCAGTCATTCGAATTACACGTATCGATGACAATAAGATTCAGTGATTGCACCAATACTAAAACAACCATTCTTTCGGTCAATAAATATAGTGCAACAAAACAAGTGTTTTATTTTAGAGACCACCCTCAAATTTCGCCTACACAAAGGTCGTTCAAAGTGAAAATACAAGACTGAATTTTTACACTCTGCCTACTTGCGTTTTGAAAGCAGCTTTTCGAACTTTCAAACCAACGAAGCTACAATATTAGTTCACTCAAAATTCAAAAAATTCTGCATGGCTAATGTTTCCAAGTTCTATGCACCTTTCCGATGAACCTAATTATAAAAATCTGGCAATACAGAATATATTTGAACCATAAAAATTCAAATCATTTTGAATTAGTAGTTTCGGTAAAAATAAATGTATAAGAAAATGTAATTTTTAAATAAATAATTAGAAGGTTATCGGGATGATCTTTCGGACAGGTCAAATAATACTACACACTTTTCGTCGACGTTTCGAACCAATTTATTTTGTTCTTCATCAGGACTCAAGCATAGTAGATAACGACCAAGGGGTACATCAAATAAACCTGGATTAACTTCAACGTCTTTGAAGCTTTCCACAGGCTGACTGAATACTTTCCCCCTATGATGTTAAATAGTTTCCCATTACAATTATTCATAATACTATTATCGTCCGCTAATCAATTAATAATTAGAAGGTTATCGGGATGATCTTGCGGACAGGTCAACTATTCAGTCAGCCTGTGGAAAGCTTCAAAGACGTTGAAGTTAATCCAGGTTTATTTTTTTTATGTACCCCTTGGTCGCTATCTACTATGCTTGAGTCCTGATGAAGAACAAAATAAATTGGTTCGAAACGTCGACGAAAAGTGCGTAATATTATTTGACCTGTCCGAAAGATCATCCCGATAACCTTCTAATTATTAATTGAGTAGCGGACGATAATAGTATTATGAATTTTTAAATAAATTTTATGTTAGTGCTTGTTCACAATGTACGTAAGACATAAGACGTACATAAGAGTTAAAAATATAAATACAAAAAAGGCTTAATAGAGTACCGAATAACATAGAAATCTTAAACTACATTATGTGGAATGTTTTTCTTCATATAACAAAACAACTCAAATATTATTCAATATGCGATTAAGGCCTTATTTGAATTTATAATTCTTACGTTTTATGTATTTCTTATGTCTTATGTACATTGTGAACAAGCACTTAAACTTTTAAATTATCCTATTTAATCTTCAAATATCTGAGGAAGCTATTTCAGCATTTTGCAGTAAAATATTATGAAATTTGATACATAAACAGATATAAAAATTTTTATTTATCTATAAAATTTCTTAAAGAGGGTAAAATTCCACTAAGAATATTTTTAAATATTCCTTAGTGAAATTTTACTCCTTAATAATTTTTTACTGGAGGTAAAATTTCCCTAGGGAATTTTTACCGGGGGTAAAATGATAGGGAGTTAAAATTCCCGGCTACACCCACCGGTACGTGTGTTCAGATATACTCTTTAGGCAAATTTCGGATGACTTTAAAATGAGTTTCGTCCCCTTTGAGTTGCATCTTTGGCGAGTTGGAGCTACTTTTAGGGACTTTTTAAACACCCTAAAAATGGTCAATACTAAAAGTATACTGAGTACACGTACCGGCAACAGAATACACATGTACGTAGAAATCATGGTTTAATCCCTGTTTAAAATGCATGTAGAATTTCGATTTTTAAATACTGTTTCCTCGAAAACTAATTGATAATGCAGCTTAACTCTTTTTTAAACCTTAGAAAATTGTCCTCTTTCCAATAATCTATAGGGAAAAGTACCATTTGTGGGATTAGTTTCGTGATAGTTTTCCTCTTAGCTTGTTTTTCATCTGTCAATTTTTCAACGCTAGATTAAACAGTGTTGTTGAGAGGAGTCTCCTTAGCTCAAGTAATTTTTTATTATAAATGTGCTAAATATCAAGCTATTCTATTCTTAGTTTGTTTTCAGTGCTCCTCGTATCTCTATAAAATGTTATAAAAATATAAATGAGACGTCAGACGTACCATGAATCATTTTAGTTTGTATTCTTACTTTTTATTTTGTTATTAAGTTTCTAGTTTTAAATTTCTACAGGCAAGCCACCTACCACACATGGAAATCCGCCAAGTTAAAAAATATTAAATTTATATTTTTATATATTTTTTATATATTATATTTATATATGTTGCTTACATTTCCTTCATTTCTTAATAGTCAATTAAAAAGTTACTTTTCACTGCATTACCAAGTTCACTCATCGAGTCTCATTTCAAATCAACTTCATATGAGAGCGTATTGGTTGATTCGTGTAATGGTCACGATTGAAATAGAAAAATTATTTGTCTCAAATAATTGTTTCAGCAACAGTTGCTGGAAGTTTATATTGAACTGTAGGTTTTATAATAAACTCACTTTAATTTTACGCTTATGTCTTGTTTATGCTACGGGTGATATGCTGTTTCTTGGAGAAAAGTATGGTAGAACTTTAAACTCGCCTACAGACATTGCAAATGCAATCAATCATACCAGACATGTAATCAAGCCAACAAGGTTGAAACAGTAACTTATTTAACATAATTTTACTTTATACACAGAGAAAAATTGTTGCTCATTTGAAGTAATTTTTTTTGTGCACTGCAATGCGAAGTTTTATTGTACTCAACATTTACTTCGAAAACTATTTTTCTCTGTGCACTTATAACATACACAAGGCAAAAGCAAAAGTTTTAAGTATAAAATACTTTTACAAGTATTTTATTTCCATTTTAAATCCAACTTCTGATCTTCAAAGAACACAAAAAATTTCAGACGATATCATTATGATGACGCATATTGGAGGTATCAAAATCGGAAATACAAATAGTTATCACGATAAAATTCTCTCACATGAAGATAAATAGTGCCCCCGGGGAATATTAAATCGCCACTTTGGGGATATGTAGGTATCCATGAAATACTAAGATCCTGAAAATTATAAATCTATAACTTTTTTTTGAGAAAATCAAAAAATACTGAAAAATAGAAAAAAAAACTTTTTCCCCAGGAAAAATTTTAGTATGTTATAGGGATATATAAAGGCTATAGGACAAAATAACAGCTGTACAGGATTTCATTATCTAATAAAAAAAATGTTTTCTTCAAAAATATTTTTTTAAATAAGATATGATTTTGGCAAAAATTATGAAATAATTTTTTTTAGAAGCTCGATGCTCATGCTTCAATTCTTTTTTTATTTGTTACTTTTAAAATAAAGTATTTTACTAAAAAATATTTACTCTTTTGTAAAATGACTTAAAAAGTTAACAAAAACTTCAATGGGTAATTTGTAACCATGAAAATTACCGTTATTTCTATTCATCATTATTATTAATAAAATAATTTAGGTTTTACAAAATATACTGGGGTTTTTAAAGAGGAATAGTTATAATAATATTATTTGTCTTTCCTGAAAGTATAAGGTAAATCAAATTATAAAAAAAATTGATAATTATAATTAAAATTTCCACATCACACGGATTGAATCCCATTATGAAGGTAAACAAACGTAACCGAGTAACGAAATCAAAAATGGATACAAGTATTTTAATTAAACCCATTCGCTTTTTTCACGATAATGTACCTCGCATTTCTGTGGCAACCCTCTAAATGCTACGTAAGCTGCATTGGAAAATTTTCCAGCCCCTACTTCAATAAGAAACCATCTTCGAAAGATCAAATTTTATTTCGGTCAAATAATAAAATAAAAGAAAATGCGAAATTTTAGTTGCTCGACTTCATGAATTTTATGAAATTGAAATTAGAAAACTATGTACCTATGGTATATAAATTGCATTAATGCATACTGAATAAAATTTTAAACAAAAGAGTAATTTATTCGGATTATATAGAATAGGATTATTCACATTTAATCATTAAAATTTGAAACTAATTCTTCATGTAAACACAAAAGCTTTTTAAAATTAGCTATGTATAATAAATTGCAAAATTTATGCATATATTTATTATTTATTCAATACAAGATTTTCATATGGAACTGTTAACCAAACTTATATTGTCCTCGGGATTTAACTCCAGCGCATTTTCTATCTATAGGATTTTATTAAATATATCGTATATACAATATTATAGAATCTATCCACATTTACTTTGAACTGAAAAAAGTATTTATAGTAGTAAAGCGGAAACCGTGGAAGCAGTAACCAATAATATAGAATATAACAAAGAAAGTTCTTAAAAGTGAAACGTAAAGCAATTTACATATTGCTTTAATAACAGTTCCCATTTCTTCACTTTTAACCCTCGTCTCAAAAAAATAGGTTATATTGTAAATATTTGTTTTATCACATCTAACAAAGTTTTACTTTAGGGCTTTTCAATTTTTCAAATTAAAACTTTTGATAGCATGTACTCTAAATATTTAATTACATTGATTTTGATTTAGCATTAATCAAACTCAAAATCAGGTCGCTTTTTAATGCAATTTTCTATATTAGTACAACACACTTTATAATGCTTTTAATAAAACTTTTAAAAAATTTGGAAAAAATTATTGCAATAATTAGATTATTTTAAAAACCAAACACATAATGATTAATTTAAAAAATATTTATTTTTAAATATATGTAGTACCTACGTAAAAATAAAATTGAGAAAATATAATCATATGCTGACAAATTCGTTCACTAAAATTTTCTACTTTTCTCTTCTTTGGGAAAGTCATATCTAATTAGTGGCTATTTATGATGTCGGTGTTCTGCTTCTACTTCTCTTGCCCACTCTTCACTCTGATTTGAAAAATTTTTCAAATTTTAAAAATGAAGACTAGATTGAAGCTTGGTATAGACCACTGAATGACAATATAACACCTACCAAATATCGATTAACAAAACATAGCTAAGATTTTCTGAAGAAGAATCCCAAATACAATAAATGCAGTGTACACTGAAGATGGAAAGCTTGCAGGGCATAAATCAAATACTGATATGTAAATTTAGCAGCATGATACAGCCAGAGCCGTATCTCAAACTTTAATTCGGGGGGGAGGGGGGTTGAGTGATAAATAAAAGTGTGTTGCGTCAGTCCGAACACCGGGGGTGTGGGGGTATGGAATACCCCCAGGAAATTGGAATGCACAGCTTTTGCAAATTTTAAAATGCAATTATCTCAAATCATGCTTTTTAAAATTGCGACAGTTGTCGTCTCGGGGTGCGATATTCTAGGATTTTATCTCGCGCTTTATTTCAGGGGGGAGGGGAGGTTTGAACTCCCAAAGCCCCCCTCAAATACAGGCCTGTCGGGAAAAATTTAATTTCTTATCCAAAAGCTTGACGGCCTTTATTTTTACTTGGGCACTTTTGTTTTGTCTACGTCTTCCACTCTCCTGAAATAAAAAAAAAATAAAAAAGACTTCCAAGCGATTTCCAATAAATTTCAGTAATTTTAAAAAAAATTCTAGTGATTTTCAAGAATTTCAACCACTATCAAAATTGTATTTGGCATACTTACACCTAGGGAAAGTATTTCAAAACATTTTTATACACAATTTTAAAATTTCTTTTAAAATTATTGAAAAATACTTAAATTCTTGAAATTTATGGAAATTCCTTAAAAATCTATCTTCAAAGTAGAATAGTAGACTTAAAGTCCAAGAACAGTATATATCCAGATATGTAATTAAAAATAAATTAATAAAAACCTGCGTTAATAACTAATAATAAAATTGAAAAGTTTATCGCTTAAATGTTGTTTCATGACTCATAAAACTTCCTACCCTCAATACCCTTAATTTTTTTTGTCTTTTTGGAAACCTCGACTAATCATAAAAATTCAAATTTTGAAGTCACCAACCAGGATTTTGAATGGAAAATTCAAGTGAAAAGCGTGAAATCGGCCGAAACCAGCATTGCAAGCTAAAATTTATAATTATATTTTAAATAAATTTTTAATAAAAGTTTTAAACTTTATTTTAATTATAAAGCTTTATTTTTAATTTTGCATAGCGCGGTCAAGTTAATAAACTATTAGATAAAGAATGTAAAAAAACTTGAACTTTTTTTGCAATTTATCAGTTTTTTAATCACTTATTTCATTACTGCACAAATATACATGCAAATTATTGATTTAACACTAAAGTGCAGTGCAGTGCTCTCACCTTATTCTACTTCCGTTATTGTTCAAAACTTAATAATGACTAAGCTATTCAAATGGCTTAATGCAGAAACTAAATTATATTTACCATTATAAGTAAGTTAAAAGCACCAAATTTTCTCTTGAAATTTACTTTTATGGGAGCACTATTTATTTACAACACAGAATAAAAATCTCAATTTATAGAAAGGTTGAAGTTTCTTTCATAGAGAAATTTTTTTATTTTTAAATTTTTTTGAAAAAATCTAATTAATATAGTCAAAGTCGGATCGACATGACGCTCTCTAAAAAGTTTTATTTGGTGATTACTTTTTTGGCTATTTTTTCTCTGGTAGGATAACAAAAAATATACTTTTATGAAGTTTTAATTGGATAATAAACGTAATATACATTTGAAATTTATTTTATTTTGGAATAATTGGGTAAAGAAACTTTAAAACAAAGAAAGGTGTTAAGTATTTCTATAATCTCAAGTCAAACCGTACTACTGATCGAATCAATGACTGATCTTCACGGTTTACCTAAAGGGTCATCTCTTAAGTTTTGGGGTGCGAAGTTATCAAATAGTAGTTTCAAGAGTTTATATTATTTTGTCTATTTTTTTAAAATATTTGTTTTTGTTAGCAGGAAAATGTCTAAATATGTATAAGAGCGCTTACATTGTTCCGGCGTGGAAATGTTAGAATTTCAATTACGGATCGAAGGCGAAAACCAGCTAGATTACTAATACAAGCTACTACTTGCATTGTTGTAGTACCTACTCGTCTAACATAAATCTGCAATACTATCAAAATTGTTCTTTTTTGTTTTTAGAGCAAAGCGCACAGAATGTAATTATTTTCTGAAGGTTTTTTTTTAACGGGGAAACTATGAAAACTTGCAGAAATATAAAAATGTATAACTTCTGGTATTTTTCTGTTGAATGTTAGAGAAAATTGTTCAACTTTAAATAACAAAACGTCACATTTTTTCCCGATTGGTTGATCAAAACTGTTTTTGGCTACGTAGGTTCGTATGCATTAACTAGCAAAATTAACTAATATACAAAATTAGTCACTATTTCATATTCCTCACATATTTAGATGAAACAATTTATAAATTCCTTTCTGTGATTGTATCTGCATAACTGCATAGTTTAGTAATGAAAGTATTCCGATATGGATTTCAGCTATTCGCATAAAAACAAGGAAAATTGAAACGCTACTATATTCCAAGGGACTAAACACGAAATTCAAACATTGAAGTTTATTAAAGTTCGAATCCAACATAGACGTTCTCAGATAGATTTCGATGCGTTATTTGAGTTCAACTCCATTGTCTGCAAGAGTAATCTGTTAGCTACATAATAAAAATTTTGATATTTATTACTTTTAATTAATTTAACTCTTTTTTAAGTTTAAAATTTAAAAAAAAAATATTTCAAATTATTGAAACACTAAACACTAAACCATCTAAATGTTTTTTTTGTCATAGCAATTATGAGAGCTCTTTAGTGTATACACAACTGCTTTTAGCACCGACTACTTATAAGTTATTAAAAAATGATACTCGACAGATTTACAAAATTTGGTAATTAAATTAATATACATAACTTAAATTATTATATTCTGACACTTCTAACAGACTTAGCAGCAATAGTGTGTATCCACAGGTTTTAGTGTCTTCAGGCCATGGGAATAAAACTGTGGGTGTTCTATGGACTTAAATTATGGGCGCAAAGCGGTGAATAATAAAACAAAGGATGACTCATTAAAGAATAAAATACAAACACAAATAATGTCATATATTATGTAAATTCGAAATATTTTTCAACCGAATAACCAAACAAAATTATCTACCGGAGGTCCCAAAAAACAAAACCATATACTGCGCTAATTTTGTATATTTCAGTCTTGAAAATGACGGTATAAAATCTTCGAAACGTCGGCAAAATAAATCATAGTAGTTTGATTTATTGTCCAATATCCAGAAATTATTATTTATTCATTATTAATTTGAGGTTTTCAAATATAAAAATTAAATTTATTTTGTTATTGAATTCTGTCAACCTGACAAAAGAAATGAAATTAAAATATGTGATTGTCATAATTGACCTTGTATAACATAAAATTAAGCTGGGATCACAGTTAACCCAGAGTTAATTTTGACTTGGACCACTATGAACTATATACAATTGGCTTTTTAAGAGCTATACAAAAATTCGGACCATGATAACGTTTAAGATATGCAAGGTACAAGGTACCATAATCAAAATGGTATAGGAAGCAGTACCAGAGAAACGGATAGGGAAGCTCATGACAGAAGAAGAGTGATGGAGAGAGCTTGTGATGAGAGAGCTCACTCACAGTTGTCGAACTGCATCATTGATTAATGTTAAGATTAAAATTATACCATTCAATATGCATATAATATAAACGTTAATTTAACGTCAAAATGTCGCTTAAATTAACGTGATTTTGTTATTGATACTAGTATGTATATCATCTGCATATAACAGTATTCTCGAATTCGCTTTTATAAAATAAATAATCATGGCGATATAACTTAATCTTGTCTAATACCCTGTTCAATGTCAAACCATTTCCTTAACGCTCCATCCACTCTGACGCACAATTAACTTCTGGCATAGATAGTAGTAATTGAATTTACTGGCCATGCATCCACATCGTAGTCTCTCAAAATATTCTACAACATACTTTAATTATTAACAAGTTTAGTAATAACAGGCTATGAAATGGGTTTTGTTACATGAACATCCTGTATATTTTCAAAATATATTGATTTTGGTAAACCTATAAAGCTGATTACTTAAGCAGGTAAATTAGAGAGTTTCTAAACCCTTTTCAGTCCCACAAGTAGTTTTAGAAAGATGAAAACTTACAGTTCATGTCCCTGTTATACGATCAGGTTGATTTCTGTTCTAAAATGTGTAACATTCACGTTAGATCCTAAATGTATAAAATCAATGTAAGTATTTAACAATGATAGATTACCGAAATTGTGTGATGAATATAAAATGATTTAACCGAAATGTACATTTATTAACAGTTTGCAATTGAACCGGCAATTTAAATGATATTAGTAAAAAAAAGTGAGTATAAAAAAGTTGAAATAAAACACATCGAATAGAAATTAGATGGGTATTAACTGAAAATTAGTGGTAAATGGGGAACAATAGAACGGAATCAGATAAAAGTTTATCTTAAAATATTAAAATATTTGTAATTCATTTTGATGTTATAATTATTAGTTAATATAAATTGCGTGATTGAATATGATTAGAGTTTCGTGAAAATTAAGCCGAAAATTACAAGTCACCAACTTGAATACTTACAATTTGTATTCTCCAAGCTTACACGCTAAATAACAGGTAGTAACATAACGCACATACATAATATACGATAAATTTGGCTCGATCTATCAGCTTTAATTATTTTGCCTATAAAAATATTATTACCTAACTCAAATTTGTTACGTGTAATTAAATTATAATATTTGATATATTGTGGGAGATATGCTTTAATTAAGTTATCTTGAGTATTAAAGTAATCCCAATCGTGATTGATCGATTAGTTTAAACCCTCTTCTCAATGGGGTTATGAATAATTCTGCAGTATTAACCACCTTCTTTGAGTTATGAGATTAAAATCAAGTTATAACTTATTTTCATAAATTAAAATAACATGAAATTAACGGTTTTAAGTTTAATTTCAGATATCACAATGTTACGTAAATATTGTCTCAAAATTACTAACCATTCTCAAATTTATTAACCCTTTCTTTTGTTATTAAAATTAAAACCAAATTTGGAACGTGCATATTTAATATCTTTCTCTTTATTAAGTGTAAGCATCTACTACTTAATTGTAGTCATATATTAGTTCTCTTTGACTTTTAAAGTAGTCGTAACTTGTAAACTTCTTCTTTGTATTTATAATCAAAATGTAAGAGACATAAAAACATTTAAATTATTACTAACAATTCTATAAATTAATTTTGAATAATCATTTTGATATACGAATCTCTTATCCCAAAATTATAAGAAATTTTTATAAAGTTAAATTTTCAGAATATTGATCGTCTGTCACTACCCCCCCCCCCTCAATTTTAAGTTTTGAATTTTGAATTTCACAAAATGAACTTTTAAGAAGGATTTTAGATATTTCTTTTTTATTTAAAACAAAAGTGCACTATTATTCAAAATAAATATTTTCCTAGGAAAATGTAATCATTAGAATTAGAAATACTACTTTCATCTCGAAATTCCGATAGATATCTCATCCACATAATATATCTCATCTATAATACAGTGTTAAATCTTAATGATCAATTTTAAATCAGGAATGTGTTGATTAATCCTTTTCACATCACTACCAATTTAATTACCTCCTTTAGTTGAGCTACAAATATCCCTAATTTCCTACCTTTCTCATTGGAAGAGGACTTCCCGATTGAAATCTCCAAGATTTAAGTTTATGAAAAAAAAGATATAAGCATAAAGGTAAAAAATAATTTTTTTAATTTTCTCGTTTTACTGATCACATCATCGAAATTATTAACTTAAATAGTGTAAATCGATTTGTTACTTTTTAAAAACGTAAAATTATCTACAATTTATATTCTAACATTTAATAGCTTAAAACATTAAAATCGATTTTCGATTTTTGATTCCGAATATTTATTTTATTTAAAAACCTAAATAATTAGTGAAGTGAAATTCAAAAATATCAAAATTTATTTTGTTAGATTCAACTTCTAATTTGAATTCAAAATTTTGTAAAGCGTTTCGATTGCAGGACACCGAGTTTTCAAATAAAAACGGCCAAAAGCTGTTGATTTTGGACAATAAAAGGACAAGAACTTTTAATATGACCATTGCTGATAGAAATCAAAAATTTATTATTTTAGGATATTTTGAAACTGTGCAATGAACAATGAAATTATGTAAACTCTTTATCTATATCTACATATACATATATAGATTTGTGAATAATCAAACAAGGGAAGTAGCAGCTTTCTTCAGTGTATTTTGTAATACAATGGAGTTGTCTTTAAATATACCACAATTTTAAGTTGATAAACAGAAATGCAATACTTTGCCATTGCTAATCTCAGTAATGATATACATATGAGAATATTTCATTTTTTACTCAAACAATGTCATTAAATTTTGGTTTTCTAAAGTGAAATTTAATCCATGAACTGATTTTGTATTATACCTTAGGAATTGCGAGTTCGATCCTCCTAGCGGGCGACTTTTTATCACATTTACTCATATAAAAAGTCTACTAGCAGGATAACAGATTTACCTATGGCCAAACTTTCTAGTTCATAATAATTAATTGAAATCAAATTACTTTGCAACCTAAACTATAAATAGAAACAAAAAATATATCCGCACAAATACAATATCTTTCATCTATATCAAGCTTAAATCATTTTACAAATTTTTATAAAAATTTATAAAAATTAATAAATTCTTACTAAATCATAAAAAATTTACAAATCATTACTGCAAAATCAATAATGTATTTACTAACAGGTCCTCCCCGTATTCCCATAAATTGGGGAGTGTAAGAAATTTTGGAGTAGGCAATTTACCTACTCTCCCTCCCATAAACAACAACTAGCCCCATGCTATCGTTAAATCAAATAACTTATTATCAAATTAATCAACATTTAAAAATTAGTTTCTATAAAAATTAAATAAAAATAAAAAATTAAAGAATTAAATTAAATTGCAATTACTAATCAAATCTTAAAGAATCTATAATGAAATTCAAATTTTGAGTCTAAGTTTACTTTTTATTCTAAATGAAACCATTCATTAAAATATTCAATAAAACTATTTATAAAATATTTATTAACTGTGCGATTGAAATCTCACACAAAACGATAATTAAATTTAAATAAATTTATTCAAACCATATTATGATCCATTTATAAGGTGTTCGCTATTATTTATACTTCATTTAACAATCATTATACCACTACTCCATTTCTATTTATACGTTTTTCGCAATTTTTGTAAAAAAATCCTTGTAATGAGAGTTTATACTTTAAGAATCAGTTATATCATCTTCGTATTTTCCATCAAATTCTCATCCTTTGGTACCACCATTATAAATCTCCTCCATTTATTATCCAGATTATCATAAGTATAACTAATAGACACACTTATATCTTAATAATTTGTATTCATTTCATGATACATTAATTATTTATTGATATCCTTCTTGGCATTAAAATTTGCTTATTTGTAATTTTTTCAATTCTTGGATGGTGAAATCCAAAATCTTGCTTTCAATGTCCAAACTCATTAATGTTTTACATTTAAGCTTTTTTATAAATAAACATTAAGTATAAAGATAGTTAGCATTAAGTTTGCTCCTTCTGTATGAATATAGGTTTATTGTGGTAGTGATTGTGTTCAAAATAAGAAAATGTGTTATTGATTTTTAAATCAGAAATCTTGGATTTTAAATTTTTAGTAGTTAAATCTTTGGTTTGAACCTCATAAGCTCAATAACACATTATTAAGCTTTCTCGTACCTTCCATCACCTCCGCATCTTATATTTCCATCTTTTCTTCTTCCATACTTCTTTCATCTTCGCCGTCTTCTCAGATTTATATTTTTCCCATTTATCAAAAGAAATACTTTTAGTTTGTGTGAACTCGTTTATCGTTTTTTTTTCAGCATTTTCCCATTTTCCAAACCTTTCCCAGTATTCCCTTTTTTATGTTTTTGATTCTTGCGTTAATTTTATTTCTAATTTCTATATATATACTTTGTATGATTTTCTTGTTAAAAGGGGAGCTTTTAGATATTTGATGAGCCTTTCTCTTTTCTTCACCGTTCTTTAGTTCTTTAATTTCTGGGGTAAACCATGATTTAGTTTTATTCTGCGCATTTAGGCTGACTTTTCTGACTCCAATAGCTTCTAAAGCGACTTTTTGTAGACAACCTTTTATTTTCTCTGAATGTTCTTCCACCTTCCACACTCTGCAATTTTTGCTGTTAGTTTATTTTTATATAGTTCTTGCGTGCTTTCGTTTGTTAGAGATTCAAGATTATATTTTTCTAGATATTATTGAGGTAGTTTTTAATTTTTCCCGGCTTCCAAGAATTAGGTTGTGGTCTGTTTCTAAATTAGCGATTGGTAACTATATAGTTAATCACTGGTGTTGTTGAAGGTAATCATATGTTGTTCCTTATGTGCAAAGTAAGTGCTGTTAATCTGCATCTCGTTGCTAGCACAGAAATCTATCAGAAACTTGCCATTTTCGTTTGTTGTTGGTTTGTTAAAACATTGCTTGACTCCATTTATTAAGTCGTTCCCAATTCCAGCATGAAGGTCTCCCAGTATTACAATTTTGTGTGCAGTGTCTATATTGTCTCTAATCTCCTGCAGTCTTTTATAAAATTACTAGCTGGAAAGCCCGTCCACGGACGGGCATCTAGATCCGATTGGTTGGAAACTCGTTTGATGTGCAACTCGTCCCAGGGGGAGTACCGGGAGTGGTTTAATATATTTTTCGGTTGGTAAAAAATGACACGCCGTAGCAGCAGGAGGAGCAGCAGCGAGCTGGCATTTTATGTATTAAGATTCCTATTCTTGCTCTTGCTATTCCAAGTCTTCTCATTCCTTTTTCTCGCTTACGTCGTCATCGTTAATTTCCGTCCAGCATCCGAGGCTTTTATATCGGTTCTATGAGCTAATATTCGTTTTCTCCTTCTTTATCCGAACTTGGGACCGGCAGTTACAGTTGCTGAGCTACGCAATCCGCCCAGATAATGCCGCAGACGGAGTTTACACATCATGTAACACAAATATTGAGATAATATTGATGCAATATTAAAAATCAATATTGCGCCAATATCGAGTTGTGAACATTTTCCGATATTGGTCCAAAATTGATTGACGTCAACGTTGCACATTCACAAAGTTTTGCGCAAATCTGAATGGCAGTGTGAATCCTCTTTTAAAAGTCCATTAAATTTAGTGGTGCGTGCAAATCAGCATTTACCTGATTGTAAAGCATTGATAAACTCAAAAACTACAGATATATTATTGATCCACCTCTCGGAAAACAAATTGTGAAGACTTTTCAGAGAAGCAAAAACGTTGTATTTTGAATGGAGTAACAGCGTAAATAGGTTCTTTAGACTATGAAGCAAGCCAAGATTTCAATCATCTTACTAAAACTATTTATTCGAATTGTTGAATTATATACTGCAATCATAATTTATGTAAATAATAAAAATAAATCAATAAAATAACAGATCTTATATAACAGTTCATTCTACAAACCTCCTACTAAATCTCAAATCAAATGTATAAATAAAATATGTTTCTCAGTGAAATTTCCAAATAAGCAATTTCACAATCCATTTGAACAAATCTTGAAACAACCAAAGTCATACCGTTGTCATTTTTTTATTCATCACATTGTGTATATTTTTATTTGTTTACATTAAATATTCATTCCTTTGAAATAATTTATTACCATTGCCACTCACATTAAATTTCACTTCAGTAAAATATTTCCTTTCAGTATAAAATAAATTGATTTTTAAATCACTTTGATAAAACTTCTTTAAGCACAAAAATCGTCTACCTGCACCAACAGTCCGCTTATAAGGACCGATGGTATCCAATCGTCCCAAGTGGAACCCTCATAAAACTAATTTTACTTGTCCCGACACACTTTAGATCTGATATCATTTCTTCACAGTTTAAACACACAAACTTCAGTAATACCCATGGTTACTTTAATTTAAAAATTTGAAAAACGCCATAATTTTTTTCAAAATTAAGGTTAAGTTGTTTTCACTACAATTATTACAATTTTGAAATAGAAAAATTTTGAATTATTAATAGTGTTCAATACATTTTTACAAATGCTATTTAGTATTCATCGTTGTGTTGCCGGTTATGGCATAAAACCGTCCAAATAAAATTAATTCAATCTAATTGTTTAATATGACAACTTGAGTGGCATTTAGAATAAATTATTCGGAATTCCAGGAGCAGTGCATTTGCGTTGTTTTGTTTCCCACACTGCATTTTACAATGCAGTGCTTATAACTTTAGTTTCCCAAAAGTAATTGAAAATTAATTGAATGACAATGACAAATCTATTACTTCAATTATTTACATTTGCTTAGTTTAGTAGAGTGGGAGTTTAAATATGGCTTTTAATAGTTCAATTTAACCTACATAATACAAATGCAGGGGCCACAATGTTAAAAATAAACTAACACCTTATTTTTTTACTTTCTGTTATTTTGCTATTTTTTTGCAATTAACAATCTATTCGAGTCAAACATTGAAATCCTCGAGATCATTCCTACGGTCCGCTATGTTATCTGTGGTTCGTTTTCATTGGTCTCAGAATCATCGTAAACCTAATTAAGTAATATTATACCGTTTCTGAAATAAAAATTAAGTTCGAAGACTGAGCACAGCAATAAAAGAGATATATAGGTCACAGAAATTTAATTAAACATAAAGCAAAATAATTTCCATAAGAAACAGTTTACATAGTATTATTGCGGATTTAAAACTGGAAGTACGCAATTAAGATAAATCAATTTTCTTTATATTTTTAACTATATTAACTCTTCCTGATTAATAACTAATTTGCACATTATACATATTAGGTAATGAAATATGTATCATCGAAACATTTGGCAAAGGAAGCTCAAAAACAAACAATATTTAAAGCGGCTACTGTATTGACTATTTCCACTCATTAATATACTATCCAAAAATTCCGGAACCAAAAAGACGGGATCTTAGTTTTTAAGTTAAGCTAAGTTAATTACAATTAACAAAATCTAATTTAAAATAAGTATAATTATGATAATTATAAGAAAAAAAAAAGATATTAAAATTTGAAAAATCAAATTTCAACATATTATCGACTGTATGATAATAAAAAAATAACTTTTACACATTTTATTTGTTTTATTTAACAAAATCAAATTTTGCAGATGGGATACCAAAAAAATGGTTGATGAGTTTTTCATCGGAATGTAATTTTAATAACCAAATTAACAATTTCGAATTTTAGAAAAATGCACTTTTTGAACAACAAATTGCATTAGCATGATCAATTTTTACCATAGGGAATACAGCAAAAACACATAACTAACTAAACCTTCAACTTCATATTTATAACAGTGTTAGTTATAAAGGTGACTTGGTGTTATGTGTCTTATTTTTGTTTTATAAAGGATCTTTAAATATCACTGTCATCAAATTATAAAACTTTTAGTAATATAAATTGAAAATAACGACGTTGAAGTATCTACTCTATACCTCTTAATTTGGTTCGTATAAATACTGATCCAATATCTCGAAAATTAAAGTTAATATTAACTATCCATATTTGGTGTTCTCTTATAAAACAAACAAAATTGAACTACACTAAAAGTATAGGTCCATATTAATTTACCTTTTCACATCTATTACTTGTTACTGCTTCTGTATCATTAATTGACGAAGCGCAGCGTTCCATCTCACCTATGTAAATTAAGTACACAGCAAAAGACAAATTATTGACCCAGCAGGATCATAGACGTCCAACTCGGAATAAGCTACAAAGACAAAATTACAAATAACCGTCTTTACAACGTAGCTCAATTATGATGAGCTCCTTAATATAATTTTTTATTGAGAATTAAATAAATTTAATAAAAATTATAAAAATGCACTCTACCCAAGTATTAAATACAAAATATTTTAACCAATTCCAAATTTACAATAGGTTATTCACTAATAAATGTTAGGTTAGAAAATTTTTAAATATTTCGATTCTATATTATAATACTAAAATATTGTGTACCTTAATGTTTATTAGTATAGCCTACAATAACGCTACGTTATTATTTACCCTACAAATATTAGTTTTGAATATTAATTTGATTTAATTACAAATAAGATTACACTTTGAATGTTAAAAGTATATTGTTCTGTTATAAATTACTAACGTATGTAAATTGTTTTAGTAAATTGCAAAATGAGTTTAAATCTAGTTTTGAATATCATTTAAATCAAAAATTAGATTACTAACCAAGTATTAGTAATTATTATTTGAAATAAATGCAAAGAAAAATTAAGTTTTATATTTCAGAATGAATTCAAGTACCTAATATAGAATTTTTCAAGAATTACTTAAGAAACCGCAATTGTATTTGTATTACAACGTTATATCTCAATAGAACAAGCGAAATGAGAATTTAATTAAGCGAACTAGTTTGCTACTCGAATCTTTTATTCAAGTTTTGCAATAAATCTATAACTTGATACTTCAATTAATTAATTTTGATTAAAATTCTTAAGCACAATATAAATGATAGATGTTATACCGTTAACTAAAAGTTTTAACGTGTAAAGTTATACCGTGTGTTCCTTTAATACTATCCATCCAAATTAGCACATAAAATAAATCATTCCTATAAAATAGTAAATAAAACGAAAACCACTTCTCTATATTAGTCTCAACTCACCTCGTTAAAAGCCCTGTGCCTGGCAAAGAATACCACACCAGACATTCCACACAAATCAATTATCTTAAAATCTCTAAAACAATTTAAAAAGACAAAGTTACATCTTATTTTAAAACGTCTTCAATAAATATATACATAATATCTATACCTATTAGTACGACGCAATTGATTGGTTTAACGAGATTTTTTTGTTTCTTGAAACACCAACAATTTTTTAGGGTAGAATTTACTCCAAAATTGGAATATATAAAAAAAATGGTATATAAATTACTAATGAATATTTATTAAAAACGATTAACAGTAGACGCCATTCAAAGTATAAAACGTCTAATAATCATATATATATAATAGTTACATAATATTTTGTTTGTAACCTCAGACGTACGGTACAGGGCAAAAATATTTCCAATAATGCGAGACTTGAGAACTTCAGAAAAATTGATAAAAAACAATGCGAAAGCTACAGTTGCAGTTGAAGTCGCAAAAAACGACTGATAAATTTAGGATCCTTGAAGAAGTGACACAAAGGAATGCAATATCATGCAATACAGTAAATAAAAGCAAGTAAATCCAAAACTGAGTGAATAACATTAGTTCAAAGAGATAAATAGCTATAAATAGCTATTTCAGTAGAAATGACAAAGAGCATAAAATTTAAAAAAACTACAACTATATCAAACAGGAAGTATTGTGCTAATGGAAAATTGCTCAGAAACATAAAAAGACATAAAATATCCAAACTGAAAATATATGCAAGACTACAATAACGGCATATTAAGTGGAAACTGAAAAAAATATTTATGAGAGATCAAGAAATAAGAGAAAACTAAAGATAGAATGTTGAAAACCAAAAACAGGAAAAAAATTGGACAACAAAAATATTCCGTCTCCTGAAAAGGCCTATAAAAGTTCTAAACTACAAAAAAATAATTACCTTTATTTTGAAAATGTTTATTAGGCAAATTCAGGTCTTTTACGGTGAGCATTAAGTATTTGTTAGTGGAAATGTATATTAAATAAAGTTTTAAAATTTAATAAGTCAAGAAAATTTAACAAAATATTTACATTTCTAAAATTTTGTTTCATTATTTTGAAGTGAAGCAAGCAATTAAATTTTTATTATAGCTTTCGATAAAAGTTGGAACATTGAATTTAATATTTTCAACAGTTCCGGAAATATAAATTAATATCAGCGCGATTTAGAGTTGTAATATCGTCAATTTGTTTGTGGTAAAAACATAGTTTCATAAATCTTATAATAATTTTCTTAAAAGCACTTTATTGTAAAAATACCAAAAATGAAATAAAAGTAAAATATTACATTAGATTTTTAAAATTTATTGAATCATTTTAACATGATTTTATATCGAAATTTATTTGTTTTATAAACAAAAATTTATATCTTATAGTGTTTCTTTATGGAAAAGAATATATAAAATCAAATTCTTTCATACTCTTTAAGAATAAAAGTAAAATCTTTCTTGAAATAAAAAGTTTATCCTCGAGCATCAACTTTTCTTTCCTCGCATGATGCAAATAAATATATGGTGAATTAGATTGATCGCACGCAATTGTTTGCAAAAATAGCAGTACTATGTAAAAATCAAATTTTATTAAAAATAAGCTATTTGTAAATATAAAATAATTTATATTGCTGTTAGATAGTAGACTACTAGACAGTTCACTTCATTTTAAAGTAATTAATTGTAGTCAATGTAATTGACAATTCACCTCGTAATTACTTAATGTTTCTTTTAATAATAATAATCGTTCATTTCCTAAAATAATATTAAGATTTCAAGTTGAAAAATATAATTTTTTTGAACACAAATGTAAAAATAAAATTAATTAATTATAAAAAGAAATTTACTATTTGAAATTAAACAGAACTAAAATACAATAAAATATAATTACATTTTTTGTATGTACTACCTACATTACAATATATAATATTTACACTCGTTAAACAAAATTAATGAAAATAACTACATATATATAGAATTATATATATTCAAACGATTTATTTGTTATTCATTAGGTATGTTATTAAGAAAATAAGTAATTATTTAACATTTTACCTTTAAAATGTTTTATTTGACTTTCTAACTAGGTCGACTTCGCTGGAGTGTGATTCAAACATATTCCCTGAAAAAAAATTGGACCCCGGGCACTATTTCTTGTCCCCGAAATTTGACCCAATTATACAACTGTTTGACCATGCTTTCAACGTTTACTGTGGAAAAACTTGAATAAACCTAAACCTTAAAAATCCAATTTATACTGCCATTTTAAATTTAGTAAGAGTTTTGATCAGTGGTAGCTGGTACGGGGAGGGTGATGAGGCGCCGACCTTTCGAAACAAAAATATTATAGAATTGGACGGCACATATGTTACTACTAAAGTTTTTCAGTTCGTGCTGTAAAGTACCACGATGAAAAAAATTAGTTTGATACAATTACAAAAATATTGCTAATAAATAATAATTATATTTTTTATTATTTGCTTACTTTTCAGAAATTACCCTTGATACAAATTTGAGCCCTCCCTTGGGGGATTAAATAATACTTTTCAGTATTTGAGTATTTCACTAATTAGACTAATTGTAAAGAATTACATACAATTACAAAAAAACGTAGGTTGAAACGTTACTTTGATTTTAAATTTGAATGTTGTACCAATGAACGTCGACATTGAAAATATTTTGGTTGAAAACATCGCTTTCAGTTTAAACTAACTAAATGCATCTACACACCGGTTTGTAAAATTTAAAAGCGAGCTGAGATCGATCTAACTTTGGGTCGATCCTATATGTGGTAACTCTCGCGACATATATACGTGTTTGTTCTAAAAGAATGAAAGGTTTCTATTTAATTAAATTATTTATTTACAAAACATGCACACAAATCTTTGAGCTTTGAAACTGGGCAGAATTACTCTGTGATCCCACATTTCTAGTCGTCACAACCCTATTATAGCAAAATACGAGCTACTACTGTTCTTGTAAGTCTCGGGTGGTCATTATTCCTTTGCAAAATATCAACTTTTTAATGAAATCTCTGAAAGCAACCAAATAATTCACGCACAGAAACATAAGTAGCCAAGGAATATATGACTTGATATTACTGTGCTAGTAGTACTTCTCTTTCAGACGATCAACTCAACTGGACGCTACACTAAAAATATTTAAATGACATAACATATATGTACATATCTTTTATTATTAAGTATATTTACAATGTTTAATATGGTGTATTAGTGGGACAGTCTGGAGTAGGACCACAATGACTGGAGAGGGTTGGGTGAAAGAAGAAGAACAAAAATGAAAAACATTTAAACAAAGCATAGAACAATACAGAGAAGAGAAACTACGAGAAAATCAGAGTAACTAAAATAATAAATTAATGAAAAAGATTAGAAACAAAGATATTGTGAAATACATTAAAACGCAGAGAATAAGTTGACTGGGACATTAAATAAGTAAACAACATATCTACTATTTAGAAAGTAGATATAGACGACATAAGGAATAATTTGGGATTTATGGAAATTGTCAATTGGAAAAAAAAGTTCAAAGAAAGTGTAAGAATGCTATTGAGAAGTGATAAAAGAGTCAGAAGAGAAGGAATAATCAACAAGAGGAACTGTGGAGATAATGTGAAGTAGAATATGAGAGTGTAATAATGGGCATAAAATTAAAAACGTTTAGGTTCATTGTTTTGGTTTCCTTGATGTTTAAAGTATTGCCTACCGAAAACCTATATCTAGTAAACAAACAAAATAAAAGAAATGCGGTTATAAGATCTCAGATTTTTATTATGCCGTATCCTTTGAGATGTTAACGTCAATCTGCCTGAAACCAAAATAACATATCTAAAAATATTGTATTGTTCCTTTATCTGTCAATATAATTATGTAATAGCTGGAAGCAGTGGTAGTCGCTGACAGCTAATTTACAGCTAAAAATGTTTGCTAAATTGCTCGTGTTCCTAAAATTAATCGAATCTCAATGATTAAAAGTGTAAATCAAAGTTAAAAATTACTTCTTTCTAGGCAAATAATAGATGTGCTTAGTTTAGCTAAAATAAATTTAGTTAGATTTAAATAGATTTTCCTTTAAAGATTTAACATAACAATACACTGAAAGTTCACATCATTGGAATTTGAAACATCATACACTGTTTTTGACCCCAATTGGCATATTGTAGTTTGGCTAGGCTTTATGACTAATTTACATCCATAACGTGTCGATGTTCAGCTGTGCCGAAATAAGAAATTTTTGGGAAGTCTTCGATTTGAACCCAATAATTCTGTCTGTAACTCAACCGCTGTGCAGTGGAATTGGAGATTCAAAAATCTGGCTAAAATTCTTTTAAATTTAAAATTCAAAATTGAACTACAAAAGTGTCAGATGAGATCTGTCGAAAAATTTAGTTTCAAGCCCAGGGACATGATATTATAGAGTATATAAAAATTGTCTTCGATTAATTGCGTTTTAGGTAATTCCAGAAATTTATATAAAACCAAGAACATTCAAATTTGATTCAACATTTAAATTTATTTTATTATATTTCCCCCTTGTAAAAAATTATCTTTTATAAATTCAGCTTATTTTTATAATTATTTTTAACCCTTTCAGAAATCTGTTATAATATTGTGGATTATTTGTTACATTTCAAAACTTTAGTCGTGGTTTTAGGCTTCTTGTTCCACTGTGCACTGCTGTACTTACAACAAAAGGTTTAAGTGAAACAAAATACAAATTTAATTATTTCTTTTAAAACGGCAACATTTTGATAATTTGAATTTTTTTTATATTATTGCGATGTAATGCAATAGCAAAACGTAATTACTTATTGAAATCATCTCAAGCTAAATCCCATATATTCAAAATCTTTAAAAGATTTATTTTTGAAAGGCAGGGTCAAGTTTCTTTTGTATATTGATCTTTGTTCCAAAAACGAAACCTTTCTGTTATAGATTAAATAAAAAAAAACGTTCTTAAACAAGAAAGACTCTTAATAGTGATTTCTATTTTAACTTCAAAAAAAATCATTTAGCTAACACACTTACATAAAATGCGTGTTATAAAGCATCATAAATTTTTAGTTGCCTAAAAAGTGGAAGGAATTTTTTAAATTTATTTTCTATAATAAAAAGATATTTCAGAGAATCTAATTCTTGCAAGTGTAATTTAACTTCTTTTTTAATACTTTGAAAAGAAAGAAGCTAAGCCATCAGTTACAAACCAACGGGGAGTTGTAATTTGTCGGTTTGGCACTTGATATAACATGGTTAACTTCGTAACTAGCTGATTATGCATTATAAAATTTAATTTCTTACTGTTTTAGAGGGTTTAAAATTTCACTAAATTGAATAACGATTACTACAAAATTGTAATTTATGAATTTAAAATAACCATGTTATTAATTTACCAAGTGTTATATTTACGAAAAATTATCGATCTTTATACTAAAATTATATCTTCAAAATTTTTCTAACCGAAAAATTCCCTGCGATTAACTTAGCTTTAAATCGCACGCATGATGTGCATGTTATACGTTTTAAAAATCGTTTTAGTAATTTTCTGGCTAATTTTCTGTTTAATAAAGTAAAAAAAATATTTAAATTCGGGAAATAATCAGTATTTAAAAGCAGTAAATTCGTGTTTCAAGCAGTAACCGATTCACACTAAATTATGTCTTCTTATTTATTATTATTAATTAATTAAATTCGCACTAAATCATGTACTAAGTTCTGCTTTTAGTCTCACATTTATTCATAAATTTAACCGAGATTTTCTACATGTTTTCGAACGAGAAACTGGAGAACAGCCTGCCTGGTAGCGTAGTTTAGTAAATAATACAGCGATACCAGTTTCTCTTGTAATAATTTCATAATTTTGGTAAAATTATTTCAAACAATTAAAAAAAACAATTAATGGCTTTCAAGCCATAGCAGTCTCTCTTGGTCGTCTAGTTTATAAATAAATCCAATTTTGTGCTTATTGCAAATTTTTAATTTTAAATTTAAAAAAATGATGATTTTTTGGTAAAAGAATAAATAATTTTTTTTAATTTATTTTATCGCTTTTAACCTGTGGACGTTTAACGCTATTTTATTTAGTGTTAATTTTTTTGTTTGCCTTTAGGTGATACATTTGAATGCTAATGAAGTAAAACACTCTTTGTTGACGTTTTATTTGCTATTGCATCCAACGATTTAAATTTAAACTAATATATTAAGTACTTTGATTTAAATATTATAGATAAACTTCATTTCTCAATAATGCAAAGATTTTTTAATTAGTACACTATAATACTTTTAATAATTTTTTTTTTAATTTTCAGGGCTTATAATGTAGAAAATATTCAGAAATTAAGAAAAGTTTTTGTGTAGTAGAAACTTGGGATTCCTGCGGTAAGCATGGTGGTACCAAGTCGCTACCGACTTATTTTCTCTGATACTCGGCTTACTAATACTGCTTAGTCACTTTAATATGCTTTAATATCCAGAAAATTTTGTGTACACTCGTTTGGAATTCCCTTAGAAATCACTGGAATTCTTTAAATTGCACTTTGATTTGCACTTATTAGAATTCTTTGAAAATTCCGGGAATTCCTGGAATTCCTTGGAAATTCTTGTAATTCTTGGAAATCTCTGGAATTCCTTGGAAATCGTTGGAAATTTTTGGAATTCTTTGGAATTCATAGGAAATTGTTGGAATTCTTTGGAAATCATTGGAAGTCTTGGAAATCTTTTGAAATCATTGGAAGTCTTGGAAATCTTTGGAATTCCGAGTCTTGTGTACAGAAATGTTACTGGATATTTACCCCTTGTTTTAACCAGCCAAAGTACTGATTATTTTAAAACAAAACTTCAACCAAACCATGATCAACTATAAGTGGTAGTTTTAAATCATTTTGAATTCAAATTTGAATTTTGAAGCATTAACGTGATAAAAATAGTTGAAAGCCAATGATGCTTGAACCTTTGTTAAATTCTACATAATTTAACAAAACGGAAAAAAGTGAATAGTCGAACACAAGTGGATGCTGTTTAAATTGATTAAATAAATTCGGGAATTAATAGACGAAATTGAAGATAGTTGAATAGAAAAATCTGGAAATTTTGAAGAAGAAGATCACATGGCTCTTAATGAATAATTGTTTACTTGGAAATTCTTTTTAAATTAATAGAGGTGCTCTTCAGCATCTCTTCCGATATTGAAGATTCGGTGATTAACGTTTTAAAGACGAAGAATGATATAAATAGTAAATTTATAATTATTGATGAAGAAGATCTGGGTGCTGCTCGTTTGGTGAGAGAATATTTGCCGTTCTTAGGTTCTTCGTGGCTTATCGAAATAAGAAATGTACTCTTCATCTTATCGGCAAAAATACCTTCGGAAAGATTCCGAGAAAGGTTATTGAATGGTTGGGTTTGGATAATCCGAAAGCGTATAAGGCCATTGTAGAAGATGAACATCCGCAACTTTGCTGACAGATGCGGGAGCCTCAATGACTACACTAAAAAGACAAGGTGGTTGGAAAAGAAAGGCTATCCGGCTGACAGTATGTTGCAGAAAAGTAAGGTGGCGAAAATAATAGCTGGTGCGGAGGGAGAGCCATCTGCAGCATCTGTTACGGTTCCTGGTGTGTCGATGATGGCATCTTGTGTTATCATTTGTGTTATCATGTTTGGAAAATCGTTCAAGACTACAACTTAAGGAAATGGCACTCTCATCGACGAATTGCGAACAAGATTCTTCATTGTTTGTATCTCGTTGCAATCGCTCTAGTGGAAATTTTGAGAATTGCAATTTTTATTTTAGTTCTGAAAAGTAGCGTTACAAATGCAAAATCTTGGTTAAATTATAAATTATTTTATTGCTTTAATTAAAAAATAAAACATTTTTATGGTGAAGTATGACGTTTCACATTTTCCCCGGGACAATATGATATGACGTTTTATATTTCCCTTGGGAAATATTAGTGTGTTACGTAACTAAGGCGATATTGCTCAATTTTGTTTCAATCGGAAGAAAAGAATTAACTAATAATAATAATAATAATTAATAATAACTAATGTAAAATGTTAATCAACATTTGTTTCGTGAATGATAATCTTCACATCGTATGCCCTATTATTTTGCATTGCTTACAATCAGAGCTGAAACTATTTCAAATAAAAGACTTGCAAAAAGTAATTCAAGTACTTAAAAGTACTTAGTACTTGAAGTACCTACTTTGAAAAAGTACTTGAGTATTTGGTAATTGGATTTAATACAATTTGAGTAATTGAAGTACTTTAATTGAAGTTTTTTTAAAGTAATTAAAACATTTTAAAGTAATTGAAGTACTTTAAAGTACTTGAACTACTTTTGAAGTAATTTCTGTATTGGCGGTGTGACACTTGCACTAATATTAAACGCACCTAAATAATAAACCCACCTAGAAGACACGCATTTTCAGATGATAACTTCAAAAATTTGGTTTTAACTTTAACAAAATAAAGTTAAAAAATTTTTTTTTGTTATGTTACTTATTGTAGAAAAGAGTTATTCGGCCAATAAATATTAATTTTTTATTTTATTTTAAGTGTTGTAAATGAAATCTGGTCTCGACCATAATTTGTATGATCATCCTTTTAAATCAATGGAAAACAATATTTATAATTAAATTGCAAATCTAAATCTTTTTACAAACCTATTTAAATAAATACTTAAATATTGTAAGCTCTGCTTACAATATAAATTGAAATTTACAAAAGCAAAATTTTTATTTGTCAACACCAATTTTGATCTTTATTATACTAATTTGAAAAGGAGTCTCATGTTTATTTTATTTCTCCGACTGAGGTAGGCGAAAGATAAGTGTAGTAAGTATCACTCAAAATACAAATGTTACATTTTCATTGAGCTAAAACAAAAAGGGCAAATCTTCTCTTAACCATATTAGCTCAGTATAAAATCATTTTTTTCTAGATCGCAAAATTCTAAATACTCATACATGCATCGTGTGCAGCTTTTTCAACTCTAATAAGTACTGATAAGCTGTTAACATTGCTTCGCCTACTTTTATAAACAAATCATCTTTATTGTAGATCATCTAATTCAGTGATTCTCGACCGTTTAGTATTTGCGACGAAATTTCAATCATAATTTTTATCGCGCCCCCTCTCATAAAATATGTTTTTGCATTTTTATGCATTTTATTTTTTCGTTAGAATATTTTTTATTTTGATTTTCTTTCAGTAAATTTTTCTATTTTTTGATACACCCACGCCTCCCATTTAGTGTTATATTATTGGAAGCGCGCCCCACAGGTTGAGAAACGCTGATCTTATTCAATTATTTACTTCGACCAGCATTTCAAACATTACACATCACAATATCTAATTACCTGTTTTTAACTTTAAAATATTTTCCCCTACTAAACCGCTATTTTATATCAATTATCAACGAAAATTTGATGCTTCATCTATGTAGTTCATTTGTCAATTAAGAGCTTATTCAAATTTTGAAGTTCTCAATAATCGTCTACAAATTATTTATCAGCTATTCCGACAATCAAATCAAATTCTATTTGAATATTCAAAATACTAATCCAATTTGTTTTGTATTTTTAAAAAGTTTGTTAACAAAAATCATTTCATTTCTCATATCATTTATTTAAACTATCAATTCAATTCATTTTCCTATGCAAATTTAAACTTAACAAATTTAATAAAAATAGAATAAAATTATTCAAACCTAAAAATATGAAATATCGACGAATTTGGATTTCTTCAAAATTCAAAAATTCTTTTTATTGTTGTTTTTTCTCTTTTTATTAAAATAGCTATTGTTTTAGGCTCTCTATCTTGGCTATCGCAAATCTAATAAATAATTCAAAAAATCATCTAGTTGATTAAATTCTTAATCTTTTTTACTATGTCAAAATCTTTTCATTTTGGTATAACCAAACCCAAAACTTCGATTGTCATAAAATATTTTTTTTAAAATAGCAAACACCATTTTCTATTTTCAAATTTTATTAGTTTAAAGTTCTATATCTGCTAGGTTTTCAAATAAGTTCTACTATAATGTATTATGTATATATTGCTATATAATTCGCTCTTATAAATTAGGGTATCACAAAACTTGAAATCATGAAATTTAAAATTAATTAAATTTTTTTTACGTAAAGAAAATTACGAAAAACATTAAAATGTAATAGATTTCACACAATTATTCAAAAACACATTTATTGATTTTAGACGTGAGGTATAGAAAAGGGCAAAAAATTATGAGGTGATTTTGAAAAAGTTTTTGTGTTTTCGATATTTCTTTTTTGAACCAGGTCTTCTCACCTCAGCTATAATATTTTTTTATAAACCTTATCAGTTACAACCAGTCTTTTTATATTCTAATATTGTTTTGTCTAGTTTATTCAAAAGTTTATCATTATCTCCTGTATTTATACAATTTTTAATATATTCAATGTTTAATTGTTATAATCTACGTTTATATAGTTATTTATTATAAATTCCTCGCGTTAAAATCATAATTTCAAAATGTTTTCATGAAAATAACTTTCACTGAAAAACATTTTTTTAACATTTCGCGCAGTTCAGATCCGGCTTTAAATTTAAATCCGTCAAATTTAAGTCTGTCATAAACTAATCTTTTCTTCATTCTACTTACTAATTTTTCATTCCCTTAATTAAGAAATGCGTTTTTTTATTAGCATTAATGTACAAGGACTTATATTAGCGTTAATATTTCTTTGCAAAATTAATTTTTTTAATTTTTAGAGCTTTTGGATTTCAAATTGTAAATAAATGTCCTAAAGGTAATTTTTTGTCAAGACTTCTAATTTATCATACTGAATAATATTCTATATGACTCATGTTAAATCTCCATTACATGTAATAATTTTATCGTATAAATAGGATAAAATATGATAGAAATATGACATAAATCGTATAAAATCTATTGGAATATGATACATTGTGAATAAATTGAATCACGTTTAAATATTTTCTACCGTGATTTTTAGCAATGACAAAAACAGGCTTAGAAAATTTTTTGTATTGATTTTTTTACTGTACATTTGTTAGTAATGGTTTCATGTCTTAACAGTGGAAAATGATTTTCAAATATTGAAAAGCTAAAATAATTGTCACTCGACGCATAAAATTTGATTGTCAGATTGTAAGCGATTTTTCATTATAAAATAGTTTATCGTGGTTGCAATTTCAGATACATTAATAAAATTCAAAATTAACGTTGAACACGCAAGAAATAAAACAACGCTAAGAAATATTACTTGCATTAAAAGTTTTCTAAAAACCGTTCTACAACAAATTTCGCACAATTCATATTTAGAAGTTTGGTATATCGAAAATAAAATTATAACCATAAACCACAAGTATAGTTTCTGCGAATGTTATTCTGAAGCAAACCGAACCAATCAGAAAAATCATTTACGTTAAAATAATTCTTTTAAAATCATTAACGTTTATACTGTAACGTAACGCAGGCTGCCATTATAAACGTGCCGTTAATATGTAGAACTAATGTATTTCAATAAACGAAATCAAACCCTTTCTAATTTGATTATAAGTACACCGAGACTGCGAAATTGTACAAATTGATTGTAAACTTAAGGGTCTGATTTCTTGTGTATATACATAGATATATTTTCAAATTAATATTATACAACCGTAGCAATTTAAAATCAATTAAAAAATAGCGCCTGCGTTTCCAAACCAGTTAAAAATATTACCTCTAAATTTCAAAATTATGGTTTAACTGCCAAATATAATTGAATATACGAATAAAATGTATGATGTGCTCTAGATACTTTATGATATCAACATAACTTTAAAATTAGAAATCAATCTTTTGACCTTTAAAAAAAGCCTATAAAACAGTAAATAAATTATGAATATACTATGTTACTGTGATTCACAATCCTAATTAATGTATGATACAGTAAAATAAGAAAACATTTACGATGTTTCGTTAAATTGGAAATTGAATCCTGCAATAAAGATTAAAGCGGCCGTAAGTATAGTATATAGCACTATATCCGGCACCCGGTACCAATAACCTGTCACTATTAACACTCTTCGATTTGTGATTTGTTAGTTGATGATTGTCCGAATTTGATTGATTTGTATAAAAATCCAATTTTTGATCAAATTAACTGATTGTTGAAATAATTTCAAAAAATATTATTTTTTATTGTAAATGATCAACAAATCATCAAAATAATTGCAGTAAGTGACGTGTGTTCCTATCGAAGCAGTAATCTTGACAGGGGCGGACTATTATGAGCTAGACGTGTTTATAATTTTTTGTTTCAAATATAAATTGATAAAAAATAAAAAAATTAATAGAGAGTAAGGTAGTGAATAATTTCTTAAATCTGATTCCAAACATGAACTTGGCATACCAGCAATATTGTTGTACTTGAGTGAGTACTGCCTGTACAATTACAGAGCACTTCAGGTTAGCTTTTGCAAAATACAGATTAAAGATTAATGAAAAAATTTTTTAAATAAAAGTTGTAAACAAATAAAAACGAAAAGAAGATTTATTAAAAATTAAATTTCAGTTCTTGACATTCGTGCCGAGTTAGAGATATAATATGTATAACTGAAGATATACGACATTCAAAAATAAGATCGCGGTGTATTTGAAGTTAGTACACATAAAGCTTTTTTAACTTTCACTCTAGTGTAAAAATTGAAAAGAATAAATTTTATGTAAAATTTCTTTTAATCCTGTTAATAAATATTTTTTTAATTAAAATTACCTTGAAAAATAATTCTAAATTGGAATAAGGTAATTTTATTGTAATATTAATCCCTCTTGAGAAGAACACAAAAACTGTTTGTGGAAATTACTCTAGGAGTTTCTTTTCTATATTTGTTGTATAGGGATTTCAATTTACAACCAACCAGGCTCAAATAAAGTAAATTTTTAAATATTGTGTTAAAAAAAATTGGTTTGGGTTCATAGTTTATGGGTTACACTAAAAAAATTGTAGCTGTGAACTGTAATTGATTTACAGTTGAACTCAATTGATTTTCAATAATATTGCAATTCTCAAATAAACTTTTCAAAATGTACTCCTATTTTGAAACAGTTTCTGCTTTTCCTTACGTTTTTTTATTAATCAATACATCCATTCAAACATAGGTTTTTCCTTTAAATTTCGAAATATTCAAATTTGAAATATCGATTTTTCACGTAAGATAGGGTGAATAGCTCATTCTATTGACGGTACGTGTGCTGACAACATACTAACAACGGTACTAACAACATACTCGTATTATAAATTTATTTAATAGTAAATTACAGCCAAATTTTATTTAGCAACAATATTCTTCTAGATCTGCAATTTTGGAAGCTCTTCAGGAATTTTTTTAATTTTTGTTAAGCTACTCGGAGTCTCCAGTTTTCTAGATCAATCATTTTTGAGTTCAATAAAATTAAAACACGCCATGGGAGGAACTACTTTTATAGAAACAGCCAACCAAATATACTCAATCACATCCCAGTAGCACAAAATGTTGGCGCAATATTGGACCAATATTGAATGTGGGCGCAATATTGCAAGATTCAGCCAATATCGGCCCAATATTGTTTAACAATATTGCGCCGATATAGTTAGACAATATTGGACCAATATTGGCAGTAACTTGGTGCAATATGGGGCCAATATTGGCAGCTAATATTGCATCTCAATATTCAGCCAATATATAGGTCCAATATTGTTTTTCAATATTGAGCCAATAAAAGAAGTCAATATTGGGTCAATATTGGCAGTAACTTGGTGTAATATTGGGCCAACATTGGCAGCCAATATTGAATGTCAATATTCAGCCAATATCGGTCCAATATTGTTTTCCCACATGGTTTTGACGGAAAGCTTTCAAAAATAGTTTTAAAAAATTTACAAATATTTTGTCTAAAGTTTTGAAATTCGTTAAACTTTCGACGAAAGATTCCAAAATTATTAATAAAATATTTTTGAAAAAAGTTTAGCACTCGTGGAATTGACATTAAAATTACCAACGTAATATTATTATATCGACCGTGAAAATAGCAATTTCACCGATATAGGAAGCCCGTAATTGGATTTCATACAAATTTGAGCCAATATTGATTCAATATTGTTTTTCAATATTGCACCAATGTTGGTGATCATTATTGGACCAATATTGGCTGTAGTTTGGTGCAATATTGGACCAATATTGCCTGCCAATATTCAGCCATTATGGGTCCAATATTGTTGTTCAATATTGTATTGACGGAGAGCTTTAAAAAAATAAAAAAATACTTTTAAATATCTTATCCAAATTTTTGAAAATCGGCAAATGTTAAACGAAAGCCTTGGCCTTCTTTTGACGTATTATTGTATGATCCTCAAAAAAACATTTTTATTTCAGTAAATTACAGCTTCGTCTACCGCAATATCTTGAGGAAATTTTTTAAATCGTGGAGGCACTTAAATGGCAAAATGTCTTTTAAGACATTTTTTTTGCAAATTTCATTGCCTTCATTTTTGCTTAAATACGTTTTTCTATTTTGTCTCACCGTTTTTGACTGACAGCGATTTATACAAGTCTCGGTAAAATACAAAAATATTGTCGTCTATATCTCGGAAACGGTGCATTTTGGAAATCTTACATGAAATA
Organism: Cantharis rufa; assembly: GCA_947369205.1. Classification (NCBI taxonomy): domain Eukaryota; kingdom Metazoa; phylum Arthropoda; class Insecta; order Coleoptera; family Cantharidae; genus Cantharis; species Cantharis rufa. Next base: position 4,467,714 of record OX376309.1, on the reverse strand, counting down.
TGAAGTCATCTAATAGAGAACCAATTCCAGTAATACCAACCAAATGAGCTTCACAAATACATAGATACTTACTGAAGTGATATTTTGTTTTGAAAACCAAATTGCATTAATAAATAAATCAAAATCCAGACTTCTACTTCATTAAATCGTTACCAAATCTTCAACATTAAATAAATCCAAATTTTAATTTTATTTTCAAAAAAATTTTAATACATAAAAGTAGGAAAATCAAATCTAAAAGATAACTTGCTTATGTACGAATGATATCTAATGTAATTTTCGATCCCCATTACAATTTTGATTTCAAATATTATTTTTTATTATTATAAAAGCTTTACATTCCTTACGGAATTATCTGTCTTTTAAAGACTTACAAGATCCTTTTCTGAGGGGGATTAGTCCTCTGCATCCTTTAATTACATAATTACTACATACTATTACAATTCTTATACATTTTACTTTGCTCTTCTTTACAATCTTGGGTGTGTTTTTGCTTCTTGCACTATTAACTTCCACCTCCTCCTGTTGCTGAACAACTGTCGCCAGTTCTCAACGTTCATCTCCATTAGATCTTCTGTCACACACTTCCACCATCGTACTTTCGGCCTTCCTCTCATTCTCTCCGTGTCAGGCTTCCATAACGTTAATAATTTTGTGGCATCTTCATTACTACTACGCATTATATGTCCCAGCCACTTTATACGCTGCGATTTCATGAATTTTACCACGTCCTCTCCGTCCATTTCTCTCAGTAGCTCGTAGTTCATCTTAAATCTAATCTCTCCGTCCACTCTATTTGCGAAATATGTTCTGTAACCAGCCTGTATTCTTGCTCTAACTTCTTCGCTTCCATCGTTATTACCAACCAATGGTACTCCCAGGTAATTAAAACTTTCGACCTTCTGGAAAATACAGTCATCTATCCTCACTTCGTTTCTGTTATCGGTATTTTTTCTCTGGCACTTCATGTATTTAGTTTTACTATCATTCACCCTTAAGCACATTTTTTCTGCTGCTACTTTTATTTCTCCGAGTACGTTTGTCATCCTTTTTCTATTCTCGAGATGATTACGACGCCGTCGGCGTATGCAACGAGTTGGCTCTCCTTATTTATGATTGTTCCATTACACTTTGTCTTTCTAATTATACTTTCTAGTACTATGTTAAATAGAGTCGCAGATATCCCATCACCTTGTCTCACTCCAGTGTTCACATCTATGCTCTCTGTTTCCCCTTCTGGTATTCTTATTTTAGCTGTCGTGTTATTAAGTGTCATCATGACTAGCCTTATCAATTTAGATGGTATTTTCAGTTCTTTCATAGTTTCTAACAATTTCTGCCTACTCACTCGATCGAAAGCTTGTTTAAAATCTACGAAAAGCATGTGCATGTCCATGTCGTAATCATAACTCCTCTCTCCTATTTGTTTCAGGCAGTGTATGGCACCAACCGTCGATCTTCCCTTTCTGAAACCGAACTGGTAATTTCCGATCATTTTGTCTGTGTACTCGTTAAGTCGGTTGTGTATAACCATTAACAGTACTTTGTAAACTACGTTTAGGAGTGTTATACCTCTGTAGTTTTCACATGTTTCCGCGTCTCCTTTCTTTCTCAATGTCACTATTATTCCCTCGCTCCATTTTTTCGGCATCTTTTCCTGTTTCCATATTCTTTTTATTAGTCCATGAATTTTAGTATGTAGTGCCTCTCCTCCATATTTCACCATTTCCGTCATTATTTCGTCGCTGTCAGGGGCTTTTCCGTTTTTCAGTCTATTGATTGTTTCCAAGATCTCTTCCGCTTTGGGTTCTACTATTTCGTCCTCGTCCTCTTTCTCATCTATTTCCTCTTCTAGGTGCACATTTAGCAGTCTCTCGAAATGATTCATCCAAATCTTCTTAATTTCTTCCGGTTTTTCTTTGTTCTTTGTTCAAATATTACAATTTTAAATAAAATTGAAAATTTCCGTAAAAATTCCAAATCTTAGTTCAAATTCAAATTTAATCCCAAAGTATTTAATTTATCCACCCAAATCGATTACAAAAGATTTCCAAAAAATATCCAAAATATTATTCAAACTTGGGACAAATAAATTCCAAATAAATCAAAATTAAACCTGCGAAAAATAGTAAGTTTATTAGCCAAATACAAAATCGTAGATATACATATCGATATACAATCGTAATATACGTTTTAATTTACAAACTAAATAAATACCAAGTAAACCTACTCAAGTTTCAGAATTATTGTGTCCCTTGTAAGTTAGTAAATTTTTTTCTTAATTCCAAAGAATATACATATATTCAAAATTTTCAAAAAATTGAGCAGTTCACTTTACAAACAAAAAATTTATAAATCTAATGTAGGTACCTACTATTTGAGTTATTTGAAATTTTATCAGGCTATGCTACACAATGCTATGCTGCACATCAGGCTATGCTATCCGAAACAAGTACTTTTTTCTAAATGACCTTGAAAATTACCGGCGAGAAAGTAAAAAAAAATTTTTATTTGAACTGCTAGTTAAGAATTTGGTTACAAACTTGGAGAGCTTTTTGTATTGCCTATTGATGGTTTAGGGTTCTGTGATTGGATGGTAGTTACTAGTTCTATTAAGTATAAGAGCTAATTTGATAGCTGGTCAACCTTTCCTATCTCATAAACGGATCGACTCAATCGAATTTCTTTAACATTACAAAATTAAATTCTTTCTCTTTTAAAATGATGAATCCCAACGTGAAATGTACAGAGGTGTTATTTAAAATTGCAAAGGAGGGGTAGCTAGGGGTGAAGAGTGACATCTAAATACAATTTAAAAATTTAATTTTAGGTTTTAAGCTTTTCTGCGATATCTAATTTTGACATGTTTTTTGTTTAATTAAATTTACTTTGAGGTTGGTTAGTTTTGAAAAGAAAATTAATATTTTGGAAGTAAGAATGAAATGTAAAAATTAATTTTGAGTATAGTACATAGTATTTTCATTGCTGGGATCACGAAGCTATTGAGTGTCATTTGTCATATGTCATTCTTGACATTAAGTCCTGTGACCCTTACAATTTTGGAACATATTTTATATTGATTTATGATTAATTTTCGCTGATCGTTTTTATGACAATTTTCAGGGACCGTTTAGAAAGTCTGCGAGCTAACCAAATTGATTAAACTATCTGTGCTATGTTTTAACAATTTAAATTTATTGACACTGTGTAAATAATAAATTGTAGTATATTGCAAAAAGGGAAGTCAAAAATGCAAACTATTTAAGTTTAAACCATAAAAATAGATAGCCTGAAAACCTTTTCTGTGTTTGCACATAGGAATATATGTGAGCAAATTAATTTGCTCCGTGTATTTAGTTTAAACTGCTAAACTCATTTTGTGTTAATTTATTATAAGTCATTTTAGCACCTCATTACGGCACTTAGAAATAGTACAAAAATGTTAACTTTGCAAAAGTAGTTGATTAGAGAAAATATTTTAGTTACTTTTTAATATTGCAAGAAATGTAAAACGCACCTATCAAATTGTTCATTTTCCCCTATAAACACAAAGCGATTTCTTTAAAATGGTTTTGTCAAATAAATGAGCATATCTCCTTTAAATTACTCTTTAACTGTTCAATATTAATATTTTTTAATATTTTTTTTTATATTGACTAAATTGAATTTTATTGGCATTAATATTTTTTCTTCGATAATTCGAAATTTTACAATGATCTTAACGTAATAGCATCAAATTTTATATCATGCTCATACCATGTTTAACTTTGTCTTACACAAACTTGATCTAAGTGATCGGATAGGATTAAAATTGCGTAAAATTCTCTTTTGAAGTTATCCTTTTGACGATGCGTTGTAGAAACAGTATCAGATACGAGCTTTTCTTAACCAACCTATAATAAAATGTACTCTTTGTCTGAACTTTTCATTGACTCTGCGCAGATACATTTGATGTCTATTATAAGGGAGCTTGCGGCTCAGACAAAACGTGCACCCTACTGATTTAAAGATCGATGCAATTAAATTTTAATATTGCCTAAAAAGGTATCAAATAATTTGACTGTGTCGTAACCTTTTTCAAGTTCCTGCAGGAAACAAAGTCGGAAACAAACAAAGTTTTTTTTTAATAAATAAGCAAACGCTCGATTCGAAAGGAAGTCAACCGCTCGGAAACTTGCAGTTTTTTCATTTTTCATTGATTAATTAAGCAATTTTCACATTTAACAACCAGAACGTCGTAGTTGCTGAAATTCGTTTTTGCAATCATAAAACCAACTAAATTGTATAAAATTAGCTAAGTGTGTACAAGTTTTCTTTATTTTTATAGAAACACAAAAAGAATTGTCTCCATAGTCCTCCTTCAATCGAATACATCAAATAGAACTTGACGCATCTGCACAAGCTTTTCAAGATAAATGTATAGGAAATGAACCAAACGAAATGTAGTGTATAAAATCCGACAAAGAGAAGGCTATAAAAATATAATACTTTAAAGACGACTTTGCAATTTTCTATTTTTTATCGGCATTATCTTTTTCATTTCAAACCATCATAAACGTATTCAAATGTCGATTTATATTGCTAATCTACTAAATCAGCAATATTATGCTCGCTTTCCACAATTCAATTTTTTTGGCCTTGCGGTAATATTTTCAAGTAGTCTCTCATCGGAACAACCTGTGCCAAAAACACAACATCCACTAAGATCGTACATACTCTATCTGTTGCAATACAAGAGAACTACTCTCTCCATGTTATTGCAGGAATTTATATCTTCTTCTTGTTTAACA